>WUAM01000001.1:7784650-7801184 GCA_024336885.1 Actenoides hombroni
ACCGGCTGAGGCTGCTGGAGGAGAGCTACGGGCAGCGGGAGGAGATGCTGCGGCGGCTGAAGGAGCAGCTGGAGGCTGAGCTGCTGGTGCAGAGCCAGGCTGCGGAGCGGGCGCGGGCAGAGCTGAAGCAGCGGAACGCGCTGGAGCTGGAGCGGGTGGGAGAGCTGCAGAGGTGAGAGCGGCACGAGCGGCTTGGGAAAGATGCTGAGCCCCGGGGCTCCTCCCCCCCAGAGCCCTTGTGTTCAGCTGAGCGAGTCGCTGCCGTTTGTGGCAGAGAAGGCCATAGCCCCCCAGTGTGGTTGGTCCCTCTCAAGCGTGGGTGCCTGTCAGTGGGATGCCCCGTGAGAGAGCAGGGTGCCAGCTCAGCTCCCGGGACCTGGTCTTCAGCCCCAGGAGCCCCCTGGTGCCCATGGCGGGAGCACTGGCTGTAACAGCCCGGCGCGGGCTCCTTCCCCGTGTCCCACAGGGCATCTGTGCAGGAGAAGCAGAAAGACCACGAGGAGCTGCTGCAGTGGCTGAGGCGGCTGAAAGGCCAGGAGATGGAAGCAGTGACCAGCACCACGGCGTGCAGCAGGTACCGACAGCCGGCGTCGAATCCCCACGTTGGTCCCTGTGCTGTGGGGAACCAGCGTGGGACTGTGGCAAGCGGGGGCCATCTCCTCTCCCCCCCTGCTGCCTCCAGGGATGCTGAGCTGCTTCCCAGCTGTCAGGACTGCCCTGAGCAGCAGCTCCATCCTCCTGCTGCTCTGCTGTGACCCAGAGAGACGCGGGGCAGGGCTGCCCGGCCTTGGGCAGGGCACACGTGTCCCCCCCCGATCACGGTGAGATGAAGGGTGTCCCGTGGGGCTGACCCTCCCCTCGCTCCTCTCCACAGGTCTCTCAACAGCATCCTGGAGCAGACAGAGAAGCTCTTTGGTGAGCTGCGTGACTTCTGGCAGCAGATGGAGGCCGCCCAGCGCACCACCTCCCAGAAACTGGCCGCAGAGGCGCAGCAGCGGGACGGGCAGCTCCAGGGTATGTCTGAAATGGCTCTGAGTTAGCCAGAGGCCGGGAGCTGGGGCTGGCAAAGCCTGGCCTGCCTTGGTCAGCGGGCATCTCAGGGTCTCCCCTGTGCCAAGCGGTGCCCTGGGGACGTGCAGAAGGCGATGAGCACAAAGACGTGCGGTTGTTCTGTGACTGTGGTGTGCGCAGAGCGGGGCTTCCCCCCTGCTGCTGCTCATGCCCTGCTGCTCCCTCTCCCCAGCGCTCCAGGACAGGCTGTGGCAGCAGCAGCGGGAGATGGAGGAGGAGCGCAGACGCTTCCAGGAGGCGGTGGTTAAAATGGAGAGCAGGCTGAGCGAGCAGAGTCGGCTGCTGGAGGAGGTGAGCCCAGGCCGTGTCCTGTGCCCGGGGCAGCCCTCCCATCTGGGGAAGCGCCGGATCTCTTGTCCTTTGGAGGTGCCTGGCCCGCATCCCGTGAGTGACATCTGCCTCCCCTGTGTGCAAACCCAGGAGCGCTGCAGGGGGACAGCAGTGGAGTCGCTGCAGCGCTCGTTGGAGGAGCAGCGGCAAGCCCTGACCCGCCAGCTGTCCACAGAGCGAGCAGAGCTGGAGAGGACAAAGGTGAGGTGGGGTGGGCACCTCCAGGTGCTTTTCACATGTGCCCTGGGGTCTGCCCAGGGCTGCACTGTGGTGCGGGGTAGGATCGTGGAATGATTTAGGTCAGAAAGGACCTTTCAGCTCATCGAGTCCACCTGTTAAGCCAGCACTGCCAGGTCACCCCTAAGCCTGTCCCTTGGCATCAGTCCCCTGTCTCTCCCCTTTGCCTGTGAGGAGTTGGGGCAGCCAGAGCAGGCTCAGCCACCTGCGTTTGGAGTCTGGTGAGAGGAAAGGCCCGTGGTGGGTTAGTGCAAAGCTCCCTGTGCCCCGGGGATGTGTCCAGAGGCAGTTGTGCTCCCCGCTGGGGCTGTCCCGAGGGGATATGTGGCCCAGGCAGCACAGCACAGGCTGCCAGGGTGGGAAAGAACCGTTGGGGCTGGCTATTGCCACTGCTGACAAGCTGCCGAGCCTTCAGCAGGTTTGAGGGTGTGCAGCCAGGCGAGGGGCTCTGTCCTTTCCGGGGAAGGAGAGCGCGTGTGTCGGGGCGCGTCGGTGCAATCCTGGCTCTGCCAAGCCCGGTCCCTAGGAGTGGGTGGCTGAGGGCGCTGCTCGGGGACCTGGGGGTGTTGCTGTGCACTCTCAACTGGCCCCCGCGAGGAGCTCAGCAGGGGCAGATGTCTCCCCTCCTCTGGGAAGACGTGAGATGGTGTCCAGGCCAGGGCAGGTGATGCCACGGTTTCCTCCATGCCCATGCGAGGAGCAGGCAGAGCTGCAGATGCGGAGCCGCGAGCTGGAAGCCAAGGCCGAGCAGCTGGCGAGGGACAGGGAGCTGCTGGAGGAGAGCAAGCAGGACCTGAGGCTGGAGAAGGAGAAGGTGGACAGGGCTGCGCTGCAGGTCCGGCAGCAGGAGGAGGAGGAGGCTGCAAAGCTGATGAAGGTAAGCGGAGCGTCTGTGCCGCTGCGAGCTGGAGGCCGAGGCAGAGCAGCTGGCGAGGGACTGGGAGCTGCTGAAGGAGGAGGCCCAGCAGCAGGACCTGAGGCTGGAGAAGGTGGACGGGGCTGTGCCGCACGTCTGGCCGCGGGAGGAGGAGGTTAAAAACACGCTGGAGGTAAGCGGAGCGTCCGTGCCGCGGGTGGCGGCTGCGCGCAGGCCGGCAGCGAAGCTGGGCTTTCCCAGCCCTCCCAAAGCTCCGAGCCCTGCTCCTGTCCCGGGAGGGGAATCAAGGGATGCCCGGAGCAGCCCCGCCCCAGGGCAGCGAGGGTCCCCGTGCCCAGCCTCCCCGGCCGCTCTGCCTCGCAGCTCTCATCCCAGCAGCAGGAGCCAGGGCAGCGAGCGCTGCGGGCGGTGTGCGGGGCAGAGTCCCAGCCCCAGAGCGGGCTGCAGGGCACCCGGCAGCGCCTGGAGCACCTCAGGCAGCAGGAGCAGCAGCTGCCCCAGATCCCCCCTCGCCTCCCCTTCTGGGCCCGGGGCCGCCGCGCCAAGGGCCCGACCCTTTGCCGACGGCTTCTCTCTTTGCCTTTCTCCCGGGGCCGGGGCAGGAGCGGCTGAGCCTGGCTCAGCAGAGGAGACAGCTGCGAGAGCTCCGCGAGGAGCTGGCGCTGGCCGTGGAGCGAGACCTCGGAGCCCCTGCGAAAGGCCTCTCCAGCACACGGGGTACGGCTTCCTGCACGCTGCTCCCGGGCAGGGCCGCGCTGGGGGCAGCTGCACTCGCCTTGCGCTTCTGCGGAGGCCTGGGCTGCTCCTGGGGCTGTGGTTAGTTGCCCTGCCTGGAAACGTGGGGTGTGAATTGGCCTCCTGGTGCTCTGCAGGAGCTGGGTGGAGCTGTGTGAGCCAGGGCAGTGCCAGGAGGGGCAGAGGGGGCGGGGGGAGTGAAGCCTCCTTGGGCTGGGAGGGTGGGGAGGACCCCGCTGCCGCGCTGTCCGGGCAGCCCAAGAAAGGGATGCTGTGTTGTGTCCCATCTGCAGCTCCTCCGAGAACAGCAGCACCGCGCAGCTGGGCTTGTCTTCCAGACTGCCCGCCTCCCGCCTGGCTGCTCCCTCAGTCCAGCCTGGGCGGTAGCGGGGAAGCTCTGGCCGTGGCCAGCCCCAGCCAGCTCTCCACCGAAATGCTGCTGCTGCTAAAGCACCGGGCCCAGCAGGTGAGGTGGGGGGAGAGCGGGGCTGAAAGGAAGGGGCTTTGCCCGGGCTGGGTGGGAGCAGGGCTGGGTGCAGCCGGATTTGAGGCTGACGGCCCCAGGCCGGGGTGTCTGCGGAGCTCCTTACTGAGCCCCTGGGTCGGGTGGGCTCGCAGAGGCCGTGGGCACCTAGAGGAGCAGTCCCTGAAGCAAGGCCGGGTGGATCCTCACGGCTTGTCTCGGGTTCATGGCTAAGAGCCTTGGCTGGCTGGGCTTGGCCCTCTCCTCACTCCTGAGGGGGAGCCCATAGGCCCCAGGCAGGGGCAGGGACAGATGGGGCCCTGCGCACCGCTCGCTGCGTGAAGGAGGGGTTGGGATCCTTCCCTGCCGAGTCAGTGAGGGACAGCCTGGACTGTGATGCTGTGTCTGTGGCACTCTCTGGGATGCACCCCTCTCTTCTCAGGATCACAAGTTCCTGCAAGAGGAGCAGCTCTTCCTGGAGACCTTGAAGACGCGTGGCACGGGACTTCATCTGCGTCAGGCTGCGGAGGCGTCATCGGGAAGCGCTACCTGAGGGACGACGACGGTGTCCATCCTCGCAGGAGGCCGCAGGAGGAGGACGAAGACCCGCAATAAATCGTCTTGTTTTGCTGTTCAAGAACTGTCCTTGTCTTTGAAAATCATCTCGGAGCATCCAGAGAGCGGTCTCCATCCTCCCAGGCCGTGAAGCCAGGGTTTCTGCGGTCTGCGTCCCTCCGGGAGAGTGCCAGTGGGCACTGGTAGGAGGCAGCTGCCCTGGCTGGGCTGGATTCCGTCGGGCACGGTGCTGGCTCCTGGGCAGGGCTGTGGCAGCCCCGGCGTTACGGAGGGTGACGGAGCTTCGGCCGAGCTGCCAAGCCGGGCAGCGGGCAGAGCTCTCCTGAGGTTCCCCAGCAGCCCGAGGATGCTGCACAGCTCCGAGGAACCTCCAGGTGCTGCTGCTCTGAGACGGGAGGTGGTGAAGAGCTGAAGTCTTGCAATGCAGGAGCTGTCACCCAGGACGCCTCGGGCCCTTCCAACAGGCGCGGCAGCGGGAGTGCAGGGTCGGGAACAGTAGAGTTGTGTGTAAATGACTGGCCAATTGCTGTCAGGGGGGTGGGCTCAGGGAATTACTAATCCTGTTAATTTTGTGTATGGGTTCAGCCTGGAGAACCCCGTGGGGCGTGCACGGGGGGTGGGACTGTCCCCCGTGCAGCCAGCGCCGCAATAAAGAATGTCTGCTTTCTAAACCCCAACCCCGTCTGGCAGAGTTGTTCTTCTCCCTCTTGGTGCTGATCCCTGTAAGCGAGGAGCTGGTGCTTGTAAGCTTGGGCCTGGAACGAGCAGTGATGAGGAAATCATCCCCTTGTGCCTCTGATGGTCAACACCCACCCCCCAAAGTGAGCTGGGTTTCTGCTCTTGAAGACAACTTCGCAGCTCCCCAGACGTTGTATCTTGTCCGACTGGGATGGAGTTAATTTCCCCCCAGCAGCCCTCCCAGTGCTGTGCTTTGCCCTGAGAGCTGGAAAGGTGCTGATAACCCCCCAGTGTTGCAGCCCCTGCTCAGCAGGGCTCGCCCCGCACCAAGGTGGGGGGGGGTGGAGAAGGTTTTGGGGGGGGGGGCACAACTGGGACAGCTGACCCGAGTCAAGGAGGGTTTCTTCGGCACCTGGATTTTACGGTATCATTTTGGCGACCCAGGTGGGACAGTTCTGAACCTCACCAGATCCCGGGATCACAAGAGCCTCCAGCTGGCACCGAGGGCTTCTCGGGGAGAATCTTTGATCCCTGGACTGAAGTGCTCAGAGCAAGACCCCTGGTGAGAAAAAGCATCTTGCTTTTATCCTACACACTCTGGTTGCTGCCTGCAAGTCGTGTTAAAGCCTGGCGGGGTTGGGCTCACGGTACCTCGGGCGTTCCAGTCCTCCCCTGGTGCCCTCCCAAAGAGGGGCTCGAGTCCCCGCTCCCCTGGGGTCAGTCGGTCGGTGACAGTTGTGCTCTGGGTGCTGGGTTACGCTTCTTGATTTGGATTCTGGTCTGGGTCTGTTGGTTTTTGTGCACTGATTGGGATTTACCTAAACTGGGTGCGAGACAGTCTAAAGATTCTCTCCTGAAAAAGCCTCCCTTGGGGTGTATTTGCAGACACTGGAAGCAATTGGGCGGAGCCCTGAGTGGGAACGTGGCAAAAAGAATCTAATGAAATCCTGTACTCGGTGGTGGCCGTTGGACAAAGTGCACGATGGGGAAGAACGGCCCAGAAAGGGCCCTTTGAGTTGGAATCCCAGCTTGCAATCGCTGTTGTTTCTGAGAAGGGAAGGAGAACGGGACGAAGTATTCGCTGCTGAAATGGTCTTGACTTTGAACAATCGCCGGGCACGGCAAAAAGAATGTGGTATAGCCTGGCCCCCAGTGCCCCTTTTGTTCTTGCTTTGGGGAAAGATGGAAAAACCCCAAAACCCAGAACACCCTGAAGAGGTGTTGCTCTTCCTGTAGCACAGGGCAAAGCTGTTTGAAGTTGGTTGCGTGACCAAAAGGAGGAAGATGTCGATTTGGAATTCCTGGTGGCTCCCCAGCCGAGGCTGGGACAGTGCCCGAATGAGAATGATGGTGCCAGTAAGGGGGGCAGGTACCAACCCCTGCCTGCTAAGGGGTCGAATCCCAAGGGCTTCCCCTTGTGAGGGCTCAGAGCCACCGTGGGCCACGGCTGCCATCCGCTCTTCTCCGGGCAGCCAAAACAGAGTTTGAACCAAGAAACATTTTTCAGCTGTGCCCGTTACTCCTCCCATGGTTATGAATTTCCTCCAGGGCTTGATTCCTCGCTCCTCGGGAATCTCTTTAGTTCGGACGCTCCTTTGGGCCCCTTGTCACTGAAGAACTCTGACCTCCCCCGCTCTCCCCCCCGGCACTGTGTATGGAAGGTTCCCCGTGGGCGAACCCTTGGCAAGAATTCCCCGTGCCGACCGGGCGGCCTGAATCCCCCCCTGCAGCTTCTCGGGTTTTTGAGCCCTCGGGTTCCTCTGGCAGGGGTGCGAAGGGGGGGTCACCGCCTCGTCCTGCCCGGGAGCGGCCGCCGCCCCTGCTTCTCCCGGGCCCCTCGTTCCCTGTCCCTTTTTGGCCCAGGCCGTTCCTGGCTGGCTCCTCAGTCCCATCTCCTGTGCCTCGGGACAGTTCAGCCTCCCGCGGGGGGGGCCGGGCGGGGGGAGGTTTGTCACTGCCTTGTCCCCCCTCCTATTGCCGCCCGGTGCCACCGCGCAGAGCGGCCCAGCCCGGCTGGCGCCCGGCCGGCACTGGAGGGGAGGGAGAAAATGCTGAGCGACGGGGCTTGGCCAACCGTAGAATAAGGAGACTCTCTTGTTTTATATGAACTCGAGGAATAAAAGACTTGAGCTGCCTCTTCGAGGAGCGTTTACCAAAGACCAGAAGCCTTAGGTGGCCTGACGGGAAACTGAGGCCGGAAGCTCCGTCCTACGGTAAATGGAAGATAAAGGACTAAAGTGCCCGACTGCCAATGTGGGCTAAGGGCTAGAGGGGGTATAATGGGGATTGTATAGCTCCCGTAGTCCCAGTTAGGCCCCTACAGACACAGCACTGGGTATTCCTCAGAGGGAACCTCAAAGTCATCCCCAAGGTCATCCCCA
Organism: Actenoides hombroni; assembly: GCA_024336885.1. Lineage (NCBI taxonomy): Eukaryota > Metazoa > Chordata > Aves > Coraciiformes > Alcedinidae > Actenoides > Actenoides hombroni. Next base: position 7,791,999 of record WUAM01000001.1, read on the forward strand.
AATGACGGGGGACACCACAGCTCTGCTGAGGGAGCCCTCAAAGCTCTGCGAGCTGCTGGGGACACCCAAAGCCATCCTGGGGCGAGTCCCCAAGGCACAGGCACTGCTGGGAGGACACCAAAGCTACACCAGAGAGAACCCCCATGCAGGGAGTATTTGATATCGAGTTCCATAGATTGACTTTTATTATTTCATTCAAACTACAATTGCTTTCTTTTCCACTCCCCAAGTCATTCTTCTTTCTTCCTTTTCTCTTCCCTCTCAGGAAGGAGGAAGAGTTAATAAAAACCATCTCTCCCCTGTCCAAGGGCCAGCCCAGCCCTAACCCTTGACAAGGGATTGTCCCTGAAATTGTCCTGGCTCTGTTTCAGGAGACCCTTGGAGGACTGGCCAAGTTCCAGCTGCTGTAGCCATGGTGATGGGAAACACACGTGGGACCCCCGCTGCCCACCCTGCCTTCGGCTGCACCAGAGCTGAGTCACTGGGGTATTAATTAATCTCTTGCCTGCCAAAGGAGAGAGGAAGGGGCTGTGGGCAACGTGGCAGCTGGAGGTGCCATGGTGCTGCAGCTGGAGGTGCCATGGTGCTGCAGCTGGAGGTTCCACAGCAACCGTTCCGTGGGCACACTCAGCTCTGTTGCTGGTCACAGCCCAGTCTCCACTGGACAGCAGAGCCACACTGGCAACACTTCCCCAGGACGGTGGAGATCCGGTGGCTGCCACGCACACAGCTGGGAGAGCTGAGAGCACGGTGCTGGCAGCACAGGAGGAACGATGCTGGGAAAACGTGTCCAGGAGCTGCGCTCTGTTATGGCCTTGCAAGGTGCTGCCCCTTCATCTGCACAGGAATGGCCCAGGGCAGGTGGCGGGGGTCTTGATATCCCCCCATCGTCCTGCATGGGACCAACTGGGCCTTCATGTTCTCCAGAGCAAGGGAGGAAGTATTTCATCATGTCTGGTGAGGAAAAGCTGGAGCAGAAGAGGCAGCTGCTCCCCCCGCTGCGGGAGGCAGTGCGGAAGGACATTCGTGTCCCAGACATGGTCCCCGAGGTACCGTCGGGTCCCATCTGCTGTACCCCCAGCTGCTGCTGCCCAGCTCCTCCAACTGCTGCTCTCCAGGAGCAGGCAGCACAGGGCAGCAATAGGCTGGGCCCATCCCCACAACGCTCCAAGTCCCTTTCCACCACAGGACTCATCTGTGCAGGTCCTCCCTTAGTTCTCTGAGCAGATCCTTCATCCCAGCAGAGCTCCTGCCTGTCCCACCCTGCGTGTCCCCAGGGTCCTCCTGGGGGGGTCAAGCTGCACCCCTGGGAGAGGTGCAGGGACAGAGCTCTCCGACAGCCCCCACAGCTGGGGCACCCATCGATCTTATTGATTCCCAGCCTCAGAGCTGGGTTCTGCAGGGTCCCTAAGCCCAACCCACCGCTGCCAGCAGCAAATGCTCACTTCTGCCTTTCCCCAACCAGCCCCGGCCCCCCCCACACCCCCAGCAAAGCTCTCCCACACCCCGTCCTGCCAAGGGACCGATGATGTCCCCAGGCAATGTCCCAGCGTCCCCGGCCCGACCCTGGGGGAAGTTTCACAGGCAGGACCCCTTTTCCTGCGGCTGCCCAGCGAGCTCTGCGGGTGTCCAGCCTGCTGAACACTCCTGTGCCCATCCAGGTGTCCCAGGAGAAGCTCCAGGCTGAAATCTATCGCAAGATCAACACCTGCAACTTGCTGGAGCACCAGGTGAGGCAGAGGAGGCAGGCCCGGGACCGGCTGCAGAGGCAGCTGCAGCAGCTGCAGGCCCTGGAGAGACAAGAAAAACGGGCCCAGATGCAGGTACCCAGGGAGCCCTTCCCGGGGTGGCAGCACCCCCAGGGGGGCTTGAAACCAACCCCTGCGTGGGCACTGGGCTCGGCACGCTGGGTCACCCCGGGTGTGTCCCGCACCCCATCTCTGCCCCAGGCGATTCACCAGCTGCAAAACAACATTGAGAAGGTGCCCATGAAAGTTGAGGCTGGGCAGAAGCTGACTGCTCTGTACCTGCAGCTGCGAGATGCCCTGAAGAAGGTGAGCTCCTCCTCACTGTGCCCTCATCCCACCTGCTCTCCCTGCAGAGCAAGGAGGTGCCCGAGGGGCTGCACTGGTGGGACACACCGTCCTGGAGAAACGGGCTCCTCCTGCTCCCCTCCATCCCCTGGCACAGTGGGAGGGACCTCTGGGTCTTGCTGGGCTCTCATGCTGTGACTCTGTCTGCCAGGAGCTGGCCCATCTACCATCACACCTGGACCTCCTCTGTGAAATGGCCACCATTTACCAACACCAGTATAAAGACTGGGCAGCCATGGCCTCTGAAGCTGTGAAAGCAGCAGCTATGGCAAAGGTGAGATGGGTTAAGGGACCTTGGGGCCCTTTCCCACCTTCCCAGAGCCCATAGACGGGTCCTCACGTGCCCACATTGGTGAGTCTACCTGCAGGAGAGCAAAAGAGACTGAGCTGGGCTTGCCCACAGCACCCAGGTGCCTCCATAGCTCCTGCCAGGGCTCACTCTTGGGCCAGGCTGCCCAAAGCACCAGCCGTGCTGAAGGCAGCGTGCTCCATCCTCCAGCCCATCTCGCCCAGTTTCCTTCCCAGCCCCTTTCAGGCTCAGCTGGCTCACAAAGGTCTTTGGCAACTCACTTCTCCCTTCTGCCATTCTGCTCCAGGAGGACATGGCCAATATGGAAAAATTGTTCCTTGAGGAGAGTAAATTCCAGTACCACCGCTTGGCTGCCCAGGAAGTGCCCATGAACACCAACAGGCACTGGCTCAAGGAAGCCAGGGCAAAGAGAGGGGTGAGCTGGGGGGACCCAGCACAGGGATCCGTGCCAAGCCCCCCCCATGGTGGGACAAATGGGGGGAGCTGCAGGACCAGCTCCCCCAGGGTGCCAGCAGCTCGGGGGGTGACAATGAGCATCTTTACAGCAATCCAGGAGCAAGCTATTCCCAGACCTCAGGGCTGGCCTGATCCCAGAGGACTCGTTTGGGGAGGAGGGTGAGTGCTTGTCGGGTGGGGTGCAGGGGGTGGGATGCAGGCACAGCCACAGGCATCCTTCCCTAACACTTCCCTCCCACCCCAGGTGACAATAAGGAGGACACCCAACAGGACTCAGCCTGGATCCCAGAGAAGACCAAGGCCGCCAAGAGTGCTGTGCAGTGCTCCTGCCTCTGGGTAATGTCCAAGCCCATCTCTGGGGAAACCCGGGGGCTGCTCAAGCCCTGGGCAGCTGAGACCTCCCTGCTGACCCCATTTCATTGTGGGGTTCTCTGCTCTCCTCTGCCCCTGGAGCCCCCAAAGCCCCCCCTGAACAGACAAGGAGGGAGTTGCTTTTCTCCCTGACATGGGACCTTGCAGTAGTCCCTAGTGCAGAAACTCCTCCAGGCTGTGACCCAGCTCCTGTGCCCTGCAGCAGCAGCATGGTCTAAGTCCTCATGCTCTCCCCCAACCAGGACATCCCCACCATGCTCCTGGCACAGCACAAGTCCTCAGTGACCCTGCAGCAGCACCTCAAGGAGCTCCAGGAGAAGGAGCAGGCGCTGAAGGAGGCACTAAAGAAGGAGGAGCTGAAGCATGCCGAGGTGAAGTTTCGCCAGCCCTCCAACACCAACAGGTACTGCTGCCCTCAGAAGAGTCATGCCAAGCAGTCAACCACCCTTGTTGGGATGGGGAGGGGGAAGGGGGTCAGCACATGCCTTGTGGGTGTCCCCACAGGGCACCCCTTTCTCCATCCCACTGCAGCTGCCCACCCCTCTTCCACCAGGAGGTTTTTCTGAGCTGGGTGCTCCCCCAGCTCTGGTCCTGGCAGAGCACCCAAAGCTCCTGCTGTAGCAGCACAGGGCCCCTTGCTCCTTCCCTGGCATGGGAAGTGGAACCAGTACCACGGAGCTGGGCTGCAGGCAGCATCTCTGGTCTGCAGTGTGTGTGTGGGGGAAGCTTTTGCAACAGTTTTGGGGTGTCTCTGCTCCGCGGTGCAGTCGTAGGGATGTGCAATTGTGGTTGGCTGTAGGAAGCTGGAAGAGGAGATGAGGAGCTATCTGCAGGTGGAAGAGGCTCGGCTGGAGCAGATGCGGGCTCGCATGCACAAGAACCAGGAGCTCCTCCTGCAATTTGAAATGAGAATCGATGACATCTTTGCCCGTCTGCGTGGCATCACCGTACCTGGCCAGGTACCCACACAGTGCTGGCATGAGCACGGCCCAGCCAATGCTTGGTGGTGCAACAGCACAGTGACACTGGTGCAGCCACCATCCCCCCAAGTGCCTCATTGTCCCCAGCGAGGTTTTTCTTCTCTCTCTGTCTCCAGGATGATGCCATCAAGACCATGGGGGCAGAGGAGAAGATCCGGCACTGTCAGCTGAAGCTGCAGTACCTGGTGCAGCTGGTGGCTGACCTGGACCCTGGCAGTCACAGTGCCAATGAGGAAAACAAGGTACGTGGGGGCTCCATCCCTGGCTGTGCTCTTTCTGGACCCACGCAGGGCTCTCCCAGATGGCCCATCCCAAGCCATCCTCTCAGCTGGGAGCATGGAGGGGGTCCCAGGGAAGAGCCATGCAGCAGCTCAGCCCCAGGTGGCACTGGGCACTGCAGAGTGTCCCCTTTGAGGGGACAGCAAGATAGGGCAGCCCTTGAGATGTAACACCTACCTCCCCTTCAGCAATTAACCCAGGGTGTCTTTTGCAGACTTTTGTGAAGGTGATGAACTGGTTAGAGAAGACAACTGCCAATGATTCACGGAACCTGAAGATTTCTTTCCAAGATGTCAATGGAAGCATCCACGGTAGGAGAGCACAGCAGGGACATGTCTCACCGTGGCTGTCCCAGACCCTGCCTGTCTCCCACACTCCCAGCAGACCCTAATCCATTAGTTGCCTCCAGACCTTGGCTGTCTCCAAGGCTTTCAGCAGGGGTGGTGGGTTTAGGTGGCAGGTGTCAAACCACAGCAAGAACAAGGAGAGATGTTGCAGGGCAGGGCAGGAGACCCTTGTCTTCAAGATCACCTGGTTGTGAAGAAGAAGCAGTGCTGGGCTCTGCCTGTGGCCTCCCATTGGCCAGGGAAGACAAGGAGCCTTTTTCTGAAACAAGGTGGAGCTGGACCCACCTCCCTGTAGCTCCAGACGGTGATGGGAAGCCCCAGCAGCCAGTGGTTGAGGTTGGCCACAGCAGTGGCCTCACCAGGTCCTGCAGGTCACTCTGGGATGCTGGGCTAGAAGAGACAGTTGGCAGTGCCTGTACCCAAGGGCTTGGCCCGAGTGCTCTTTGGGGTGCCATCCCATCCCGCGCCGTTCAGCCGCGGTGTTTGATACCAGTCCTATAGGATTCCCTCTCTGATAACAAAAGAGGTATCTGTAGCACGTGGGGAGGTGTAAGACAAATAATAGCAAAAGGTTAACAGCATTTCGTAATATAAAAACCCCTGGCGCTAGTACCACATCTGAGCAAGGAGTCTCGCTAGTGTAATCCAAAGGAAATATAAAAGATGCAAATCAAAACAGGCAGAGAGGACAGTAGGACACGCGGTAGGAGGTATTTCTCTGTGGTGCAAGCTCTTTTCAGAGGAGCAGATGTCTCGGCTAGCAGGAAGGGGAAGAGGGGATTTGTTTATTGAGGAGAAAAATAATCTTTTCCTTTGGCTCGTGGATCAAAACCCGAAACTCCATCCCCAAAGGCCGCCTTCGCCAGCGTGTCTCCTCGCTGGCGCTCACGGCAGACCGCAGCAAAGGCTGTTTGCAGAGGGCAGGGCTTTCCTTCAGGAAGCCAAGTCCCCAGAAGGCCAGTGAGGGCTGGCTGGATGGTGGCTGTGCCACCAAACGCCATGACTCGAGGGACACTTTGTGGTGCCCAGCACTGCGTCATCCCACACATCCACGCTCCAGCCTAATGGAGGGTATAAAAAAAAAATAAAAAAAAAAAATAAAAAAATTGAGCATGATCTATGGCTCCCACAAGACTTGGATAATTCCTGTCTTTCCTCCTCTCCCGCCTAGTAAGTGCTGCCTTGAAAATCAGAAGGTGATGCTGCTAAGTACATCGAGGGCCACTTTCTGAGACATCCAGCCCATAATTACACACGATATTAAGTGCAGAAACATTTCCATGGCTCCACTGAGACCGGGAGCAAAGGGAGGGGGAGGTTGTTTTAATTGACAAATCACCCCCGTAGCTGAGCGAGCCTGTTGTCTTTTGCAGCAAGGCCAGGTCGGCGTCACCGTCACCCGCTGTGCCAGTGGCCAGGGCTGGTTGGGGCCGGGGTGAGCACCGACCCCCCCAGCACCACGGAACCGAACATCACAAACCCGCTGCCTCCGCTTCAGCTGAGGAAGACGAGGGCATTTCTGAAGGGCTTTTCTCAGAGCCAGCCAACACGGCTGAAGAGCTGGCGGGGAGCCAGGGACTCAGCAGCGCTGCTGCTTCCCCGTCGCTGCCGCCTGAATTAATAAGAGCTCGCTCCTGGACTCGCAGCAGGAGCGGTGCCCAGCCAGGTGCCCAAGCCCTTTACAGCATTCCCGTATCAAACCCCTGCTTAATTTGGCTGGCAAAAAAATCACAAAGAGCGGAGCAGCACCGTTCACCTCCCCTCCTTGCTCTTCTTGGGGGCTCAGGCAGAATGTGCTGGAGCCCAGCATCCTTCTGGCAGGGTGACCTGTTCCTGCTGCTGTTAGGATTTGTTAAAACACCCTCCTTTTCTCCAGGCCAGACACCGCCTTGTACTCTTCAGGACTGTAGACTCACCTGATGTCCAGAAAGCAGCAAAGACAAATCAGAGAGAAGACAAAGCCCCCGAGCACAAGGGATTGGTTCTCTCCCCACTTGCACATTCATCCCCATTCAGCAGCTGCACCCCAGTGTGGCACAAGTGCCCATCACTGAGATTTTTCCTTCCCTTGAGGTCAAAAAGCCAAAAATCACTTTTGTAAATATTTTTGGAGCAAAGGTGAGTGAGATGTTCACTGTTTTTCCCCCTCCATCCATGCAGCTTGGCTTTGCAGTGTATTGAGCTCATCCCCAGCGTGCTGCAGCCCTCACCGCAAAGATCTGCAGGGACCGAGTCATGCAGGGATCCCAAGCCACCTTTCCTTTTTCCCTTTACAAACCTTGACTTCCAACCAGCTCCCTGGCCGAGCCTGCTCCAGTTTTAAGGTCCCCTGACTGTGCTGCTGCCGCTTTGGTAGGGTAAAAAAAAATAAATCCTTCAGATTGTTTATGATGTTTGACAGAGCAAATGAAGTGTGCCCGCCGATACCCCCAGTTGTCATTTTATATCAGGGCTGATCAAGATTACTAGGTTTTGCTGCAACCCAGCATTCAGGCAGCAGTTTCGTGGTGTAGGAGCTGATTTTTTAGTAAAAACAAAAAAAACAACTAACCCCATGATTTAAAATAACCCTCTTGATGTGTGCGATGTCAGAAATCGAGGAGGCTCTGCAAGGAGAAAATACCATGTGTAGAGAGGTGATGGGCAACAGGTTCCTCCTCTATGACCAGCAGGCAAGACCTGGGATGGCTCAGAGCTGATTCCGTTCCTGACACGAAACCAGCCTTCAGCTCCCTCCTTTTATACCTATTAACTTCAGTTGTTGGTTGCCAAAATGAATCATCTGTTGCTTTCAAAGAAGGGGTTAACCTGAACAAGAGAAAAGCTTGCATTAGATGTCTCCAAAATGGTTTCAACTTTTCTTCAGCAAGGGAAAAATTTTCTGCCTTTCTTCCCATAGAAAAAAAAAAAAAAGAGCAGGTTGTATTTGCCATGAACACTCAGGATGCAGTGATGTTCCCAAGCCTGTGTCCATGGCAAAAAGAAAGATCTTTGCCAAAGAGTTTTTTATTCAGCCCACACACAAGCTGACTCTCTGCTAAGCAAAAGGGAATTTTCCCATTTTATAGGGGGAAAGAAAATATCTTTGCTATTATATCACAACAGGTACATACAGGGGCCAAGTGATTTTCCCCTTGGTAGTCCTTTCAAAGGAGGTGTTCATTTGACATAAGCTACACAAGGGAAAGTAATGAGTTATGTTAATTGAGCTCATCCTTGCAAATTGATATTGCTCCTGCAAATAGACAAAAAAAACCCCAAACCAAAACACCTTAAATATGTTTGCATATCATCTGTATGGAGCTCATATCCAATAGCAACAGGGTCAGGCTGTGGCTCAGCTCTCCTGCTTTACTGCTGAACTAAGGGAACCCGTGCTTTGACTGACAGGTGGTTTGACCTTCATTATTGTAGGTGATAAAAAAAATATCCCCAGCAGGAAGGATGCTGCTGCGGCATCCCCTCCCCTGTACGAGCCCCATCGCACCACCAAACCCTGACCAGAAGAGACTCAGAGCTGTAATTTTTGACTTTGAAAGTGCATCTCCAGATGAAGGGACCAGTTTGTCCCCCTACTTCTGTTCCTGCCCTCTCCTCCTGAGATCCAGTCTTCATTTGCATGACCCAAGGTGGTTTTGGTCCACACTGGAGCCAGGTCGCCCTGGCACAGCCCTAGCCTGGCACATCTGCCAGCAATGCCAGGCAGAGAAATTCCAATTATGGCACTAAGCAGTTCTGAGACCAATTAACAGGGCCTGAACTTTAGGAGGCTGCTTAATTGCAAAGAGTTGAAGGACATGCACCTGGCTCGGGTGCTGATGAGCCTGGAGGCACCGACGTGCTGAATGATAGATAATGAATTTTAAATGGCTTTGCTAACCCAGTAGCCTCGTGCCCACAGGTTTTTTGCAGTCAGGAGAGTTTCATGTTGATGTGTGTCCCGTGATCTGCTCTGAGTCAGCAATTATTGTGTTTACTTCTAATAGCAATGTGTAAAACACATATACCAAAGAATTTTATGGGGGGGGGTGTGTTCAGTGATGAAAATAGCCACGTATGTGCACACCTCATGTGTAGTCAGTTATATGTGCCCCGCAGGGCTATACAGCTAGAGAATGGTGGGTGCTGCCTTAGCTCCCTGCACACTAGACCAGCCCCTTGCTGTGAGCAGCACCCAAGTCTCACCATGGTTCTTACAGCTCTCAACACCGGGCTTGCTGGATCATAGAATCCCAGACTGGTTTGGGTGGGAAGGGACATTTCAAGCTCATCTGGTCCAACCCCCCTGCAGGGAGCAGGGGCATCTGCAACCAGAGCAGGTTGCTCAGAGTCCTGGCCAACCTCACCTG
>WUAM01000001.1:7815212-7839895 GCA_024336885.1 Actenoides hombroni
TGGAATGTTTTGGTTTAGAAGGGACCTTTCAAGGTCATCCAGTCCAACCCCCCTGAACTGAGCAGGGACATCTGCAACTACAGCAGGTTGCTCAGAGCTGCATCCAACCTCACCTGGGATGGTGCCAGGGATGGGGCAGCCACCACCTCTCTGGGCAACCTGGGCCAGGGTCTCACCACCCTCAGCATCAACAATTTCTCCCTTCTCTCCAGTCTAAATCCCCCCTTTTGGTTTAAACCCATCACTCCTTGTCCTGTCCCAACAGACCCTGTAAAAAGATCATCCCCATCTTTCTGACAGGCCCCTTGATGTTCTGAAAGACCCCCAGAAGGTCTCACCGAAACATTCTCTTCTGCAGGCTGAACACTCCAAACTCTCCCAGCAGAGGAGTGTTGTGGGTTAGCCTCTGCTAGCAGCTAAACACCACAGAGCTGCTCACCCACCACTTCCCCACCTCCACTATGCCCTTTGGTGAAATGAGACGGAAAATCAATAGAAAGAAAAAAAGGTGAGACCCCAGGGGTTGCAACAGGGACAGTTAAATAAAACAACATCAGTTGAGAAGAAAACAACACTACTAATGACATGATAGACAAAGTGAGTGATAGGCTCTACCTGGTTCGAGATGTCAGTTTCCCCACTCTGGCAGCACTAAAGCCACCCACTGAAGCAAACTGAAAACAGGCAACCCAACCTCAGCCCAGCCCTCCCCTTATATAGGGGCAGGACCCAGTATGGTATAAAAGGTCCCATTGGCTGGTTCAGTTGTTTATCTTGGCTGTGGCCCCTCCCAGCTGATTAGGCCAGCAGCTGCTGGTGATAATTAGCCCCAACCCAGGACATGGGATTCCAGCCCTCCCAGTATTGCTTGGGCTCCTCTGGCCCTGCTCTAACAGGTCCCTGTCTCTGCTGAGGATCCCAGAGCTGGACCTAGCACTGCAGGGGGGATCTCCCCAGAGCAGAGGGATTTTAACTCCCTTTAAAACTTTATAGTTAAAGTTTCTGGCAAAACTCACTCCTGCTGGACCCAGGCAAGATGTCCTGGATGTGAGGGATATTAAACAAGCAAGCCCTGCACATACACACACATACCTGCTGAAGGTGCAGGAGTTATTAAAGCATATGCATAAAAACGGCATGTCATTAGGAGCCCAGTAATATCTCGGCCATATGGTGTTATATTTACCATCCGCACTCAAAGCACAGCCCTTGTCAGCTCTGAAAGCTTCAAGCTAAAAAGAGGGTGGAGGTGATAATGGATTTTCAAAGAGACAATTATTTGCTGTCTCTGTCATGATGCACAGATCCATGGTAGATGTTTCTGCTGTATCCTGACCCGTTTTTGATCCCCAAAACAAGGATGTGTTGGGGCTGCACAGAGCTAGCAAAGTCTGGGTATCAACCCTATCATCCCTATCCCATACCCTGCTTGCAGCTCTGGAAGGGACAGGAGTCATTTACTATAACCTTAGGAGTAAAGGGGGTGTGGTGGCACTGCCAGGGCTGCTCCAAACTGGTGGGCTCCTTGTGAAGGTGGCATTAGGGAGATTCTGGCTTCCTCCAGCAGTGGGGATGGGGCTGTGGGAAACTCCAGTCCAGTGGGAAACACAGCCTGCTCCAGGCTGGCAGATCTGTGACATGACCTAATGTAGAAGAAATGCATCAGTTCACTCCATTGATGATAAGCAACCTGGGCCTATCTCACATCCGCACTTAGAAAATCTTTCCTGGCTTTACTGTGGATCTACCTTTAAAACCAGGGATCTGTGAATAAATCTCTGATTGCAGGCATCATGGGGGATGCCTGTGTGATGGATACAGATCCAGACACCTCAGAGGCAGAGAAAGGGCCTGATCCTTTCCATGGGAGGGGAGGCAGGGTGAAGGGTGGAATGAAGGAGTGTTGAGGAGCTGAAGAGACCTCCCCACATGGCTCAGCTCTGGGAAGGATGGGGGGTCCCTCCCCAGTGCAGCCCAACAGGCACCGTCTTCCCACTGGGAAAGCACAGCTTTGTGAGCAGAGTTTTTAAACATCTCCGGGCTGTGTCCTGCTTGGATGCTCTTTAAAGGTCCATCCAGCTCAGGAGTGTCACAGCACATCTTCCCCAAAGACATTTACAACAAAACCATTAGAAGGAGAAGCAGACAAGACAGGATCTGCTGGCCACCTTCGGCTGCTCAGTGAGGGAGCACAACTCATGAATGTGACAAACCCTTCCCCAGACCCACCTAAAGCTGAAATAAGCAGCTTGTGCTTTGGCTGGGAGATCCCTGCTCTGGGGAGTGAGAACAGCAATGATGCAACTGTGGGGCCAGGGCCGCTCCCCAAACAAAGGTGGATGAAGCAGTGAGGTACCACATGGGGTTCCATGGGGGCATCCCAGTGGGTGCATCACCCACCACCATTGCCCGGCCCTGCAAGGTCAACCCTTGGTAGGCAGCCCAGGAAAGAGGTTCCTCAGGGGGATCCAGGTGATTAACCCCTCTATGGGTGCTTTGGCTACAGCACTTGGTGCTGGGGCAGCAGCTCCCAGATGTCCCCCAGCATCTGCAGCCCCACAGGGGCTGGGGTCCCTGCATCACCCCCATCCCCCTGCAGGAACCTTGTCTGGGTGAGCAATTCTTAAGCATCGTGCTGCGGTGCCTTGGGAGATTACCAGAGTTTAAACAAGCAGATGCTTCCCTAGATCAGCTTCCTGCTAAATTAGCATCAGCTTTTTACAGCACCAGCAAGCTGTCGGCTGCTCAGAAGCCCCGTTCCCAGAGCACACTGTTCTGCTGGGCTTTAAAAACGACTTTGCAGTGTAACAAATGGCCTGCATCAGCTACAAGAACAATTGTTTTAAGGTTTCCAGACCCCAGAGGTGCTGCGCTTTATGCTAAGCAAGGCAGGATGGCTGTGCAGAGCAAACTGCTTCCCAGTGGCACTGCCAACCTGCCTGGGTGCTGCTCAGCAAGGCAGAGCCTGGACATGGGGGTGGATGCCACCACCTCTCCTCTGACAGCCAACCCAGGAGATGTTCATCACCCCAGTTTGCAGGGAATAAACGGAGGCAGCAGGAGGAGGCAGATCCCAGCTGGCAGAGCTCTGTGTCTTTTCAAAGCCCCCAGCAAATCATGTCCAGGGTTGTAAAGGACACCTCTGGCCATCAGAAGCAGGCGTAAGATTTAAATCCTTGTTTTTACAAAAAAAAAAAAAAGTGTAGGATTGATGCTCTGGCACATCCCCTGTCCCCACGAAGGTGGCATTACTGGGGTGCTGACAGCCACCACACTGACAGGAGCTGCACCCCTGCAACCTGCCCAGAGACCCTGCTCCCAAAACATCCCAGACTTTTCTATGCCAAGACAGTTTAAAAAGAGACATCCTGGTCCCAGGTGACCCCCTGCCGTGGGCTGGACAAGTGGAGGGACACATTTGGACTTGATGGTCTTAAATGATCTTGATGATTCAATGACAGGGAGGCTCCGGCTGCCTTGCAAAGCACAAGGTGCCAGAGCACAGCCCCAAGACCCCCACGGGGCCGGCAGAGCCCCAGGGGACCCTTTGCACAGTCTACTTGGGTGCTGTCACCCCACATCCCCTCGTGTGCCCACATCTGCCTCCAATCCCCAAAAACACCAGGCTGCCAACCCCATGCTGCTTCTGGGGCCGAGAAGGATTTGATTTCCAGTCCTGAGGAGCACTTGTCTTGTATGGGCTGGTGAATAATTTATAGTTTGCTCATGAGGAAAAGCAATAGGGAGTGTGGAGCGGGGTGGAGGAATAAATATACATTTATAAAAAATGGAAAAACCTAAAAAAAATAAAATAAAATAATAATGCCCAAACCTACCCTGTAAACTGTTCTTTTGATCTAATTCAGAATAAATTATACATAATGGAGCTGGTGTGGTTTGCTTGCCGACAACATCAATAAAAAAAAATAGAAAGCGAGAAAGAAAGCCAAGCCATTTGGGCTAATAACAATGTGCTCAGTGTATATATACGCTTCATCTGGTATTATTTTGCAGCAGCTAGTGCAGATTTTCATGTGAAAGAAACCCATTTTTAAGCCGGGGCTGTGCGTTGCAGGCGATGAGCTGGTAATAATGCTCCATGAGGGCTGGAGCATCCAAGAAGAATCTTTTTCTTTCTCATGCAAGACCAAGAGATTCCCCAACATCTTCCACTAAAGGATCTGGAGGTCACCAGGGCTTTCAAGACAACAATTTGCTGCAGGCCTGAGGGCAGATGTATTTACCAAAAGTCTGAAACAAGGGTGATTAAATAAAAAAAACCCAACAACTTTTTGATTTGCAGACAGATCCACAGGAAAGTTTTGAGAATTCCAGATTATTTTCCTGATCCCTCCATCCTCCCTCCTCTTCCTCCCTCCACACTCCTTCTCCCTCCCATGGAATGGGAGTATTGAGTGTGACAACTTAACAGAACTTTCATGAAGGGCTCAGCTTATTGCTCCAAGGTGCAGATTCATCAAGAAATACAGTCCATAAAGGATTCCCACCCAGCTCAGGAGCCAGCTCAGTTTCAAAGGCTAATGGAAAATCACCACCAGTAAGAAGCCAGGCTGCACACTCACACTGAGGCGAGCAGGGTATTGACCGAATAGCCACGGCTCCAAAAATAAAAATATTCCCCTGGGGTTGGTTTCAGCTCCCAATTAAAAATCCCAGTAAAAAGACACACACACCCCCCTTTTAAACAAGCACTTACAGAGCCAGGGAATGAGCCAGGTGCTGGTACAGGGGCAGCCAGGGTCAGCTCCTAGCCAAAAATGCCTCCTCAGTTTTATGCTTTTGTCATGAAATGAGAGAGAGAGATCACCAGTGGCAAATGGCCATCGGTCAGCTTGAGAAGAATAAAAGGTCTCTGAAGGTTTGCAGGGAACCAGCATCCTCAGCCAAGGATGCTGCAGCCTCCCCGGCCCCAGTTCAGCCCTCCCAGCCGTGGCTCCCCTGGAAAAACTGAAGCTTTCAGAAAACATCTCTTCTATTTATTTTTTTTTTTTAAGGAAAGCCACAGTTTTCCTTCTGGATCACTGCTTTGGGAGCAGGCAGAGTTTCCATCACAACCAGTCACCTGCTCTGGGTGGCTGCTGCCTGCAAAGGAGCCGCACCGGTGTGGGGATAAGCCAGTAGCTCACTCCCTACACCTTGAGCTCACCATGAGCTCGCTGTGAGCTCACCAGGAGCCTCTGCAGCTGATCACCTTTTAGAAAATCCACACGAGGAAGCTCATGACAAAACCAGGAGTGAATTTAATGTTTGGCATGCGAGACTATGCTGCACATCAACACTTGGTCACATCTGTACAAAGCAAATGGGCTGCTTCATGGCTCTTGTATCTGTGACCCTCTTTTTCACCATTTGAAACGTCCGTTTGTTTACTTGTTCACTGTTCTTTTAAAATCCACCTCAAGGGAATTCACTTTCCTCCTCCCATCCCAGAACATGCCACAGTGCTACAGCTCCAGCACCAGACGTGTGAGGGGAGAAATGACAGCGGAGTCACTGTCCTCATCCCAAGGTCCAGAGCATCCCAAGGGCAGCCCTGGGGATGTGCTGAACAAGTCTCAGCTTCTTCCTAAAGGTCCTTAGCCATGTAGGAGGGGAAGAAAAATTTGTAATGATGCTTAAATCTTCTCTATAATTTATTCAGTGGTGGAGCCAAAGGGGTCAGAGTTATTCTCGTAATTTTATAGGGAGGCAGCCAGCTTTGTGAGGTCCTTCAGGGGCTCATGACCTGTGGAAAAGAAGCAATGTAGGGACAACCTTTGGCTCATTGTCATCAAGCTTTGGGAAGGCATCCACCAATCTCATAGTTGCACGGAAAAGAACAGGTCAAAGCAGTGCCTAAAGCCTTTTCAGGTATCATCCAGGCAGGGCTGCTTTGTGCTGCAGGAGGATGTGACTGGTTGTGCTGCAGCTTGGACCCCTCCGGTGAATTTTGGGCTCAAGGGGTCTTGCCTGTGAGTAAGAGATGCGTCGCTAATTGGTACCTGGTCGCTGTGAGTCGTTCAAAGGCAGTATTAGCTCTGAAACCTCGGTTGAAGGAAACAAGTTACCTGCAACCAAGCAGAGACGTGGAACAAGACAAGCAAAGCTTCAGCACCTTGCAGATCAATCACAATTATAAATCTAGTTAGAAGTAGATGAATGTTCACCGAGGTCACTTAAGGGCACTCTTATTAGAGAAGTCTATTAGCAGAGAGGCTAATAATATATGTTAGGCTGCCAAGTAGTCTAATTATAAACATCACATGATGGCCCAGGCTCATCTACTCCCTGCTGGTGCCTCGCTTTGCTCCAGACACCAGCTTCATGCTGGAGATGACTTATTTTCTTGGAGAAGATGCAGATGTTCCTGCAGTATCCAAGGGTCCAGCTGTAGCCGCCTTCATCCCACCGTGAGCCCCGGGCTTCCACACGGCACTTCTGTCGCTTTCCCTTCCAACCTATAACAGCCTTGCTTTGGATTAAATAGTTTTCATCGAAATTCCTCAACCCACTGGGGAAATGTGACCCACAGCACCAGGCTGCCAGCAGCAAGCTCTGCTCTGCTCTGCTCTGCACGCCCTTCTCTTGGCCTCTTGCAGCCCACGAGATGAGTGCTTGTCCTGCATGTCCTGTCCGGATTAAAGCATTAGTTCTAGCAAGATGTTTTGTGCAAATCCTTAAATGGAGATACAGCTAAAATATATTGAAATATTGTCGTATCCTCTTCTTAGCCAGCAAGGCAAAATCCCACCAAGAGCAAATGTATACAAAATTGAAGCTTGCAATTACAAACAGAAAAGACAGAAAAATAAAAGAATAAAGAACTGGAAATCCACAGAAATGGCAACATGGTGAAGAAAGAAAAACAGTAGTTTGTGTGGGTGGCGCTGAGAAGCAGCGGGGAAAATTTAAACCCAGAGATGCTCTGAGTGCAGGAACAGCCAACTACCAACACGCAAAGCAGAGCCTCCATAAACTGACAACCATTTCCCAGCAGACTCGGGATGAGAGTGGGATGTCATTCTTGAAACAGGGACAGCACGCAAACACGTAGCCGATACGTGTAAGATGTTACACACGCTTCCCCTCTATCCTCAGGGTGGGACGCAAGTGGTACGAATGATTTCTAAGTTGAATTTTTACCTTCTCGTGATCTGCATTTGCGCCCTGCAGTGCATGGCACGGGCTCAGGGGGACCGTCTGCTGCTCTGCTCTGGATGGCAAAGCTGGCCCTCGAAACCATGCCCCAGGTTTCTGAGGACAAGACATTGCGTAACGGCCACCCCAGCACGTGCTGGATCAGCTCCCCGGCTGGTATAAATCAGGAGAGATCCATTGAGGTCAATCCTGGCCAATTGTATCCACTTAATCTTCTTTCAGGAGGCACCACTTAATTGATTTGCAGAGCTCACAAGGAGCCGGCTGCGTTCGCCGGGAGTCCTCTGCTACCTGACCATCTTCAGAGCCCACTCAAAACCTCTTCCCAAAAGTACTGGAATAGAAACCTCTTGACCAGCATCTCCTTTCTGAGTGCCAGTGCCACAGCCCTGCTGGCAGAGAGCCGAGAGACAGCTCCTTTCAGCTGGGATCTGGGCTGGGAAGCCAAGCACTGGGTCACCCCAGCGCTGCCAGCCCAGGCTGGTCCAACACCAATCTGAACCAGCTGCCCCTAAAACCACCAGCTTATCCCAGAGGGTCACAGGTAACTCCTGGTGGGCACTCCTCACCCGCTCACAGCCCTTTTTCCCTGAAAAGAATCATTTTAAGTTTCCTATTTCAGGTTGCAGACTGCCGTGGACATCTCCATCTGAGGCGTTTCCACTGGGAAGGGTTGAACTTGCTGGGGTTTGACAGGTTTTGGGAAGGAGAAAGGCGTGGAAAAGATGTGGCTTGGCTTTTGGCTTTGGTGGATTTATTTTCCATTTTATTTGTCTGAAAAGCCTTGGGGCTGGGGTGGAAAGAGTGAACATCTGGGAAGGAGGATTCTCGATAATTCATATTCCAGGATGGTCCTGCTCCCAGCCCCGGCACGGTTCTCATATTTAATTAAAAGCTGTAAAATATTTACACCTATTAAGTGCGGTGCTTTTGCTCCCTCCCCAACCCCTCTCCTCATTTGAGAGGGAGGGAGATGGAGCAGGGCAGTGATATTTGTGCGGGATCCTTTATAAACAGTGAAGTAATTAACAGCCTGGGACTTTACGGCCAGGTTATTTTTCCAGGTGGATGTTTCCATCACCAGAAACGCTGCCGCAGCTCCCGGCTTGAATGCAAAGCACAAAGCAAAGGGAGGTTTCGTGCAGTGCTGAAAGTGCTGGGGCTTTGCAGAGTTGTTCTTCACAGTCTGCAGTGCTGGGAGAAAATCAAGTCATGGAAAAAAGCAGTTTCCAGTGGCAGGTGGTTCTTGTGACCGGCCCAGCAGCAGCTGGATCCAGCCATGGGATGCAGCCAGGATAGAGCACGGGAGAGGCAGCTCAGGAGCCCCATTGGTGTTGCAGATGCTGGGTTACAACACCGCTGTTCAGGCATTTCTTCCCAAATTTCCCAGTGCATGGGAAACCAGAAACAACTGGGACAACTCTGTTTTTCCAGGCTTTCACTGTTTGTTGTAATCAGTTCGGTAAATATCGTAATATTTCATCAACACCCGTGGTTTCTTATGGAAGAAGGAGGTTGCAGTAGACACATTTATTCTGCATTGGAAAGCTGGCGTGTGTCTGTCCCGAGTCCCAGGGAAGAGGCTGCTCTTGCTCTCGGCTGAGCACTTGTGCAAAGCTCCAGGCACTGGCACGACATGGCTCCCAGGGCCAGGCACGTGCTGCAGTCTGAGGACTCGGACCTTTGTACTGGAAAAGGGAAAATAGCAGAGACCTCAGGATGTCCCCAGTGCCATGAACTTCCCCGGGGTGCTGCAGGTGCTCAAGATGCCAAGAGTGGTTGTGACTTTGCAGTGGCCACCATGTCCTGGCACAGCCATGGGAAACCCAGCTCTTGGGTATTGACTGTGGGAATGAGAGGAAGTTTCAGCTACTTTTGGCTAAAAATTGTGATTTCTGAGCTCCTCTGCCCTCCTGCACCATCCCATCATCCCCTTCACTCCCATGAATCTCACCCTGACAGGGATAAAAGCTAGTTGATATTCCATTTTATGCCATGAACTCAAATGTCTTGCAATAATTTCTACAGAGAGAAAAATACTCTGGTAGGAACTGAACAAACTGAGCCCCACTGTGCCATGCAGGCACCCCCTCCATCCACTTTTCAGTCACCTTAGCCTCTCTCAGTCTTCTCCTGAGGAAAAAACCACAACAAATAACTGATCTTAGCTCAGAAAAATACAGTATTTAACAGTGTCCAGCCAACACTCCTCTCCAGCACTTCTGCTCCAGTACCTTTGCACTGCTGGACAGGATCAGAGGGTTTGCTCCACTGAGGTGCTGGGGTTCAGGTGCTGCCTGGGCCCCTGAGCCCCAAAACCCAACTCCTCCAGCTCTTTTCACCTTGCCCCACTGCAAACGTGCCTGGAGATTTGCTTCACAGCGATCGGTAAGAGAGAAACCAGGCAGTATGGTGAGGAAATAAGTGTTATACCCAGGGGGCTGGAATCGCAGCAGACTGGGATCCAACAGTGTCCTGAGCAGTTTGATCCAAAACACAAATAAAAAGAGAAAAGTTGCTCTGAAGAGCAGTCGGAGAGAGATGCAGATGGCTCCAGTCATGGGGGGCTGGACGGTCACATCCCCAGCGGACATAAATCAGTGTGGTGTCATTAAATCCCAGGCAGCTTTTTGCCTCCTGGAGCTCTGACCCGCTTGCCTCTTGGCCATCCTCTCGCCTCCCAGCCTTTATTAAAATCCTGCCTCGGGAGATGTGAATGGCATGAAATATTGCTGGAGATTTGCATAAATAGAACTCCCTGAAACAAATTACTTTCACGGTGCAAAAGTTCACAGCAGAATGGCCCACAGGGCACCGAGGTGACTCCGGGAACATTTCAGCATCGCTTAATTCCGTCAGCATCACGCTCCGGTTTTCCCAGTGATGAGGCAGGATCAGAGCTGTGCTGAGGGGACTGAGCACAGTCACTGCCAAGAGCCAGTCTGCTCCATCACCAGCTGGGCCAGCGAGCCTGGCCATGGGGCTCACACCAAAGCCATCGGCCAGAGGAGGGAAGGCACAGTGCGCATGGCTGGACACCTGCCTTGGTCCCTTTGAAGGTGAAAAACGACCCTCGTTGGCTTTGATGACCTCGTCCAAGTGGCATCTTGGCCAGCGTGTGACTGGTCAGCTTGGGGAGGCATCCAAACCCCACATGGAGCAGAGAGAGCCCTTCCAGCCCAGGAAACAACCCTCAGGTCCTACCAGTGCACAGCTCCCTCCAGGACTGGTTCGATTTGCAGTTCAGCATTGCAGGATCTGCCTGGGCAGGTTGAAGCGAGCTCGTAGCTCCTGGAAATAACTCCACCACCACTGTTCCATCAATACCAGCCTCAGCACAGTCGATTGCTCTGTGTGTTTCTTCCCAATGCACTGCAGTACCTGTACACACACATAAAAACACAAACTAGTATAAATTACCTTCCAGGCAAAGCCTGAAGACTTATAAATTGCTTAAAAATCAAAGCACGTTCCAGGGGGGGAAATGCAGTAAATTGGAAGGGGAAAAATGTGCGTGGAGGCTTTTAATAAAAACAGTGTCACGGAAGAATCTCACAGTCCTTTCAAGATGTTAATTAACAGAGTCCCAGTACACCGCTTCAAGGCAGAGAAGAGTTAATGCCCTCAGGCATTTTCCAGATGGATGTGTATGTCAAAGTCTGCTGGAACACCCACCCCACGGAGCAGGGGGCATTTCGGGGTGTCCTCCTGGGGTGTCAGAGATGCTCAAGAGCCAGCGCTGAGCGCAGCTCTCGCAGGCAGGCGAGCCGACAGCGGCTTTTCCAGGGGAAGGAAACGGGATCAGAGGGAAAATAGTTTGGAAGAAAAGCGAAACCACCAACCCAATAAATGAGGTTTCCTAAATGAAAAATATAAATTTAAAGTGCAACCCCAGCTTTTTTCATTTCAAAGCCAGGAGGTTTTTAATGTCAGAAGCTGGAAGACAACCGGCAAGAGAAGGTTCAGCCTGTTAGGAAAGCAAAGACTTTCACACTCACTTGACTTCGGGAGCCGGAGCTGTGATCAATACACCCAATATTGCAAGCTGCGTGATCGTAAAACATTTGCTTTAATTGCTCACATCCTGCAGCTGAACAGCCAGCCCAGAGGAAAGACCCACAGCTTCTCTGGGGTTGCTGGTGGGAGCCCTGGGAAGGGTCACGGTGGCTTTGCCGGGCAGCCCCTTTCTACCGCACCCAGGGACCTGCCCGGGGCTCCTGCAGCCGCCGTGATTACTGTACCCACCCTGGATCCAACCTGCTGCTGACATTCCCCAGGAAGCTTTAGTATTTTCCTGGTTAATCTTAGCAAAGCCTGAGTCGGAATAGGGACTGATGTGTGAAATGGAATTTGTTGAGATACATTCCGAATGTATGGCCGGGAGCGCTTCGTGATGTGAAACCAGCGATGACTCCGGCACTGTTTTTCCCCAGACTCAATCTTGGCACACTTTGGCTTTTCCTCCCAAGGACCCGTTAGTCACTCCTCTGAATATAAACCAGGCCTGTGCGCGGCAAACCACCCAGATCCTTCAGTCTTTCGAAGACTCCTCGCATTGTAATTCCAAAATAACATCATGCTTCTTTAATGATCAATAGCAATTACTAAGTCATTTATATCCAATAAAGGCTGCAGCAGGAGGTCTATGTGATACATTACTGTATAAATTCACACTATGCAGCAGATTAACAAAGCATTATGAAGAGCAAGCTTATTATTTGCATGAGCACGAGGCTCGAGAGCTAATTGAAGCAATCCAGCAAAATGTCAATGACTTCTTTTGTATATGAAATATTCATTAAAGGCGAGCACTTATTTGTGACCGATTGTTTATTTATACCTTTTCATTTGCATTCTGCTATAAAACTGGCTGTCTTTCCATTAGGGTGCAGCCAGCATCGCTTTGGGTTGGAAACGCTGGGTCTCAAAAATTGCCTCCTGTCTCGTGAGAGCAATGGTTCCATCAGGGCCGATGGGAAGGGAAGAGCAGCGGCCGCACGAGCGGTGACGTCTCAGTGGTGCAGAGATATCAGCACACTGGCCGTCAGCAAGAGGTAAAGAAGGGACCTCAGTGACCATGGGCCCTACAGACCTCGGCTCTTACAGACCCGCACCAGTCACATCGGGCATGTTGGGCACAGTGTTACTGGTCTCATGGGAGAGCAATCAGTGTCAGACAGCTTGCAGAAGATCTTCGGGGTGGAGTACAGCAGGATGGCTGCCACCTGTTCACATGATTGCCCCACTCTGGTATTTCAGGGGGAGATGACTCCATCCACCAGGATGGCAGGACTGCAAGAAGCCCACTCAGCTGTGGATCAGTTCAGAAGTTTGCTCTCGCCCCACATCTCTTCTCTGTCTGCCTGATCTCCATGACACAGAGAACAGAATCAGGCTCTCGATTAAAATTTCCTCCAGAAGTCCTCAGTTTTGTCTCGCTGTCTTTTGAGATGCGTTTCTTGCTGTGCATGCCAGCAAAACCCATAGCTGCATCTTCCCATGATACATCTTTAGGACAAGAGGAAATGGCCTCAGGTTGTGCAGGATGGGGTTTAGATTGGACATGAGGAAAAAATTCTTCCCCAAAAGGGCTGTGAAGCCCTGGCCCAGGCTGCCCAGGGCAGTGGTGGAGTCCCCATCCCTGGAGGGGTGTCAAAGCCGTGGAGATGTGGTGCTGAGGGACAGGGGTTGGTGGTGAACTGGCAGTGCTGGATTTGAGGATCTGAAAGGTCCCTTTCAACCAGAACAACTCTATGATTCTATGATCACTGGGATTTCTCTCTGTCACAGGGCCTCTCTTTCAGCTGACACACAGGGGTGCATCAGGCAAAGGGGGGGCTGTGCTCAGCCTAGAAAGAGGCTCCGTTCCCCTTCCCTCTCCCCAACCCCACTGGAAACGGCTGGTTCATTTTATATTGCTTTTGGCATCTTATCCAAGCCTCAGGGAAGCAAACACTGAGCAGGTCACACAGGGACTGGGAAGACCTCGTGGAGCCGAAGGAAAAAGCATCCCCAAAAAGAGGCAGAGCTGGAGGCACAGCCCCAGTTTTGCACCCCCTTGTGCCATGTGTCCCCAGGGAGGAGGAGCAGTGGGACACCGAGGGTCCAGGCACCGTGCCCCCTCCCCGCACTTGCTGCATTCTCCATTTGAAGTCACAAATGAAGTTTTTTTCTGAGCCCATCTATTTGGGAGGACAGCTCTCAGACTACAAATCAATGAGCCACCGTATCTTATTTGCTCTGCAGCCAACTGAGCAAAACAATGTAGCACCAACAGAGACATGAATCTCCTTCATTTATCTTCGTGCTAGAAAAATTTCAAGGCTGAAGCTTTTTTTCTTTTTTTTTTTTTTTTTTTTGGCTATTTGGAGGCACTGTCAGGAGCGTGATGTGTTACAAATGGCTGGATGGGGCCTTCGTGTCTCTTTTCTCCGTGATTTCCTTGGTCTAAATTGCAGTTTTACTAACACATGTCCCCAGTTACCGGAGAGACAAATGTTTGACCAACAGCTTGGGGCCGGACGTGAGGATCAATCACACAATGCCTCGGGGGAGATGAAATTATAATTCTCCCTAGTAATGCCCAGGGGAGATGCCTGTGCGTGTGCCAGCAGGAGACCCCATGGCTGAGGACCAGCTCTCAGGGGCTGAGGGACCAGCTCCTCTGCAGTGCTGGAGGGAGCAGGACTGAGCTGTCCCAGGGGACCGAGACCCATTCCCCTGCCCCTGGGCTGGTGGTGCTGCTTAGGAAGTCCTGGATCATCTGAGCCATCCCACCAGTGTCTCACCTCAAATCCAGCCCCGAGCAAAGCTCTGATGGTTCCAGTGGTTGTTTCTCCTCCAAAAGGCCCAGGGGACATTGCAGTGAGTTTATTTATCTTCTAATCTGAAAAACAAAACCAACAGCAAACCCTGCAGCTGGTCCAGGCCACTGACAAATCAAAACCATTGTAGAGAGGAACACAGCAGAAAGATGAGGCAGATGAAAACAGGGGATCCCCTTTATCTTTGATTGATTCCTATCAATTGAGGGGATCCCCGGCACACCCACTTCCAGCACCTGAGCACAGCTCGCTTCTGCAGCAGACCTTTTTGTCCCATTTAGCATGCAAACCTCTATCATTTAACTTCAAAAGCACAAAAAAACCTTCCCAGTAGTCGCATTAATCTGCCCTGATTCCATAGACCTGCTGCCTGATCCGGCTCAAACCCTCGCTGTGTGCACATCCCACTGCCACAGCCCAGACTGGACCCAGCACCCTCCAGCCCAGCACCTCAGGAGTGGTTTTCATGGTACACTTGCTGGTAGCCTGGACCAGCTGCAGGGTTTTCTCTTGCTTTTGTTTTTCAAATTAGAAGATAAATAAACTCACTGCAACATCCTCTGGGACTTTTGGAGGAGAAACAAGCACTGGAACCTCCTCCCAGGGCTGGATTTGAGGTGAAGCATCGATGGGGCAGGCCAGCTCAGATGATGGAGGTCTCCCAAAGCAGCCCCAGCAGCCCAGTGCTGGCGGGGGTAGGAAAGCTCGTGGCACACATCGTGCCTGCCCTACTTTCCTGCTCATGCGATGGTGTTGATGATGATGTACTCGCGATGCATTTTTTAAAAACCCCATCTCTGTCTGGAGGATTTCACTCCAGAGGCGTTTTCTGAGGTTGAGGCTGGAGATGCTGGAAAATATTATTTCCAGGGAGGGCTGAGAACCAGCTGAAAGCAGTCCTCTGTGGATCGCTGAAGCTGTTAATTAGACAAGAATTAACAACCTGGGAAACATTTGGTTCCTAACAAGGGCACATCTCCATTGCACTGGGATTAGCATCACCTGGATTCCTCGAGCTCAGTAACACCCACCAGTACATAGATCTGCTTCCCCTCCTCTCTCAACACTTTGGTATTAAGAGGGCTTAGAAGTTTTTTAGGGCTTTCAACCTCCTTCTCCCCGTTACCTAGAGCATTTGAGGCTCTGGGAGAAGCAATGCTGAAGAAAGCCCAGCTACACCAGGGGTGAGCACAGCTGTGGCTGTCCCCTCCAACATGTGGCCACACCAGTGGGGACCCTGCCCAAGGCTGGGGGAATGATCCCAGAAGAACACAGGATGGTGCTGGGGACACTGTAGGATCCGCTTAGTCTGGGTGGTCTTACTACACAGCATGAAAAATTTCTTAGAATCCCCCAAATTCTCTTCCTTCCAGCAAGCAGCAGTGCACTGGCCCCTCCAGGCAGAGAGGAAATAAAAACCGGTTCCTTTCTAAGCCAGTTTTGTCACTGGTTTTCACTCTTATACAAAACGCTGAGGCACATTAGCAAACCAAGCAGTCTATTTTATTTTACAATCAAATGTTCACTTCTGCCACAACTGCCTGCCTCTCAGATGCACTGGAAGGTGACCCAAGGCTCCATGGGAGAAGGTTTCAGGTTCTTCTGGCAGCCCACTGTGTTTTAGAGCATCTCTCAAACTAAGTTTGGAACGCGGGATGTTCTCTGCGTGTCATTCCTGCCCACAGTCCTCCAGCTCTGGGGAGGCACCGTGGTCCCAGGACTTCAGTGTTTCTCCGAACAGGCTGCTGGTTACGCAGAGACCGTGAAATTTTAAGCGAGTGCTGTGGTTTGCCAAGGCAGTGAAGGAGGAGGGCACGGTGGATGGGCTGATGAGAGACAAATGAGGGAACAGACTTAGCCTGACATGTTATAGGAGGTTGAGATGAGCTAATTATTTCACTAACAAAAGCTCTTAGGGGGAAAAAAGTGCCCTGTATTTTGTTTTATTGCATTTTAATTTTCCTCTTCCCTAGTCCCACGCTCTTCCCTCAAAGACGTCACTGCGAGCGAGCACATGTGTTAACTCCGATGATTTATTCAGGAGCCACATCGGCTCTGCCTTCCCCTCCCAGGATCTCAATATTTCATATAGAAATCTCCAGCTCTCTGCCCCTGTTTCTGCTTAAAGCTGCTTGTTTTGCGCACTCATCTCCGGGGTGCGAAGACGTAATAGGTGCAGTGCTCCTCGGCTGCTCCGAAGTTTTTTCTGACTTTTCCGGATGCTTTTGAATCCCTTCCTCCCTTCAGTCTCTCCAGCAGCCCGTCAGCAGTGTGACAGAGCGTGTGACAAACCCAGGCTGGCACCACGTCCCCTGGCAGTGCCACCGCCCCATCCCATACCTGCCATTCATCCACGAGCCTCCCCTCCGGGTGACAGCCGTGACGTGGCAGCCATCCGAGCTTGTGCTTGGAGTTAAGCAGGTTTTACCTGGTGGTGACCCCAGCCTTGTGCTTTTCACCCCTGGAATGTATCAGAGATAAGGTTGGAGCTGGGTGTGCCCCGGCACCGGGTGCTCGCAGCTGATTTCTGCTCCGTATTTACATCCCGCTGCATCCATATGGAACAGGGCCGCCAGCAAGAGAGGCGAGAGCAACCAGAAAGTTACGGTTCAATTGGAGAGAATAAAGGAAATAACTGAGATGATAAATTAATTTCAAGAGGGGGAAAAATTCATATCTTTTACCGCTCTTCCAACAAAAACATACAGCACAAACAAATCAAAGGGCTGGAAAGTGCTTCCAGTCTGGGACATGACCTGACTGAACAACAGGCTTTAATGTGGAGGGAGCTCCCATGAGGTTTAAACCACTGATAATAAATTATTGAGAAATATTAGGCAACGAGTAAGCCTGACACCAGATTGATTCACAGTGATGTTTGCGAAGAATGAATGTAAAAAAGAAAAAAAAAAACCCAAACCCTGCAAGTGAAGCAGAGCGACAACAAGCCCATGAGCTTTGAGCTGAGAAAAAGGGATCAGAAGCCTCCCACAAAGGCTGTTTGGGGGCACAAAAGGGACCTGGGCAGAGGTTTGTGTTCACATAGCTGGGCGGAGGAATCTGCAAATCCCCAGGGACAAAAACAGGCAGCAGAGCCCATCTGGAAGCCACTCAGTGGGGACCAAACCGGAGTTTTTCTCCCATCCTCATCCCCTCTACTATGGGCAGTCTCAGCTTTCCTTTGTGGGTGGCTGTGCCCAGCTCTGGGCTCCAGGTTCTTCTTGGTTTGGCTGCAAAAGCTGCCAAGGAGCAGGAGATCTGCCGGGTGCCTGCACTGCTGTGCACGAGCATCCCAGGGACACAAGCATCCCAGGGACATGAGAATCCCAGGGACACGAGCATCCCGAGAACACAAGCATCCCAGGGATACAAACATCCTGGGGATACAAGCATCCCAGGGACATGACACAACCATCCCAGGGACATAAGCATCCCAGGGGCATGAGGATCCAGGGGACACAAGCATCCCAGGGGTGCAGGATCAACACTGCCCATTCCCTGCCTGCCTGCTGTAATGAAGGGAACAAAGGAGCCACCCGCAGACACAGCTATTAAAGGCAGCTTCATGAATTGAATTTAATTTAAAATTTCTTTTTTTTTTTTTTTGGTTAACACTATTAATCACCATAGGCACACATCAGGACCCTTATGCATATTTAAATTGGGCCAGGAGCCAGTGATTTCTCGTATGCAATTTCCTAATGTTAATAATGTTTCCATTAGCCATATTCAGGAAATCTGCCATTTTTTTGTCCCCTTCTGGCCCATACTTTTTACTTTTAATTATGACCCAGTGTCAGCTATTGAATAGGTTGACGTATTTGAAGCGTCTGCAAAGATTTCTTTTTAATAATGCAATTTCTTGGCTGTAATAGCCCTGTAACTTGAGTAATTAATGAACCACGCAGGCAGTGTGCTCTCAGACGCTGCCCATTTGTTCGCAGCAAAACTTGCCACTGGAAAAGATGCTCCAAACCTGGAGATATGCAGGAAAAATCCAACAGGGACTGTTGATACCCCCTTCTTCGGAAGAGCAGAGCCAAATGCCACTACGACACCCCTGCAGATGATGTTCAAGCTGCAAACAGAGCTCTTGCCCCCTCTCCCCACCACTTACTGCCTCAGCAGATGGCCCCCTTTTGCCTGGGGTCTCTGTCCCCTCTCCACCCCATTGCCCCTTGGTGTTGCTGCCCCAGCAGCACGATGTCCCCACGGGGGATGGCAGTGGGGGGACAAGCTCTCAGGGCTGCCCGAGTGGTTGGTAATGAGCTGTGCTAATCATGGAGCACCCCAAGGAGAAGGGGAAGGTGCGGGGCAGCGGGTGACATGGTGCTCGCTGCCACCCCCCCGCCAGTGCCAGCTCTCCTGCCTCTCGCACCGGCATCCCCAGTACCGGGGCACGAGCCCCTGCTGCTGCCCCGGCTGTTTGGCAGCCGTGAGAGGGGAAGCTTCGAGCTGCCCTCGTGTGTGGATGGGACAGTGACAGCATATGTCCCCTCCCTGGCAGCCACAGCAGGGTGGTGACAGCCGTGCCAAGAGAGCCGGCTGGCCGGGCGATGTATCACCAGCCCCTGGCACGCAGTGTCCTTTCTTCCACAGAGCCGCTTGGAAAATTAACCTTGGTCCATGAGGAGGCTCAGAATCGAGGACTCATCCTGCCTGCCTCATGCACAGCCCCTCCGAGCCATGCTCCCAGCACTGCAGAAGCGGGGGGAGCTCATCAGGGCACCACACACACACACACACCCCCCCCCGTCAGCCCCTCGCATCTCGTGTCCCCTCAGCTCTGCCCTCGCCTCCTGCTAGAGGTGTCCCTGGCTGTCACCAGCCCCACAGGAGAGACTGAGGCCGGATTAAAAGATGACAACTGTCCCTCCTGGTTCTAAAACCCACGGATCTGGGCTTCACGGAACTGTTCCTCAGCAGCTACAGGGGAATGTTTAATTCATGCCTGCATCCCAGTTGTCTGATTGCATTGCTTTGCATCACGGACAGTGATACATGCTGAGATTTGGGGGAGAACTGGGGTTTTTTTTTCTGCTCTTGACAGCCTCAGTCCCTTCGAGCACTGCAGCTTGTTGCTCTCGGTGCTGCTTGTTTCGGAGCTGGTTTACATTGCCCCAACAGAAGCTCTTACTGAGGAAGTCGTGTAAGGAGTGGAGCGCAGGAAAATCTATTGCTGAACGTATTGATCTGTACATTTTTTTGAGGCTGAGATGGTGGCAGCTGCTCCCGGCGTCTGCAGCACCGGGGGCTGCCGGGGAGGAGGAAGGAAGGAGAAAGGTTCCAGCAGAAATATCAGTGTGCAAGGTGGGGCCAGGATGTCAAAATGCAGCACCAGGAGCCTCATCTGTCAGAATCCTGCTCAGGACTGAGAGACAGCGGCCCCTGGAGCAGGGCGTCTGTGTCCCTGTCCCCATCCCTGTCCTCTTCTCCATCTTTAATATACAAAGCATCACAGAGGGTCTGATAGCTACATCACATCCTGGGAACATCACATCATATCCTCAATGATAACCTAAGGCCACCTTCATACCACCCCAGCACTCTAAAAATTAAGGGTCAAATAAAATAAGGCAGCAGAAAAAGCAGAAAATTCGTTAGAAAGGGACTCCCCAGTAGCAGGATTTATCATTTATTCGGTGCTGATGTGTCAATCCACGGCGCTGATGGAATACGAGCAGTTTCACCCATCACTTGGCTGCTCAGGAAAATACCCATGAAAGCAAGAAAGGGCCAAAAGGGAAAGGTCTCGGGGCTCAGGGGGGATCCTGCTGTGCTGGAGGGGAGATGTTTGGGCTTTGGGGCTGGAAGTGCCAGCGCCGATGCTCTCCGCAGTATTACACACCCAGTTCCCTCCCGACTGCTCAGCCATGTGAAACAGCTCATTAGAGCGGCCGCAGATTTGAGCAGAAGAGATGATCAAGTTGTAGGGGAAAAAAAAAACCGAACCATTTTCAAAGTGGCTGGTTTCGGTTCACAGCTGCCTTTGGCGTTAATAACATCATCCCAATCCAGGTCCCCACTGCATGGGTGCTCTGGGTGGATGGGAAGGAAAAGTTCTGCTTTGCCCAAGGCGGTGCAGTCACATTTGGGGCAGGAGCTTCAGGAGCAGCTTTGGAGAATAATTCTATACGGAGTTTTGACTGATGGAGAGGAAGATTCGGGCCAGGAACTCAGGATATAAAACTCTTTCTTTCACTCCAGGGCACCTTCCAGTCCGCGCAAGAGCCAGAGCCTCAGCTGTACAGCTCAGCCGAGGCTCCCAGCAGCAGGTATCAGCCGACACGCTCGGCCCCCAGCTCCCCTGCTGCCGGGCACAGCTCGGTGTGGAGCCGGGCTCTGCCTTGGCAGGCAGCGATGCGACATGTTTCTTGGCTGGCTGCCTGGGAAGCGCCGGGGAGCCGGGCTGGTGACATCTCCTGGCTGTCGCAAGAGGCTGGGATGTCCTGGATGAATTTTTAAAATGTGGGGGAGGAAATCAAACAGCTACTGTTGACTCAGATCTTCAACGCTTCACCACCGAAGCTCTGGGGACATTCAGCCAAGGCTTGCACTGTCATTGTCACCGAAGTCACCAACTGGAAGGACACACAGCTACCGGTGCCATCGACGCTGACGCTCGTGGGCTGCTGCCTTCCCCAGCACTGCACCCACCCTGGCACCTGGGAACGCTGTCCTTTCCCAGACCATCCCTCCTGCCAGCCCTGCTCCCAGCCGATGGCTGGGAAAACCCCGATAAAACACCTCAGCTGTGGGGAGAGACGCAGCTCCTACACAGGGCCTGTGGCCGAGCATCCCTTCAGACCCCCACATCCCACTGTCTCCTGCATTCCACCAGCCCCGGCATCCCGCTATCCCCAGCACCCAGCCCACATCTGCTGGTCTGCTGAAACAAGTGTAAAATTCATCTTTGGGGAACCAAATGGGAGTTTTGCAGCAAAGAGCCATGAATCAAGCTCCTCGGTCAGAGTTATTAGTGTCTAACTTGCCCTACCCTCAGATACTCCGTGCTGAATTTCATGGCAGGAGACAGGTAGTATGTGTGGTACTAAACCAAAGGGGCCAAAAAAGCACACTAATGAATAAGAAATTCTCCAGTCCCCCTACATGGCTTATGTCTTAAAAAGGAGCTGAGTTTGCAGGGACAGAGTGTGTGTGTAATAAAAATCAACCCCTGCCACCACGTCCCTCACCTTCTGCCCCCTGAGGCAGAGCACAGCAGGTCCAGGACTCTTCCTATGGAGAACTTTGAATTAATCAGATCAGTTTCTGCACTGCCTCAGATGTGCCATTGCTTTGCTGCTGCCCCAATGCACTTATCTAATAAACAGTGATGCGTTCGCAGGGATTTCAGTGTCACTGGCAGTGGTGGCAGCATAGGGATGGCTGGGGAGGTGCCACAGGACACTCCCTGGGTATGGGGACCAGGAAGATGCTGCCTCTCCCCCTGCCATGGTGCTGGGCACAGGGCTGCAGGGAAAAGTCCCCAGTGCCAGGCAGGATGGAGAGGCTGTTTCTGGGTAACGCGGGTTGGGGCATCATCCTCCGTGTTTGGCAAGAGGTTAATTTCTCTGAAAGGCAGGGAAAACGTGAAGCGCTCTCTTCTTTTTAGCAACCAAATTTCAAAGGGGAAATGTTTTACTTTAGGATTAAAAATAACCTCATCACTTTGCCAGCTCGGTGCCCGGGACCGCCGGCTGCCCGCACCTCCAAGGACCGTCCTTGGCTGCCGCAGCATCTGATGCGCAGGGTGGAGAGGAGGGGGGTAAATCCCAGCTTCACCGAGCAGCTGGCTCTGCTCAATCCTGATATTAAAAAGAGAGTGAGAAGGGAAATGAAGAGAGCCTTGAGAAGCCCGAAAGGTAATTAAGGTAAAACTCATTAATATTTCAAGCCAGTGCTCTGCCTGTTACAGCAAAAGGCCTGGCTGAAGCCAGGGAAGTGACGGGAAAGAGCTTGTCTCGTTGCATAACAGCACATTATGGGATCAAAGCAATAAAACTTAAGAAACCTGCTGAAAGCCCTTGCAGGGCGAGGGGGAACGGTGCCTTTGGAAAAGCCTGGGAGAACAAAAGAGAAAAAAAGCTGCCAGTTCTTGTTAGACATGAATAATCACGGAGAAAAATTCCCCGTGATCTCTTAGAGCTTTGCTAAGTCTCCCTGGGCCGAGAGGAACCAGCATAGGGAAGAAGGCTTCTGCTCCTGGGCTGTGATGGTTTGGGGGGCCATCAGGAAGAAGCTTGGCCCTGGTTGGTGCAGGGGGACACTGGGGCTGGGCAGAGCCAGAGGAACCAGACAGTGTCTCCTTCTGCACCCTGCCAGCATCCCTTCCCCAGACAAGGAGCTGCTGGGGCAGCCCAGCCCTGAGCAGGGATGGAAGGGCTCAGCTAAATGTCAAGGTTGGAGTGGCTCAGCTAATTATGGGGGTTGCAGAGGCTCAATTAATTATCAGGGTTGGAAGGGCTTGGCTAATTATTGGGGTTGGAGGGGCTCAGTTAATTATCAGGGTTAGAGGGGTTCAATTCATTATCAGGACTGGAAGAGCTCAACTAATTACCTCTCTCAGTCATTGCTATTCCAGTGAGGGTGGTGAGGGTGGTGAGGGTGGCTCAGCTCTTTGGAGCAGCTCAATCTCTGTTTTAATCTCCACGAGGAGGGGAGGGGAAACGTGACTTTTCCTCTGCTCTAAAATTTTTCAGCAGTCTCCAGGTCACTGCTGTCAGCACAAGCTGCTTGGCTCTTCCAGCACTCCAGGGGAGGGGAGGTGGCAGCAGGTCCTGGAGGCCCCCAGCCCCTGGTTGCTGCCTGTTCCCACCCCTGTCCCTCCCCAGGGAAAGCCCCCGCTTTGCAGAGGAGGCCCCAGTGCCCTGGGCTCCCTGGGGCCACCACAGGGATCTACAGCAGCAGAAGGTCCCGTGGAAGGGTTGGGGCTGGCGGCTGAGCTCAGCACCTCCTGGCACTGAGCTTCTCCAAAGGCTGTCCCAAAACTCAACGTCAGGCTCCTCTGTGACTCTCTGGATATGGGCTGTCCTCCAAATATTGGCTTAGCAGATATGAGAGCGGGGACTTGCCGAGGTGTGGAGTGGATTACAGGCACTCCAGCGCTCTGCTACCCAGTAATTAATGTCCTAGATTTGCCAGGAACACATCAGCAAATGTTTGCCTCTTAAGCAAACAAGCTAAATAAATATTTACCTCCCTTTTCATGTGTCTCTGTGCAAGGGTCCCGCTGCAGACAGGCCAGGGGCGAGGGATGCTCGCTTCCATCCTGAGCCGTACAATGTGCTGTGCAGAGCTGTGAAATTCCCAACTTGCCATGATTTATTGATGCCAGAGATCTCCACTCTCCTCCTCTGCGGTTTCTCTGTGCAGAATGATTCCCAAATCAAATTGCAGCATTTTCTGTAGCACCCGCTCCCCTGAATACACAAGGCACGTAGGTTTGGCAAGGAAAATAGCACAATAGAGAAATTACAGGAGGGTTTCTTTAGTTGTGCTTCAAAACAAGGGGCTGGTCTCTCCCAGCTAGTGAAAGCAGCACTATGCAGATCAGCTCTGCCAGCCACAAGGAAAGAAATTTGGGAGGAAAGCAGGCAGGCTTGGAAGGGACTGCAGATGGGGGGTTTTCTAGGGGACTCTTTAAAAATGGAGAGAAATTTAAACCATGTTGAAAACATATAAGACTTAAGGTGTTGGCAAACCAGTGTGAAGGAGTTAAGGGATAGCTGGGAGCCAGCAGTTGCCCAGGAGGGGAAGCCCCTGTATTCAGGGTCTCCTTAGCTGGGCAAACAGGGTGAAGGATCCAGCCTCGCTGGCCCTCCCTATGTCAGGAAAGTAGAGAGCTCATTTTCCTGCTGCGCTGGAGATGATACCCAGAATATTCTACTTGGATCCCTCCAGCCTCCGTGAAAACCAATTTCCCTTGCACCAGCAAAAGCAGGTTTTATTAACAGCAATTTGAGCTCTTCGATAAATCTCAGCAAGGCATAATTTCTCCGCAAATGGCATGTCCGCATTGTTACTACCTCCTCGCTCTGAACCATTTAGGACAATACTTACCTGATGGAGTCCATTAAGCGGGATATTTTGGGATGTGCAACAATTGCTGTCGTTAAGCCTTCTCAGGGCTGCCCATTTACCAGGCAATGGCCCCGCGCACCAGGAGCTGGCGGGGAGGAGGCTCAGCCGTCCATCTCGGGTGAAACCACCTCGTTTGCAGGATGGATGCTGCTGCCACCACGTCTTTGTGTCCTGATCTCAGGAAAATGCAGTAAAGTGGGAGCTGAGTATAGTGGTGAGCAGCTGGGGTGGAAGCCAGCGAGCTGGGAGGTGCGGTGAGCACCTCAATGTCTTCCTTGGAGTGAGGAGACCAAAACTGACCCCAGGATTCAAGGGGCAGCCTCCCCAGTGCCCAGTCCAGGAGGATGATCCCTGCCTTGATCCTGCTGGCCACAGCAGTGCCAGGATGCTGGTGGCTTTCCTGGCCACCTGGGCACATGCTGGCTCATCTTCAGCCAGCTGTCAACCAACCCCCCCCAGGTCCTTTGTGACCCAAGTACAGGAGCTGCTGCCTTGTGAGGGGAAGGCAGCCAGGGCAGGTTCCTGCCAACCTCCACTCTGCAACCAGCCGGTTTCCCCCTTCCCTTCCCTTCCCTCTCCTCTCCTTTCCTTCTCTTGTTTGCCCTTCGCTTCTCTGCG
>WUAM01000001.1:7839995-7857901 GCA_024336885.1 Actenoides hombroni
CCCCCCTCCCCTCCCTCCCCCTCCCTTCCCTCCCCTTCCCTTCCCTTCCCCTCCCCTCCCTTCCCCAGGTGGATGTGCAGCCCCTCGGACCAGCCCGAGCTCATGGGAGATGACAGAGGCTGCTCAGCGGTTCCTCAGCGAGCCCAGCTCTGCCAGGAGAACACACGGGCCCCTTCAGCACAGCCCATATATCTTTTTTTAATTTGAAGAACGAACAGTTTCCAGGAACTGCTCCGAAGTTAGAAACAATATGATGCTGCTGGTGAATAAGTCATGAGAGCTGGAGCCTGAATCTACATATTTATGTGCACACTCCCTCATCCAGGGGGATGATTTATATAATTTATACAAGTGAGACTACTCGGGTGCCAAACCGCAGCCGTCAGAGCTGCTCTGCCAAGGGTCCCGCTCGCCCCCAGGCTGGGCTGTGCCCGTCCCACAGTCCTGCTGCAAGGCTGGCACAGAACCCCCGGCTTCAACCCACTGCCCGGGTGGCTCTGAGGACACGCAGTCCCTGCCAGCCCTGCCCTCACCTCAGTGATTTCCACCTCCCAGCGCTGCCAAAGCCACCGACTGCAGCTCTCTTATTAGAGAAATTTAAAACTTTGCCAGCCGACGGTATCTCAGAGCGAGGGACTCGGCAGAGATCTATTTTCATATGCTTTCCATAACAACAGTTATTATATTTTTCCTTTTCCCCTTTTTAATTATTGAAAGTTTCTGCTTCAAGAAAGCTCTTCCATTCTCAGGGAAAAAATAAGTAAGTAAATAAAAAAGTAAAGGCCCGTTTGCTAATCTCTGCCTTCTCCCGTGTAGCAGAGTTGTGCAGTTATCCCTGGGCAAGCTGACTGCAGAGCATCCTCCCCCCCCCACAACACCCCGATTTCAGCAGCAGCAGAAAGTCCCGTGCCTTCGGGGTTTGCCAGCCGCGCTCCCCGCCGGGACAGAAAGCGAACCTAATTAAAGCGCAAAATTGCAACTGGCACTTTTCCTTTATTTTCCCTTTTTTCACTCAGCGCTCGGCTGTGCCTTTAATTACCACCTTCAATTATTTGTCACTTCAAGGGCCAAGTCCCACTTTTGAAAATCCTTTCGCTTCAGTCAAGGGAAAAAAATGTAGTAAGCATCAAAAGGCGGGGGAGGCCAGCTCAGGAACGGAGCCCTGGGCACCAGCTTAACTTAAGCATGTGCTCACTTGCTTAAGTTAAGTGCTTCTTAGCATCTCCATGCCTCAGTTTCCCCTGACCATCCACAGCAGGATCTGCCCCTGGGACTGGCTGGTCCTTTTCTTTAGAACTGGAGCCACCAGCATCGTCACTGCCCTGCCAGGACAGGGCATCCCCTCTTGGTGCCTGTGGGGACCAGCACAAGCACCTGGGACCCCAGATGGGGGGCAAACAGAGAACCCCCAGCCCTTCCTGACCTCCTGGCAGTGCTGCAGCTAGTGGTTCTTGCCTCCTGCCCTGGTACCAGCAGCAGGAATCATAGAATGGTTTAGGTTGGAAGGGACCTTTAAAGGCCATCTGGTCCTATCCCTCTGCACTGAGCAGGGACATCTGCAAACAGAGCAGGTTGCTCAGACCCCCGGCCAGCCTGATCTGCAATGGTGCCAGGGATGGGGCAGCGACCACCTCTCTGGGCAGCCTGGGACAGGGTCTCACCACCCTCAGCCTCAAAATATTTCTTCCTTCTCTCCAGTCTAAATCTCCCTTGTTTATTTTAAAACCATTACCCCTTGTCCTGTCACAACAAACCCTGCTAAAAAGATCGTCCCCATCTTTCTCATAGGTCCCCTTTAAGTACTGGAAAGCACCTAAAGAATTTTTTCCCCCACTCCAAGCACTCCCCAGGACCCCACTGTGAAGGCCAGTCTGCAAGAGGAGAGTTTAATGCCAGCAGCGAAGGTTTTCTACTAGAGAAGGGTTTCCTGAGTAGGCAGCTTCACAAGCATCTCCGGCAAGAGAGGTATCACCACGATCACAAAAATATCGAGGACTTGGTTGGAGATCAAACACCTTCCCATTCTGATTTCAAAGACTGCTGGGGAAGCACTAAGAGGCTGGGCTTTCTCTCCCAGCAAGCGTCCTCGCCTCCTCCTTCCTTCTGAAGTGCCTCCACACTGATGGATACATCAGTGCCCCCTCCCTGTGCTAGAAAAACTGGCCAGAGAAATCCAAAACCAGAACTAAAACCTCTCTGAGACACTTGTGCACTCTCGAGCCAAGCCCTGGCAGCTGCCAGACCTTCCTAGAGGAAGCACAGCATGTGGAGGGACAAGAACAGGACACAGGGCTACGGGCACAAAGTGGAACCCAGGAGGTTCTACCTAAACAGGAGAAGAAACTTGTTTGGTGTGAGGGTGTCAGAGGCAGCCCAGGCTGCCCAGAGAGGTTGTGGAGTCTCCTTCTCTGGAGAGATTCCAAACCCACCCAGACACTGCGATGCTGGCTCTGAGTGACCCTGCTGGGGCAGGGGGGTGGCACCAGATGATTTCCAGGGGTCCCTTCCAACCCCCACCATTGTGTGTTTCTGTCACCATCGGGATCCCAAACCCCTGGGGTTCCCAGCTCAGAGCAGCACAGGGAGCTCCTGGGCGAGTTGTGCTTGGGCACAAGGAGCAGTCAGCGCCCAGCCCCTTGCTGGCCTGTGCTGGGGTGAATTGGGTGCCCATGGGGGGTGAGCTGAGTGCCCATGGGGAAGCGTCTGCCCCTGATACTCCTGATGAATCGCAGAATCATAGAATCACCACCTTCTTCTGCTTCCTCTGGAAAGCTAAACCTCCCCCAGATCTACCTCCCTGCCTTTGTGCCCTGCGGGTCGGCAGCTTCTACCTGCTCCACCTCTTTCTGCAAGTTCTGAGTGTAAAAAAAAAAAAAAAGGGAAAAAAGAGCTTGTTCAAGGAGCAGAGAGGAGGAGGGTGCATTTCCTGGTAATGAGTCTTTTTGCATCAACTGCGAAAGGGGAACTATGAAGGATTAGCACGGACATGAAAATTAGGAGTCAGAAGTAATTAGAGGAGCTTGGATCGCTGCTTAGCCCCAGAGGAACCCCTGATAATGGTGTGGGTGCTCATTAAAGAGATATAATTAGGACTCTGAAGCCACTGATGAGCAACTCTGCTTCCCCAGCACCGCAGTCTCTGCACAGGCAGAGACTTTCTCCTCTTTCTCCTCTCACAGGACCCTTGGTTCTGCAGAGCTGGGGCACATGGCAAATCCCTCTGCAGCCCAAATCCTGCAAAGAGCCTTGCCAGGGGCGATAGCAAAGGAGGAGCAAACCCGAACCATCAACATGGTGGGACATCTCCCTGCCCGCTCTGCCCCACACGGCTGCAGGCAGCCAGTACCGAAGGGTCGTCGCCTCTAACTTCATTTTCCTTTTTGCAACGAGATGCCAACCACCCTGCGATGGGATTTTTGCCTGGGGCAGGCACAGCGAGCAGGAACAGGGGGTTGCAAGTTATTCCTCAGCATCTTTGCTGTCAAACTGTGCTCAGCCATGGCAGAGGAGGGCCCAGCTCATCTCCTCGGGCACGATGCAACCCCAGCTTGCATGGGGTAAGAGACTGCTGGAGTCAGCCTTGATGCTGCCAACGGGGCACTGTGTGGGTCATAAATCCCAAAATACTGAACTATGGAAAAGTGGAGCTGTTTTAGCACCTGCCAAGAGGTTCAGGTGAGGCTGCGCAGCCTCGGGGAGCTGCCGTGCCATGGGTTCAGCTGGTGCAGCTTTGAGATGCTTTTTGATGAGGCTCTAGGGATGGAGCACTAACCCCGAGGGCAGCCCAAGCCCTGGCAGGAACAGGCAACACGTGGCCAAAATAATTGAATGGGCCCCACTCACACCCCAGCTGGACACGACCCCTGGGCCGCCGAAAACCTGTGAGGCAAAGATGCCACGAATTGTTTGAACGCGTGATGAAAACCCTTGAGTGAGCCTGAACTCAACAGGATGTTGTGAGGCTTAATTAATTTATGACCAAAAGCATTTTGAGGGCATCAGATGAAAGAGGTTATTACAGGAGTGCAAAGAGATCCTTTATCCAGCAAAATGGAAGCAGGAACAGTCCCGGCCACACTCCCTCTTTACAGAGCCCAGGCTATTAGCACAAAGGCCAGTGATGAATAGGAGCTATTTTATGTTTTTATCTTATGGAAATGATCTCGCAGCTTCTGGTGATAACACATCATCCTGGCGCAAGAGGGCACGGAGGGACAGAAGCTCCTGGTGAAAAATAGAGCACTAATTATTTCCTCCTAGAAGCCTGCGACGAGCAAATGTTAGAGCCTGGACCAAAATCTCCTTTCTCCGCAGTGCCCCCGGGACAACTTGCCTCTGCTCCAGCATCCTACCGAGCTGATTCAGGGTGTCCTGGGGGTCCCCTGTCACCACCAGCTATTTGAAGGGTGTCAAAAGGGTCCCTCGAAAGGCAAGGGGGAGTTTGGTGGAGCTCTGCCTTGCCAGCACCTTGGGCTGCCAGGTTCACATCTCACCCAGGGTCCCCCGAGCTCCTGCACGTGCTTTGCTGAGAGCCCCCTGTCCCTGTCTCTTCCTTTGTGGTTTCAAGACAAAAGCCATTTCAGGTACCCTGGGCTGAGGACAGTGGGTGCCACTGCTCAGGAGGTGACAGTAGGTTTTTGATGGGAGATGGTGAACAGTCAGAAATCGTAGTTTTCTTGCTGGGATGGGCAAAACGGGATAGAAATCAGCCCACATGCAGGGTTGGTTTTCCTCTGCTTCCCAAGCTGGTGGCTCTCTGACTGTCAGGACAGGACCAGGCCCTTTAACATCTTCCTTTTGTGGCCGTGGATCTAGGGAATTGCAACCTGCAGGACAGATTCCTTCCCAATCGCTCTCATAAAACCTCCCTGGGGAATTAAAACCTCCCCCAGGCAGCAGCCTGAAGCATTCACAGCCCCCCTGGGCAAGCCCTTGCACGGCTTAGAGGGGTCAGCAGCAGCCATCCCACCCTGGGTGAGGAGGACCAGGGGGCTTGGGGTACAGGCGAGCTGGCACAGGGACAAGGACAAGGACAGGACCGTGGGGCAGGAGCTGCACAGATTTCCTGCCACACCACTGCTGCATCGGAGGCACGTTTAATTGCAGCTCCACGGCAGAGATAATTTGTAGGTATGAATGTCGTCCTCGTGGGCGTTCATTTTCATCGTCTGTTTATGCGAAGGGAGCGAGCTTCTGCTCCCAGGCTGATGCTTCCCAGCTGCCGAGACACCACGGCGAAGGCACACGTCCAGCTGGGAACACCTCAGCTGCTCCTGCCAGGCAGCAGCACAGGGCTCCTCAAGGATGGATCCTCCTGCTTCTGCTGTGTCAGTGGGAAAAGTCCCCCCAAGGACAGGTCTTTTTGCTGCCCCGACCACCCACATTTGTAGGGCGGGTGCTTGGGCAGGGAGAGGGTCCTGCTTGGAGCTGAGCTGGGTGCAGAGCATGGCCCTCCAGCACCCCTGCACAATGTGGTTCCGTGGGTGGGGAGGTCTTGCGGATGCAGTTGCCATGGAAAAATGAAACCCCTCATCAAGATTCGGAGGAAGCTAATTAACAACTAAAAGAGGAGGATCATTGGGGTGCTTCTGCTCCGTTGCCCAGTGTGGTCAAGATGCAGAGAATTGACCCTGAAAGCAAAGCAATGGAAAAAGCAGGGAAATAAACCCCACCTAAATCTGAGTCGGAGCATCTTCTCACGGGAGCTGGGATTGGTTGAATTTTGTTTTGCTTTCTGTCCAAAAAGCAGAAATGAGAACTCAGGAGAAACTCTGTCCACA
Source organism: Actenoides hombroni (assembly GCA_024336885.1). NCBI lineage: Eukaryota > Metazoa > Chordata > Aves > Coraciiformes > Alcedinidae > Actenoides > Actenoides hombroni. The sequence continues at coordinate 7,845,776 of WUAM01000001.1, forward strand.
CAATAGAGAAGGCAACAGCACAGCCCTCTTCTGAGCCAGGCTTGTAGTCAGGTGCAAGCTCCCAGGATGGGCCCGTGTGATGAAGGATCCACGTGGCTCCGTGGGACCTTCAGCCATGGCCAGGACAGGGCATCTGTGAGGGTCAACGTAGCTGAGAGCCAGAGGGACACTGGGAGAAACCTCCAGCTGCATTTGTCTGAGGCAACTGGTCACAGAAGGACCAGTTTTTAGAAATTATGAACATCCCAATGGCAAAAGGCATCAAGAGGAACACAAACGCTCTGCCTCTCTGAGGGCTCGGTGCCAGGCTCGAGCAGGGCACTGGCTGGCCACACCATGGCCACCGTTAGCCAAAGGCTGCTTTCCACCCTGCTACGAAATACAGCATCAGATATAGCTCTGCACCAATTTATGCAGCATCGCAATGTGCTCCTTCCATCTCCTCTAGACACCAGTTGGCAGATCTGTGCTGTGAATGTCACAGCAGTCTTTCATAATAACTTCTCCCACCATCCCGTCAAGTGCAATGAGACGGGTGTACCATCTGCTGGAAGCCGTGTTGCCATGTGCAGAGCCGCATCCCTCCCTCGCCAGAGAAACCCTCAAACCCTTTCCTAGTTTCCCACTCAGCCTGTCTCGGGGTGTAACAGATCTGTACTTACACAGCCATTGCATTTCCCCCAGGAGGGGCAAGCGGCTCCTTTTTGCCCCCATTGTAGCTGCTCCTCGTGTCTGCAGCGATGGCCTGGTGGGTGGGTGGGAAAGTCACCAGGTTTCTGACTTAAAGCACCTTCTCATGCGTGTCTTTAGCTCTCAGCCCTAACATCATCTTCCAGGGTAAAACATCAATAGGATTGTCTCTGTCTACAAGACTCCTTCCCTGCAACAAGCAAGCAGCAGCACTTCAACCCATCATGGATAAGAGATGCTGTAATCTGATTTTCTCGGGCAGGAGCACGTCATTCACTAGGGGAGAAAGATTTGATCAACTTTGCCGAGACGAGCGCTCTGCACAGAGCGAGCAACCTCTGCAAAACGGGGACCTACAAAACCAGCAGGGCCAGGGACAGAGCAGTTCATCCAGAGGTGAGCTCAGCCCCAAGCCCGTCACCTCTTCAGTCAGCTCCCACAGCCCCCTCTGCCCACACGGGTCACTGCCAGGGCTGACATCGCCCCGGGACCGGCGGAGGGAAGGGGAAGGGTTTGAACCATCAGTGGCTGAGGGTTTATCCCAGCTTTGTAAGGCAGATGGGGCAGGGAGCGGCAAGAGGAGCCGGGCATCTGCACCCGTGGCTGTTGATACAGGGGAGCCAGGTTTCCAAATGCTTTTCAAAAGTGGATGCAAAAGTGTTCCTCGAAGAAAGCACCAAAAGAAGAGAGCGGCTCCTTGCCAGAGCGCTGGGCATCACCGGGCAGCCTCTTTTTGCTTGGGCTGTTAGGAAGCAACAGCAGCAAGGTGATTTATACCTGTGTTTGCAGGGGGGTGGGAAGAGTCTGGGCGGGAAAGGCAATTAGTGCAGGAGAGAAAAATCTCAGGGCACTTTAATACAATTTCGTGGTTGATGTTGCGCTCAGTGCGAGCTGGGAAAGGCCAGTGCGGGTCCTTGCCCCTGAGGAGAGCACAGTTGCAGCAGCTTGGATAATGAGAAAAAGTGTTTTCTAAGAGGAAAGGAGTGAAGTGCTTTTTTTTTCCTCGCAAAGCACTTGCCTTCTTTAAGCCACTTGCAACATTTTTCATAATTAAAATACATCTGCGATCACCCGGTGCTTTTTTATGCTCGTTCTCTCTAAAAGTATGATTTGGATCAATGAAAATGTCCTAGGAGCTTACGGCAACAACCTTGCTCAGCATTTTTTTCACTTGAAAGAAACCCAAGGGAAAGAAAGGTTGGTGGTAGTGCAAGAAGGATTTTCCAAAAGGGTTGTTCCCCACCCTGGGGAAATAAAAAAAAGCGATAACAACCTCACACTGGAGTTTCCCGCCAAGGTTGATTTGCACAATTAACACTAAAATCAGTCCTCATTCTGTCCTAGCGATTAGGACAGCTAGCAAAGGGAGCCTGGTGAGAGCAGAGCTTCGTCCCAGGCAAACCAGCTCCCCACAGGGGACATCCCCAGGTCCCCGATGTTCAGACACAGGTCCCTGGCAGAGCTGGGACCGACTTTGTGCCCTGTGATCACCAACCTGAGCTCAGGCAAAGCCTGGCATGCCCAGGCACTCTCACAGCACCCAGAGCGATGATAATAGCAGTTAGATTTGATTTTGCCTTGAAAATACACTTTAATCAAACCTGATTGGATTAGCACTGAATTCCGAGCACTGCTGGAACAGAGAGCTGCCGCTTCTCCACCACAAAGTCCTCCTGGCTTTTTCAGCTGGGTTCTGGTTTAAACACTCCTCCCACCCGCAGCAATTGTGCTCGGAACCGAAAAATTATGAAAAGGGACTTTGGTGCCAAAGGGAAAAAAAAGTAAAACTCAACCCCAGCCCCCAAACCTGCGAAGACTGAGCCGCACTCGAGCTCCAGCGCGCTCGGCATCACGAGGATTTTCTTTTTTATTTTTTTTTTTCCCCTCTCTCAACAAAATGTCAAAAATGTACTTAATGAGAAGTTCTCCTCTTACAAATGAAGCAGTAATCTGTCAGAAGGGAAAATCTGCTGTAAACTTAGAGCTCATCCCCTGACTCCTTGCCAGCACGCATTAGAGCTCGCTGGCAGGCGGGCGGGCGGCGAGGCCGGAGTGCCACCTACAGCGGTTGGGGAGAACTGAGAAATCCCAAATCCTGCTGCAGCTCCAGCTTTTGGGGGGCTTTCCAAAAGTTAGGGTGAGGCTGCGGCTGGCAGAGCCGTGGGAATCATGTCAGGGATGCAGGGCAGGGCTCCAGCAAGTCGATCATCCCTCTGGAAAAATACCCTGACCTTTAATAAGACTTTATCTTGCCCATGCTCACAGCAGAGACTTCAAGACACATGCCACTGGCCATGCCATGGGGCACAGGGAGTACCACACGTGGCTTATTCACCAGTCTGAGAAGGAGTCAGCTCTAATCCAGCCTTGGCACCGTGGGAGGCACAGGGAGGAGACCCAGTTGAGAGCCATGCTGTAGCAGCTACCAGAAAGATCCACGAGAGAACATATGTTGTGTTTTTAACTGCACCCGTAACGTTGATTTAAAATACAGGCTCTAAAGCTTGCCAGTAAAGCTTAACGGGAGGAAATCTTTCTTTGTGCTGGAACCTCCCCTATTGTTTCACCTGAATCATTAAGCTTGTATTTATTTGTTTTTAGCCTAAACAAATGGGGAGTAGTGCAAGGAGAACAGTGCCTGGGATTCCCCTCACGTCTGCAGGGTCCCAGATCCAATCTGCTCGGCTTGCCAATGGCTCTCCTCACCTCAGCACGGGGTGCTGAGCTCACTCTGCCCTGACACAACCCCTAGGCCACAAATGCCCTGCTGCTGCGAGGAGATGGCTCTCCTGCAGTGGTGGCCCCAGAGAAGATCATCTCCATGTGTGTGTGTCCTTCTTGCTGCATGGGCTGGGCAGAGAGGCTGAAGCTCCAAGTGGGACGGTGCAGTTCAGTGACCACCAGCCTCAGGCTGCCCATTGCAGGGGCTGTTCTCCTGCCCAGCCCCACAAGTCTGGCAGCCGCATCCCTCCTTGCCTGGAGATGAGTCAAGGGATGGCAGGCGAGCGGGGTTTCTGACAAAAGACTATGATGGCATCACGGCTCCTCTGGCCGGCTCGCTTCACACCCGGCGTGAACGGAAACAGCCTGCCTGCCACAACGCACGGGGTCACCCCCAGGATCTGTCCCCTCTCCTCCGCCTTCCGCTGTGATCTGCCAGCATCTCCCCTGGGCACTGCCAGGACTTGCTCTGCCAAGGACAGAATTGCCAGGAATAGCAGGAGACAGATTTCTCATCCCCTTGGTTCCACGTAGCCCTGTGCCCACGGCTAGAGGAGTGATGATGCTCCACAGGTACCTGGCACAGACCCTCAGGTGGGTAATCCGTGTGGGTCTGTGCCCCACAGCACCCATCCTGCCAGCAGGAGAGACCTGGAAGAGATGGCAGGGAGCTAGGGACAGGCCCCAGACTGGCTGCACCCCACATTCTGCTGCAGGGGCTGGAGTCTGGCTGCATCTTGGCGTTCAATGGCAGTTGCACCATCTAGAGGAGAAATGGGAACTGGTCCCAGAGCAGAGGCTAAATCCAGGCACGCAGAGGCATCCTTTTCCTAGAGCCCGTAGGAAAAGGATGAGCAGAGCAGCCTGGTCATAAGCGAACTGTAAATCCTTCAGTGAGGTGCAGTGTGAGCGATTTCAGGATCTCAAGAATGAGCACAGATGGCCCATCTTTCCTAGAGAATGGGAACGGAGGGAAGAGGATTCAAAGATGCTGGCCCTGCCTGCTTTACATGTGACTGATCTCCGCTGGCTGCAAGGGAAAGGGCAGGGGAGAGAGGATAAAAAGAAATTAAAAATCCCCAGCCTGCAGTCAATCTGACCACACACCCCCGAGCCGGGAATCAACAGCTCTGAAAGCAATTTCACCGCTCAGCTGGACCTGTATTACTTCTCTCTCTCTGAACAGATGTGCCAGTGACACTCATGTGAATTACCAGGGTGCAGATGCGAGTGGGTGATGACAAGACCCCCCCTCCTCCTGCCCCGGCAGCGGGGCTGCTCCTCTCGGTGCTCCTGGCTCCCCTTCCCGCGGGGTGCCGAGGCCAAGCTGCTGCCCAGTGCCCCGAACAAGCGGCAGGTTTCTGCTGAAGGCAGCTCTTCCCCTGTGCTGGGGATTCCTCTGGAGAGAGATCTGGGGACCAAATCACCCGCAGGTATCCAGGGGAGAAGGTGGCTGCACACCAAGTGAGCCCAGGCTCTGACTTGCATCGCCCTTGCCCGGGGTGTGAGGGCTTCACCCTCCTCTGCAGCCTTCTGCAGTATCAGGGGATGTAACAGCTCCACTCCCAATGGTTTTTATACTTTATTGTATTTTTTTTGTACCACTCAGGCCTCTGCAGATTGTGCAAGTCACAAGGAAACGTTGATCATATCCCAAATACAACCACTAACACATCTCAGCTCTCAATCTGCCTCTTTTGCTGACACCCAGTTTCCTCCTCCTCCTCCCACGAGCTCCTCGCAGCCTGTTCCTTCCTCCCGGTCTGCAGCACGTACGTCTGCAAGCTGCTCTGGCTTCCCCATCCCACGCGTGAGCCCAGGGTGCTGCCTCCACAACTTCCCTGCCACGCTCACGGGTTTTCTGAGCCTTGGGCAAACTGGATGGTTGACAGGGAAGCCTGGCCAAGGGTCAAATGCAGACCTCACCTTGCACAGTGTGGGGTGCAGGAGGAGCCAGCAAAATGCAAATCACACTGGGTAACAGGAATGGGTTTTTTCATTTCTCCCTCTGATCGTCCCAGGCCAGGTATCGGTGCATCCTTGGACCTTCTCTGCGAGCCACATTGCTGGGTGAAGGTTTGTAGCCTCAGGCTGTCATCTCAGCTCAGCAGCTCCCAGCCTCCTGGTGCCACGGAGCCAGCGGGACAGGTGAAAGAGGCTTTGGGTCATTCTCCAAGAGGCTCAGACCATTGCCAGGGGATTCAAGATGAGGGTGAGGAAAAACTTCAAAAGGGCCATGAATAACAGGTCCATGAATAACAGCAGCACAAACCCCAGCCAGGAGAAAGCATCTCTCTAAATACCATGTTTTTCTTAACCAGAAGGACAGGATTTCTCTCCTCCTCTGTTTCCAAAACTGTTATGGATCTGTTGCACCAAAGGCGTTTGCGGTGCCCAGTCAATACTCCTCCATCCCTGACAGCTCTGCAGAATGGGAGGGGGAATCTGATACTGCACTTAGTCCAAAATTACCATCCCTGGACAGATGCCACGGCTCTAAAAGCCCCATGTAAAAGCAGGAGTGCACGTGGGTGTGAGCGTGTGCAGCTGCAGCGAGCACAAAGCAGGGGTGGTCAGGGCTCCTGCCTTCCACCTCTCCTGGCTGCAGCTTTGGGTGGTGATTTTGGCCCCCGGGGAGAGCAGAATGAGAATGGGGGAGAAATAAATATTTAAAATAACTATTAGCATGTTTGGCAAACGCTGCTTCGATCAGCCTGAAACGGCTCCTGGGAGGTCCCTTCACCTTGCAGAGCATCCAGGAGGCTTCTGCTCCGTACGCTGCCGGGGGGGATTTGCTCTGTGCTGGCTCACTGGAGGAGAACCCAAGGCAAACGACTGCATGGACTCTGGGGCCCAGCATATTTTTCTTCAGTGTGATGAAAATTTAAAATAGCGATGATCTTTGGCTTGATGCAAAATTCATCTAAGGAAGCATTTTGACCTCTGAACCAAACAGCAGTAGTTTGCAAATCCTGAATCAAAGCCTGCAATGGCAAAGGTGTGGGTGAACCAGACCCACTGTGCATGGACTCAACCAGATCCTCGGGGACCTTGGGGACCAGTCACTCCCTTTGTGCCACGCTTCAGTCGGAGACTTTGAACACCTGTCAGTCACCCTGTTGTGAGTTCACCGCAGAAAGGTTTCGCTTGTTTGCAGCCGAGAGCATCCGCCGATGCTAAAAATAGAGTACTCCTTGAAGGGGATCTGGGAAGCTTTCTGACATGTGAAGATGCCTTTTAAAACCCTGGCTTAGAGCTGATGGGGGCAGGCACAGCACTGGGGACGGCTCTGCTGGGCATGGGGAGTTGCTCCACAGCAGTCATCTGGCAGTGCCCTGCCTCACGGGTGGCTTCAGGGATGCTCCTGGGCAAGCAGCCGGTCAGGAAAGGTGCTCTGTACATGCGAGACATGCTAATTGCATATGGACAAGTCCACGGCCGTGCTGGGACTTCTCAGCAGACTTCTCAGTGGCAACAAGGGGAGCTGGAGCACAGTGTGTTTTCTCTTCCTCCCCCAGTCCCCTTAAAGCTCTCAGCAATTGCAGCACAAAGTCAAAGCAGAACAGTTTCCTTTTGAAATATGTAGTGAGCACAGCATCTCAGCTTCATTATGGCTTTTCTTCACGTAGCGGGAAGGTATCTACCCCACCATGCATCTTTGATCTCTCCCTTTAAATAGGCCATTTTAAAGCTCACAGACCCCGTTTCATCACCGTCCACATTGGCTCGTGGCACCTAATGCCTGGGTTTATATCCCAGCTTGTGGCTGAAATCAAAGTGTTGCTGTGGGAAACTCTGCACACAGTTCATTAAAAAGAAAAAGACTTTCTGTCTCTGAATGCATCCCTGTGTGTTCATCAGGGCTCCCAAGCCCTGAGATGCAGGAATTATCTGAGCTGTCCCAGCACCTTGCACCCATGGCTTGGCATCAACCTTCCACGATCAACTTCAACTGTTCATCCCCAAGATGGTGATGGACGAGGTGGAAAGAGGCTCATCACTGCTCTGGCAGCACCTCAGTGGCTCTGCATATTTGAGAGCAGACAGAAGGAGCTGTTGTGATACAAAGAGCTGACCTGAGGAATACAATTACACATGATCTAGAATAAAAACACACTGCAGAACTCTGCAGCACTGGGGCAGGAGTCGTAGAAAGCTCAGCCCGCAGCCTCAGGAGGAGCTGGCAGTGGCTCTGGAGGAACCACAGCTGGTAAAACCTGCACTAGGACCAGCAGAAAGTTCCCATTTGGTGGCCCAGTGACCACCACACCACCCAGTTTGCCCTTTCTGGGTAGGAATCATAGGCGAGCATGCAGCCAGCATCCAAGACAAGCCATAGCAGCTCCTGACTTCTCGTACTCGCCTCTCTTCTCTGCGAAGCCCCAGAAGCTGGAGACTGTGCTGATAACAGTCTGACACCTAATGGGCACAAGCAGAACTGTGACAAGAACGGGATCCAGCTGGAAATGTCCTCGTGGGAATGCAGACGGCATTGCCTCAGAGCAAAGCCCATGGAGATGGACGAAAAGGGAAGACTTGGGTAAAGAAATCAGTTCAGAGCCCATCCGGCACATGTCCGTGTTTGTAAACACGAAGACAAAATGTAATTTAACCTGGATGGGAACAAGTTGTACAAAAACTATTAAAAGGTTCTAGGTATGGAATATGAGAGAGGTGTCGGCATTTCCTTTGGTATTTTAGAGGTCTCTGCCAGATGACAGCAAGGAAGGGTCAGGGCTGCAATCAAACCTCTGGACACTAAATTGTATTTCTCAGGTTATTTTCTTAACACCATAGAATCATAGAATTGTCAGGGTTGGAAGGGACCTTAAAGATCATCCAGTTCCAACCCCCCTGCCATGGGCAGGGAGTTGCTACTGGAAAGGGCCTTCTTCAAAAGCAACCAGCTGTGTCCCACGGAGACCTTCCGCTAGGTTTTGTGTAGCGGTCGGTAACGACTGGGAAGTTCATCAGATCTGACTCAAAACTATTAAAGGTATTCTGCAGGCGTGCCTCTGTGCTGTCCTTGCCACTCACCGGAGGTGTTTCGTGGAGCTGGTGGGTTTCTTTTCTTAAAAAAAATCTCGCACCCAAAGGCAATTTCCAGCAGGTGTCTTCTAAGGCAAGACACAGCAGAGCTTCCCAGAACCCAGCTCACTGAGAACTGCCCTGGTACCTTTTCCTGCCCTCAGTGCTGCTTCCCCAGGCAGCATCCAGCCCTGCCGTGAGGAAGCTCCCACCATCTCTGCTCCATTCAGAAGGCAAATAGGAATGTCCAATATCCTTGCCGGCAGCTTCCACGGGCATCTCTGTTCCTTTTTTTCTAAACTAGATCTTTCTATTATAAATTCCAGGCCTCATGAGTCTCCTTGGCATTTATTAAATAACAACTAAACTCTTCAATTTATCATGTTATTACATGATCCAGTTGTACTCCGTTTAATACGCTGCCTGCGATCAGACCGAAGGAGCTGAGTGGGGCAGGAGGATGTAGGAGCGACCAAGAGACCTTCATGAGACCTTCTACCACCCAGGGTGTGCCCAGTGCTCACTGCAGCTCGTAGCACGAGCAAATTTGTGCAAGAGGGAAACAAGCTCTCAAGCCACTCCTGAGCCCTGCTTGGAACCAAAAGAACTTTGGTTTATTTTAAAGCCAACACTGGCACTGCTTTTCCCAGAACAGTTTTGAGCCTCCTGAAGCTCAGTGGAGCCACGTGGTACATGGACACCAACGACTGACTGAGCTCAAGGTTCAGACTGGACTCCATCTCCTTTCCTAGCTGCTGCTTCCCCAAAAATTCAATGGTCGCAGCAGGATTTTACTTTTGTGGATTGGTTTTGCCCCAGACGCCAAAGAAGTGCTCAGGGAATGCAAACCTGCCACTGGCAGAAGAAAGGCTTTGCAGAACCTGAGGCTATCAGCTTCCCTGGTGCCCCAGGCTCGGCTGTGCCCACAGCCAGTGTCAGCTATGACTCAGATTCCCAACGGAAGAGCAGCACGACAGAAATGCCTGGTGCTTTAACACGGCTTCATGTAGGAACTGTAATTGGCCACAAAGCCACAGGTTATCTGACAACAAGAAGATCTGTGAGGTGAGTCCTTTTATTCTTACTATTTCGCTTTTAATCTTGTCCTTTTTTTTACTGCTGAAGAAAAAAAAAATTAAAAGCCATCACCTGAGCTCTGGTTTCAGCCTCTGAAAACCCACAGCAGCTTTTGCCTCTAACGTATCCAGAGTCACCTATAATGAGCTCCTGTTCCTACCCCCCCCCACAATAAGCTGCAACTGGGACAAGCAGTTCCTGAGGTCGGGGAAGATGTTTCATTTTGAAAAGAGGAACGTTTCCCTGCCATCCTAACAAGGGGGCCAATTAGGGCGCGTGACTTTGTCATCTGTCCAGCGGGGACGCAGGGACCGGGGACGGTTGCTCTCATTTCCGCAAAAGATCATGGATCAGGAAGACAAATCATCCCTAATGGGACCTCGGGGAGCAGCTCTGCTCTTCTTTCAAGTCAAAGCCTGCACGTGGAGGCAACTTGCTCTGCAGAGCCATAAAGTGCCACCTCCACCGGCCGGAGCAGAGCTGGCAGCCGCCAGCCTCCCCCTTCCAAGCAACTGCATGTGCACAAAACCATTTATCAGGCTTCTGGCCATAGCTTTGACTTTAATTTTATTTTTAAAGAGCATTCACATGTAAATTGACTTGGCCCGAGAGGACGGATGAATACAAGAGCCCTTTCTTTCCTCCAGCGTGGCATTAGGAGGAATATGGTGAAAGGAGCAAAGTTTCCTCACCTCCGGGCTGCAATTCTGCAGCTAAGGAAAAGCAAGTTCATTGTTTCTTTCTGCGCACAGATGCTGGCTGTGCTGTTTTCAGCAGGCTTGTTCAAGAGAGCCATTGCGGAAGAGAAAAGCGTATTAAGAGATCGCAGGGACAAGAACACACAGACGGATGTCTCAACGGCTCTGTTTTCTCTATTGTAAGAGGAGGAGATAAATTAATACGGGTCTGTAACTGTGTCTGATGGGTTGAAACGTGGTCCTGTTCCACATCCCCAGGGTCAGACCGGCTTTGGTAGGCAGAGGGCTCCTGGGGAAAAAAAGAATTAGAACGCGAGGCTGGAGACCAGGCAAGGGCACAACTCCTCGGGGCATGAAAATACACATGCTCCTCGAAACAAGCATTTCTGGGCTAAAAGCAGGTGGAAATCTGTTCCACAGCGCTCGGCATATGTCAGCCCCACATCTTGGGATATGTTGACACAGAGCGAGCACAAAAACCTCTGAAGAGCCTTGCAGCTGAGAGCCACGGTGTTTGTTTGGCACCTTACCCCACACCGATACTGGGGACAAGGACGGGGAAGGTTCAGCCTAGCTGTGCTGCCAGCTCCAGCAGCACCTTCTCTTTCTGCAAGGACAGAGCGGATTCACCTCGGAGACTGGCTAAATTCAACACTGCATTAGGAAACTGTCCTCTAACTCTTGAGTTAAACTTCTTCCGAGCTGTGCCGCGGTGCTGTAACGTGCTGTCAAAGCTGCGGAAGAAACAACATCAGTCAAGCAAAGTGTCTGGAGCTCGGAGTGAAAAGGGACACATAAAATGAATACAGTATGTGGTAATACCTAGTGAGGATAACGGGCCTGATTCTGACATCCACTACATTCCTCTGCACTGGCAATAATTTTTCTTATGACAGAGAAGCCCAGCGGGGTGAGAGCACGGTGCCTGGTCTGCACTGCCATGAGCTGTCACCCCATTTTCAGCCCAAGACCATTCATACCTGCTGTTCCTCACTGCTGTTCCCAGCCTGAGCATTTCCCCTGCGATTTTGGCAACACCCACCCGAAAGATGCCGCTTTCCTCTGTGGCATCATAGGTGTTCAAGCACCGTGGCGAATAAACAAATACATTGGCAAAGTGAAAACGGGTAGCGCTTTGGGTTAAGGTACCAGGTTTTCATTTGCCAGAAAGCAGGAGAGGAAATGCTTGTGAAGATTTACAAACTGAGAGCTATGACTCACTCTGTGCTTTTTAATGAATGAACAGGTTGAAACAGGTGTCCCAAAAGGAAAGACTCTGCAGCTTAAGTCTGCTTGAGGAGCATGGAGCTGGTAGGACATAGCTGGCAGCACATCCTCGGGGAAAACCTGCTTGCCAGCAAAACAGGGAAGAAAACGTAGCGCTAAAACTTTGCAGTTTATCTATATGAAAACTCCACTGCCCTGGTAACTCCAGGAGGTAAAACACCAACCGTTACAGCTTCTGAAGAAAACAGGCCCCGTCTCTCTTATCCTCAGCTCTAGTTTTACACCCCCAAGCTCTGGGTTCGGGACAGCCAGGGGTGTGTTTTGTGGATGTTTTGAGTTTTCCCACACTCTGGCAGCCCCCAGAGCATTCCCGAAGGAGTGTGAGGGATTATTCTCCTCTGTGTGGTACTCGACACGTCTCAAAAGTAAGTCGTACAAACACCCGGGACGTGTTTTTAAAAAGTCCCTGTCGGGACAGAGGCTGCTCGACATTTGCAGGATCAGGGTTTGGGGCCCAAATCCCGCCTTGGGTCTGCAAAAGCCCTCGGCCCCACGCTGTAGCCGAGATGCCCCGTCCTCCCCGGCGGACTTTCCACTCTCCATCGTTAAACAGGCTCCAGCCTCCCTCCCTCGCTCCCTCCCTCTTTCCTTCCCCTCCGCGCCGGCTCCCGGGCTCCAGCGGAGC
>WUAM01000001.1:7858443-7871714 GCA_024336885.1 Actenoides hombroni
GCCGGCCGAGGGCGGCGGAAGGCGGGAAGGGGGAGCCATGGCGGCGCGGGCAGGGCCCGGCTGTCGGCGGGCGGCGGGCAGCGGGCGGGGCGCCCCGCGGCGGTGGCCCCGTGAACGGCGCCTCGGGGCGGTCTCCGCGGGTGGGTTTCCCCTCACACAGGCTCCGTGGTGGTGGGTGTCCCCTCGTGTCCTCTCACGCACCGTTCTGTAGGTGGCCCCCTGAGGTGGGTTTCCCCTTAGGCACCCTCCACGGGTGCCCCCTGAAGTGAGCGTCAGCTCGTGTGCTCTCACGCTCTCTGTAGGTGCCCTCTGGGTGGGTGTCCCCTCATAATCCCCACACTCAGCCTTGGTGGGTGCCCCACAGCGAAATGTCCCTTCATGTCCCCTCACACAGCCCCTGTGGATGTCCCCTCACAACTCTTGTGGGTGTCCCCTGAGGTGGGTGTCCCCTGATGTCCCCTCACACCCTCTGTGGGTGTCCCTGGGTAGTTGGTCCCCTCATGTTCCACCCCTGCCATGCAGCCTTCAGGTGCCCCTGGGGGTACCCTCTGTGGGTGCCCTCAGGTGGGTGCCCCCTCAGAGCCCACAGCCCTGCGTGGGTGCGCTGGCCCGAGGCTATGCTGGAATGGGAAAGTTCATCCCAGTCCCGTGTAATCCTGGCAGGGTGACTCCAGTCCAGGCGTAGGGTGATGAAGGCTCCTGCCCCTTTCCTGGAAACTGTGGAAATAGGTTAATAGGAAATAAGTTGGTTTAGTTTGTTTTTTTTTTTAACAAAGCTGGGAGCTCAAGTGTGTTAATTGCATTTCAGGATAATTAGGTATTCTAATTTCTGTCTTTCTGATCCATAGCTGCATCTTACAGGGAAAAATGTTTTCTATTTGTACTTGCCCAACCGGAGGCTGCTTTAGAAATCGTGGGTTCACTCACATGTTTCTGAAAGTCTGGGGCTCAGACCTGTGTCGAGAGGCACTTCCCCGGGTGGCTCACAAGTGGCAGGGAGCCCGCAGAGAAGAGGTCGGGCCAAGCCATCTGCAGGTGACCAAAGGTGGAAGTTGAAACAACCGGTGATGGGTTCCTCCAGGTACCAGCCAGCGAGGAGGGATGCTCTTGATGGCTACACTTTAACATTTTAATTCTACATGAATGAGGTTTTGAGATGAAAAGCAAAATCAGAAATGGATGTTCAGAGCTTGGGGTAAAATGTGTTCCGCTGAGATGTTCTCTGGGAGAGAACCAGCGAATGTAGCAGCAAAAGTGTTATGTACGGGTGGTGTGTCCAGAACTAACTGCTCTGCAAGACACCCTGTGAGGCGTGTTCAGACCGATCCTGCCTTGGTCAGTAAGATTTCAAGCATATTTTACTTTCCTAACAATAAAGCTGCTCCCGGAACACAGGCCCCAGAATAATTTTGACAAAAACATTTGTCACGTTCTTTGTCTCCTGTAAAAAGTGATACGGAATTGTCTTCTCTGTCTGTTATCTTAGTAGCAAGTAAATAGATGTTTCAAAGAGTTAAGACTCATTAATTCTTTAAAATATTTATCGCCACTGATTAATATGAAACCAGAACTAGAGAATAATTGACAAGGGCACGGTCGGAGAGCGCTCAAAGGCAGAAGCACATCTCTGTAGGGCAGCAGAGTCCAGTGCCACGCTGCGTTCAGGGCTCACTGGGTTTGCGTGGGAGACGGCGGCACTGCGCTTGAAGAGCCACCCAACTGCTGTCAGGTTTTCTTGGGGCTGCTGGATGCTTCGTTGTCAGGCAGGTAACGCTTTGATCCCATCAAATGATGCTGCAGGTGAAACCTTCAACTCTTCCGGGACCACGTGGAAGTTGTGACCTCTTTGGGGTGTTCTCTGGCATTTTCTGGATGGGTTTTTTCACTGTTCCCCAACACAGAGCTACATTCTGTTTGGGTTTGGTACTGTAAGAATAGTTCAGAATCTTCGTTCTTCTTTTGCAAACTCCTAAAGCTTTGTGTTTACCAAGAGCTTTTATCCTGGAGGGTTTTATCCTTAGGGTTGTTGCTGCGTGATATGTTTTAGGATGAAATAAGCTCCCTTTCCTTCTTTGAGCTGCCCCAGGTCCCCCAGTTGTGTGCTCAACGCCAAGCCAGAGCTGGGAGAAGCTGTCTTGGGCTAGTGGGTGAGCCCGTGGAATAAGAGTTGGTTTGTGTTCCACCATCTCAGATCACGGGCAAGCTTCACATCCGCCCATTATATACCACATGGACATAGCCAACATTGTTTTTGTTGTAAAACTGGACACAGCCAACATTGTTTTCATTGTAAAACTGAAAAGCTGAGCTATGCATGGCAGGAGTTCTTTAAAAAGAGCAATTATGCCAAAGGAAACACAGGGAGCAGAGTATTTTGCAGGGCTCTCCACTCCCACCAATTCCACTTCTATTATGAAAGTTTCCCTTGAAATTGTTCTTTCTCTCGGGCCGCAGAGTTTGTTGCAAAAACATTCAGACAGCATTAGCACGGAAGGGGGTTGCACCTGCCCGCGCATGGAGCTATCGGCAGAAAGGTTCTTTGTGGGTCTTGTTCAGGAGTGTGCACAGAAAAGACTGCAGCCTTCCTGGAAAGTGCAGGAAGAGCTTTGGAAGTGAAGGCAGTTACCTGAATTGGATGGTGGTTGTGCTAGAAAATACTGAAAACCACAAATGAGGAGTGCTCTGTCTTACCCTTAATGGCAGCGGTGACTAAATTCCCCATTAGAGTGGTGGTGAAGAGTAACTCTTGTGATTAGCTGGCACACTCAGTCTGAGTGTTAATAATTTGCAAGTTATGTTACCAGTATTATGACATGGAACTTCTACTAGAAGGTAGATGCATAATAAAAACATATATTCCTCTTTTTTTTTTTTTTTCCTTGTTGTAGGATGGAAGAAAGACCAGTCTGAAAAACTGCTCTGCTGTGGACTTTGCTGTTGTCTGCTAGAATGTTCCTTATGAATGCTTCTCCTCTGGTAGTTCTTCAGACAAAATGGGAGTCCTTCAGACCAGCAAGGAATTGTAGATACCCCGTTTGCCTCTCTGAATCTGAAGAGGACGTCCCTAGAACCTCTGTAAGTGCAAAAGTTCAGATGATCATAAACAACCTGCAAAGCCAAGAGTCTCCCCTGGGTATGAACAATGAGTATGATTGTATTATGCAGAAGAAACCAAAGGGAGAAAAGGGCACTGGCACCAGAGTCACATCTAACACCACGCTGCTGCGGAAGCGTCCTCCATATGCCAAGTGTGGATGTCCCGCTGAGTTGGACGACACCGAAGTGGAAGAGAACGTGGGGTTTGGGTCTCTCTTGCTTGATTCTGATAGCGATGATTCTGTGGACAGAGGTATAGAGGAAGCCATTCAGGAGTACCTGAAAGCGAAAAGCAAAAGTGACCAGTCGTTGCAAAGGAATGCAGCGTGTTCTGAAAATATAAGCAGAGACAAAAGGTTTAAGAGAGAGTTCTCCCAGAGCAAAATGGCTGGTAACCTTCTCCCTGTGAAATTTAAAGCTGAGATGCTCTCGGAAGAGTACCTGTCTGACCACCTGGGAATTGGGAAATGCCTACAGCCTGCTTCCCCTCAGAGCATCAGCAGCGATGACTCCTTTGAACAGAGCATACAAGCCGAGATAGTGCAGTTCTTGAATGAGAAAAAGCAGCAAGAAATTAGTAAGTGTGGGATCGAGGAGGATAAAAAAGATTCCCACGTGAGATCTGTCCTAAAATGCAACAAGGAAACAACAAACAAAACAGACTGTGGTGCTGTAAAGCAAGGCTGTGATGCTCTCCTCTTGAGACACCATCCCAAGCTGCAGAAAACCGGCACGCAGGCCAAGTGTTTGCAGTCTAAAATCCAAGAGGAGCCTCGTGATTTCAGCCAAGTGAACCAAGCGTATCTGGAAATGGCCACTGCCAGCCAGCCCTGGTTAGTGAAGCAAAATGAAGGAAGTGGAGCTAATTACTGGGAGACGAGAGGAGGACTTCTCAACGACGGCGTGCACACGTCCGACTCGAGTAGTGATGATGGCATTGAAGAAGCCATTCAGCTCTATCAGCTGGAGAAGATCAGGAAGGAGGCAGGTCGTGCCACAGACTGTGTCCCTTTGCAGAGGGAACGCTTTGCTGCGAAGGGAGTGACGGACATTTCTGCAAGCCTGACAATTAGCTCGACAAAAAGTGCCTCACCAGAAATCCATAAAAGCCCTCTAAGCAACAAGAGGAAAGAAATTAATTCAAAGTCGACGGAGTTAGAAAGCACCAGCAATGAATTTAACAAGCTGTTTAAACCACTGAAAAAAGCCAAACATTTTGCACCTCCAGAAAACAAGATTGCGGCTTGCGAGCTGACGCTGCAGGCCTCTTGCAGAGCAGACACATCTGCAGAACTCATGTGTGCGGAAGCTATCCTCGATATTTCCAAAACAATCATGCCAGCCCAAATGGGAACTGACAACAAATCGCTCACTGCAGAGTCCTTCTTTTCTCCCCAGCTTCTCTCCTCGCCCCGTTGTGAGAGCGACAGCAGCCTTGTGGACAGCGATGATAGCATAGAGCAAGAGATCAGGGCTTTTTTGGCTCTGAAAGCGCAGTCGGAAAGCCTTGGAACAAAGCCTTCCAGCCTGTCGCACTCAATCCAGATGCCTTTGCCTTCTGATCAGAACAGCCTCACCGGTACCCTTGAGCCTTCTCTTCCCAAAACATTGAAGCTGTCACTGACTCGGAAAAGGAGACTTAGAAGGGAAGGCAGAATAGCGAAACAAGGTGCATCAAAGCCACCTGAACAGCTGGAGACAGGACTTTTCCAGCCAGGGAACTATTCCAGATTTCCCATGCTCCAGGAGGAGTGTGCCCTGCACAGCCCCGTGGAACTCTGCAGCGCTCAAAGGCTCGGTAACAAAGAGACTCAGCAGCAGCAGCAGCTGATGTCTTCCAGATTGCCTGGATCTGACGGTAGATCTGCAGCCTTGGACTCTGTAAACCCTTTCGTGCAGGTTCAGAGTAGCACGAGAAAGCTTATGAAAAATACCAGCCAGACTCAAGAGAGGGATGGTTCGGATGACGAGAGCAGCTCTCTGGACAGCGATGAGGACCTTGACAGTGCTATCAAGGACCTTTTACGGTCTAAAAGAAAATTAAAGAGGAAGTCCAAGGACCAGAAATCCCAGTGCAAGAAGAGAGTCCGGTTTAGCGAGACAGAAACTCAGCTGGTAGATGAATTTAGTAGCGTCCAACAAAACGAGTGGAAAGGTAAAAATCCCGCGCTGCCGAGAAGCTGCCTCTCCAAACCTAGGAAAGCTGTGAAAGAAAATGCAGTCAGAACTCCTCCAGATGCCATCCATGTCAAACTTACCCAGGAAAAAACAGAAACCATGAAGAACTTGGAGCTTAACTTACAGCTTAAAAAAGGATATAAACCCAAACCTATTTCAAGCCAGAATAACCTGCGGGTAGCTAAAAATACTTTCACAGCTGTGTCAGACGCCGATGACAGCAGCTCAGTGGACAGCGACGACAGCATCGAACAGGAAATCAGGAAGTTTTTGGCAGAGAAGGCTAAAGACTCTGCGAGCAATCCAGAGATACAAAAAGACGATGCAACTCTGGACCTATCGAGAGTGACCAAACAACCTGCTAATAAAGGAAAAGCAAAGCAACAGCCGGTTGAAAACGAGACCGAGCTCACGCTGGGTCAGAGTAACCAGGCTGAAGTATCTCAGCAAATGGAGGAGTTGAAGAACACTCCGAGAACGGAAGGGAAAAGTGCAATGTTACATGGCAGTGGGAAATCTGCTCCCTCTGCAGAGAATGTTGATCTTCATACTACTGGTCAGTCAAAAGCTAAGCAAGGAGCGGTGGGAGTTCAGGGTGTTGCTGGTGGTGGGTTATCTGGAAGCACAACGGGTAAAAAGGATGGCCCTAATACGGAGCCCGTGCAGAAAACTCTTCCACCTAAAACCAGCAAAAGTGAAGGTTGCAAAGGACAAAAAATAATAAATGCGAAGTCTAGATCTAAAAGAAAAAACACCTTCCACCTAAAAATTTCGAGTAAATTTATTGCAGGTCTAAAATACGCTCGGGACAGGAAGAAGTCCATGCTTTTGAACAAAAAGCAGAAGGCAGAGCGTTTGCTGGCCCAGAGCAGCGCGCTAGGGACGGAGGCGGCCGTACTTAACCAGGCAGGAGGAGCCCCCTCGCCAAAAGGCGATTTTAGTGGGGAGAGTACAGCAGCAGTAAAAGAATCCAGTTCTCAAAAGCTTGCCATGGAAGGGTCCAGTCCCTGTGCAGCAGCAACCAGTGAAAGGCTGGAGGCTGCTCCTCTGTACGTGGAGGAGGAAACGGGGGGCTGTGGAAATGCTTCTGGAGACCAGTCGGATCCACACAGGAGTCTCCCCTTGCAGGAGCAGAGTGTGGCAGCAGTAAACATAGAGAAGGTTTGCAGAGGAACATTCAAAGCTGAGGCTGCCCAGGTGTGGGTTGAGGAAGGAGATACCCACAAAGACAGCCGGGCCGATCCAAACGTAGATCCCCCGCGCCCCGAGCACGGGCTGGCGGCGATGAAAGCAGGTGAAGTTAGCAGAGACACGGCTCGGCACAGTACACACACGTGTAGGAAGGGAGAGGAGAACCAGCAGGACAGGAGGCCAGAGCCCAGTTTAGGTTGCCCGCTGCGGGAGCCAAACGTGCCGACGGTAACGGTGGATAGAGCTAGAGGAGCATGTGCAGATAAGAGTACGCAGATGTGCGTTAAAAAGGAAAAAGCTCTGTCCCAGGACAGTGACAGACAGGAAGAAATTCAGATATCCAGCTCCAGTTCAGAAGGAAAAATACCTGTCCTGCAGAATAGGGAAACTGCTTCTGAAGTGGACCAAGGGCAGGAAGTTGTAGACAAAACCTGTGCAAAATTTACTGACGTACCCACAGGGGACTGCCCAGATTCCCTCTTGAAAAGAAACGTTTCAAATCTGTAAGTACTTTTTTTTTTTTTTACTGTAACAATCTTTTTAGAAATTAACTATCGTTGATCAAACTTGAGACGTGAAAGGAGAGGCAGTGGGAGATGCTGGTATCTGTATATCATATGCACACTAATGTGAAAAATGCTTCTATTTAACAGGCGTATCCCGGATAAACATACATAGTTTTTGTAGAATTTTGTAAATTATTTAAAGCGCTCTAAGGAAATATTTTTTATAATGATTTTTAGGGTTGCATTGCTACAGGATGCTGTAGTTACTGTAGATAAGATGATGATACTGGCTAATCACTCTTTAAATTATGAGGCCTCTAATCATCTGTCAGAAGGAAAACCTGTTTGCACGCAGAATAGATTGGGCAGTCTGTTCAGAGCTCCTCGGAAAACAGCCTTTGATAGCAACGCTCTGCTCTTCAGGCAGGTTACCTGGCATCTCTTCACATTCGAGCTGCCTTAGGACAATCCTATGCCAGGGTTTTACTCGGGGGTCTCAGTTCTCCCACCCCGCAGACTGTTGGGCGGGTTCAGTAAGTGGAACTGCGGCGCAGGTGTGGGTGTGGAGATCCACCCGCCCAGGTACCACTGCGGATTCGGGTGGATAAAGTGGATCGGTCTGTCCGCACGTCCCGTGTAAAGCGATCTCTGAAAGAACCTTTGGAACACCCGAAACCTCCCGCTAGCTGATGGTTCCAAGCACAATTGCAGCTGGAGAAAAGAGAAAGAGTGCGTCTGTTCCGAGGGCCGGATTGCTGTGGATTGCGCTGGATTCACCTCTGTCGGGCCTGCGAGGCTGAAACAGCTCCTCGTGACTCTCATTTTGATGCCCTGCAGTTCCCCAGGGGTGGCTTTTGGGTTCCTGACTGAACTTTCTTGAATCGAGTGCCCTTACTTTCCTTTTTTTCAAAAGTGGTTTCTAGAAAAGCTTCTGTGAACTTTGACTTTTCACGGACAGTTTCGGTGCAATAGAACAAAGCTAGGCTTGCTGTAGGAACTCCCTGATGTCAACGCCAAGGATATTTTCAGCACTGTTCTTTCACACTGGTAGAGCTTTCTGTGCCTCCGTTTCCAGCAGCCAGAATAAAGCAATTTTTCACTACTGTCTTTTTGATTTGTACTAACTTTAATTGGGATTGAAGTAGCACGTTCATATCACACACACACACAAAAAGTGCCCCCCTCGTTTCACTGAAAAAATCCCC
Organism: Actenoides hombroni; assembly: GCA_024336885.1. Classification (NCBI taxonomy): domain Eukaryota; kingdom Metazoa; phylum Chordata; class Aves; order Coraciiformes; family Alcedinidae; genus Actenoides; species Actenoides hombroni. The sequence continues at coordinate 7,866,620 of WUAM01000001.1, forward strand.
AAAGTGTGAATTTAAGCTGTTGGCTGGTTCTTTTCTTTCCCTTTGTGTGTAGTGAAGTCCTTTGAGTGGTTTGTTCTGACATCTTGTCCCTGTGAACTGATCTGATACTCTCTTTATCTAGTTGTCTACAGAACCTCTGGCAGCCCAACCACCACTAGCATCCCTTTGTTTCTCCGTCACTGGAGGGCTGGCCTTAGTGCTGCAAAAACGGAGCAAAAAGTGGGCAAGAAAAGCTCCGGAATGGCATCGTGTCCCCTGGTGTGATCACATTTGCAGAACATTGGCCAACGATGGCGTAGCGTAGAGTAGAACAAGTAACTGTGGCATGTAGAGAAATGAACAACATCCTTTGTGTGTTTATACTGTTGTGCAGTTACGTTGTAAACATGTTTATAGCGGTCACTTGACCTTTCTTACTCTCCGGCCACCTTTTTCTAGTCTTTGGGTTGGTTGGTTGGTTGGTTGAAGAGCTCATGATGCTAGATCATCTCAGTTTTGTGGTAGGATACCTTGGGAAAGCGTTTTTTACTTCGCTCACGTGCCTGCAGTCAGTCTCCACGGGCACCTGTTTTTGCCTGCCTTGATTCAGTTGCAGGATTTGGGCCTTTTGTTTGGGGTAGGTAAATAGGCTGGTATTTTAAAATAGAAGTTTTCAGAGTACCTTGCTTTGAAAGGATTCGACTGTAATATTGCATTTTACTAGAGCTGGCGGCAGCGCTATGTACCGTTTGTATACAATAAGCTGAATGTTGCTCCTCAGAAGTTTGCAGTAAAGCAAAGATGAAGCCTCGCGAGGCGTCTCGTGCCCCCGTCGACGTGTCTGTGTTCTCAGTACTGCTCGTGAACTGATCCACTTTCAGCTGAGATGCAATTCTGATTACCTTGTGCTTTCAGTAAAACCTGATTTCCAGCGGCACTTTTTTAAATTGATAAACTTGATCTGTATATAGGAAGCGGTGTACATTGATGAGTTTATAGTGTTTAATAAATGAGCTTCTGGCCACGGACCGTGAAACCCGAGTGCTCCAGTGGTTTGTGTCGTCGTCTTTAGCCAGGGGTATTTTTGCACTGCCTTTTTTTCCCATCCTGCAGTCCGAGGGTGTAATCGGCCTGGGCCCGTAGCGTTTGCGAGCGAAGGATGTCACCCGTGCAGACAATCCTGGTGTTTCTGGAAACAGCATCTTGCTTCATCTGCTGCTCTTGCTTCTTGCCTCCCGTTGTCTGAGGCTGTAACCTCCTGTGTGACCAGGGCGTGTGATTTCCCTGTGGCAAACAGAATCCAGACCTTTGGAGAAGTGACTCGTTAAAGGCGTGTTGTTCTTAACGGCAAAAAAATAAAGGAGAATCTACAAAGTACACAGGCAAAAAAAAAAAAAAAGAAGTTGTGGGTTTTAAGTCTGTGTTAACTGTTGGAGTCGATGATCTTAAAGGTCTTCTCCGACGTAAATGATTCTGTGACTCTGTTGGGGGTGGTGGTGGGAGAATAGTGCTTGTCATTTTAGCAAAAGAGCATTTTTCTTTCACAGGATTTGTGGTCAAGGAGTGGGGTCTTTCCTTGTGCTTGCCCCTTGCAGCAAAAGGAGTTCCTTGGTTTTGAGGCAAAAGGTAGCGGGTGAGATGTGCAGTGCAGGTGGAAAGCACTCCCTGTGTCTCTAAACGGCACCCTCTGCAGCACAGCCTCCAGGATTAGCTCAGGAGCCTTTCTGCCCTGCTACTGAAGGCTCCTGGTAGCGAGTCCAGGAGCCTTTGATGGTGCAGAGCTGGGATGAACGAGCTTTCTTGCTCACGTTGGACATTGCAACACCAACACCCAGCACTGAGGTTCTCTAGGGAGCTCATCTCTGAGGTGGGAGGGAGGGTTTTCTTTTTAATCCGGTGTATCCTGTCACCCAGGGCACGTACCAGCATGCCATGGGGAGTCCCCCTCATCTCCAAGTTTCTTCCAATCTTCCTTGGTCTCAGCAAATGATTTTTCCAGAGTGTGTCTCAGGAGAACTGGTGATTTGCTGAGGAGGAGCAAACACTGCAGGGGCTGGAACCCTGAGCTCAGGTCTACTCAAGCATGGAAAGCCGTTGCTCTTTGTTTATTGAACTCTGGTTTCCTTTTTTAAAATGCATTATTATTATTATTTCTTTTGTTTTTTCATTCAGAGCACAAAACCTGCTCGTTTGGCTGTTCTTTAACTACTCAATATATTTTCCTATGGCTACTGATCAGCTCCAGCATCGTGACTGCAATACCGGAGTTCTCGGACAAATCTGTGCTCGCTCAGGACTTTAAAAATAGATAAAATTGTGGGGTTTTCATCACGATGACTTTTTCCTGTGCTTCAGGAAGGACAATCGTCGAGGATCCTCGAGGGACCACCTGAAATTTTTATAAACAGTTCTTTGCTGCTATTTTAGGGACGCGTGTTTTGACTTGGAGCTGCTTTTTATACATCTTTAGGCACCATCTCCGCCTGCGTTTCTTTTATTAATGTATATTCCCTTGAATTTTTCAAACCTTTAAGAGCTGCAGTTTGTCTGGGTTTGACAGTGCAGCCTCACATCATTTTATCTGCAAAATGGGAAAATCTTGCTTTCAAAATACAAGGTAGAGAGAGGCTGGTTTGGGTGGATTCTCTGGGGTAAAAGGTGCCGGCGTTAGGATGGTGTTTTGGGTCGGTACAGCATCTCAGGGTACAGCCTGGACGAGGGTGATGTGGGGCACACCCCGTGCAGAGCTGCTCACAGGAGCGGGTTTCACTTCCAGGTTAAAACAAAAAAAAGGGAAGAAATTAAGGCGAGGAAGAAAAGAGGTGGGTGTTTTTAGAAGAAGTACACAAACAGGTGGAGAATACGCCTCAAAAGCCACCAAGTTTATCTTTTTAAGAGGCAATCTTACCCCTAAATTATTCCACCCTCAGAAAAATCTGTGGGTAAAAATAGAGATGAATTTGTCACAACTGTTTATATTAATTCAGCGCCTTATGTTATTTTTTTTATTTCAGGAGAAGAAAAGGAAGCTGTGAGAAGCTCAAGGTATTGTCTAGAGTCTAACAGAAGGATACCAGTGACTGTTGCAGGGTTGCTTATTTATTTTCCTACGTTAAATATTTAGAAAGTGAACTTTCCCAGCCCGTTTCTGTTTGGTATACTTGCTTGTTCCAAGGTCCAGGTGTGTTTGCAGCGAGGGTGAATTTTGGCAGCTGTTGAGATAACCAAATGCACTGCTGCAAGAACGGGAATTGTTTGGTAGGCCTGACTGAAATCTCGCTGGTGAGTCGAGGGATGTGCTGATTTCTTAATACTGTTTTTTTCAGCAAACAGCTAGAATGGCATTAAGCTCATTTTAAATATACACTCTTGGTACGTTACACCCCTGAGACAGGATCAGTGCTCGCCCCTAACAGGCAGACCAGTTTCTCTTCTAGTTTTTTAAGCAAAATGTTCTTCAGTGTTCCTTTTAGTGCAGTTACTGTCTGAACGGTGCAGTTTCACCGGCCGTGTAACTCCGGGCATTGCAATAAAGCTTAAGAAAACATTTTGGGTTTGGATGAGTTGTCTTTATTGAAGGCATTCCTTCAAGTGTTGTGGTTTTGAGAGCTTTTTAACAAAGCCGAAGACGCTTCCAACAAGAAATCCAGGGGCTAAATGAGCACCTCTGGAAAACACACACTTTGGGCGTTCGTTAAATAGTGCAGGAATGGTTTGAAAAGCTTGAATGTTAGTGGTTTAAAGGATCATTAGTGACAGAGAAGAGGCTGAGACAATACACACGTGTAACGTTTATTGTTCTAGTATTTATAACTCCATGCTGCCGGTAAATAGTGAAGTGGTTCATGTGAGCTAGTTAGCTGACTTTTAATCCCATTGAATCTTTACAAATTAAGATATTTAAGATAGTATTCCTCACAACATTCCTTCTATAAATCAGTTATTTCCCTCTAATACCAAAGTGGCTGTAAGGGTTTTTTTTCCCAATAAATGACTGCACTGGGTTTTGACAAGACAGATTTCAACTGGTTTTACCCCAAAGCTATATTTGTGGCCTTAGTCCTGTTAAAAAAAGAAAACCCACGTTCAGCAGTTTGGGTTGGGGAGGTTATTTTTAGAAGTGTGCTGCTACCTTTGAGCTGCTAATTTTGTGGCTCTTCATCACGCTGCAATAGCAAGTCTCACGTTACCAAACTGAAAGATTTATTTTACTTTTTTTTTTGCCTGCGTTCAGGAGAAAAATTCTCATTCAGTCCTGACTTAGGTGGTTAAATGTGCAGCGCTTGTGTTCATCTGCTGCTTCTGATTGTGCCACACAAATGATTTTCCTGCTGGTCTGTACAGTTTTTTAGTGGTAACAACTGTGACACCCACCCCACGTCTGCCATCAGGAGAGGGGACCTGGGGCCAGGGCCTCTAAAGGCCCATGGCACCGGGCACGGCTGTAACAGAAACCTGCTCTGTTTGTGATGAAATAGCCCATAACCTGGTGTAGCAGCCACACTCGGGGGCACACCTCCCACTGTCCTTTCAGAGGAGGCTCAGCCACAGATGTAGGATAAGGTCAGAGCTGTTGTTTGCTTGCTCACGTTTTTGGGGGGGATTTGGGGGGTTTTTATCAAGGCAGACAGCAGTGAACAGGACGTCGTACAGCTGCGGGTCTAACAGTGCGACGGGCCGCGTGGGTTGTAGCTGGGGTGGAAGTTGAGGTGGTCGTAGGCAGTGATGAAGTTGGCTGTGCCAGTGACGTGGCTTTTCTCCAGGGAGGTGTTGAGCCCGTTGTCTCTGCTCATGCCACCCTGTGCCAGAGTGGTGGAAAAGGCGTGCGAGGTGACGTGGAAGGAGGTCTGCCAGAGCGAGAAAAGGGGCGGAAGGTGCTTTAGATGCCAGCAGCAGTAGCACCTGCCCCGTGCACAACTCCGGGTGCCATAATGGCGCTTCATCTCCATCCACCCTGGGGAGTTTGTGGCCAGGGGAGAGCGCAGAGCCCCAGAACTTTGGGACTCTGCCTCCAAAGCCCGGGGGGTGCCCCTTCACCCCGCACCCCTCTACCTACCGGCACTTCGTGCACCGTGGGGGCTCTGCTGCCGTAGGTCTGGTTGGTGGTTCGGTACCG
>WUAM01000001.1:7889217-7901887 GCA_024336885.1 Actenoides hombroni
TCCGGGAAACCTGGGACAGGGTCTTATGACCCTTATTGTAAAACATTTATTCCATTTCTCCAGTCCAAATCTCCCTCTTTTAGTTTAAACCCATCACCTCTTGTCCTGTCCCAACAGGCACTGCTCAAAAGTCTGTCCCCATCTTTCTGACAGGCCCCTTAAAGTACTGAAAGTCCACAAAGGTCTCCCCAGAGCCTTCTCTTCTGCAGGCTGAACACCCCCAACTCTCTCAGTCTGGCTTCCCAGCAGAGGGGCTCCAGCCTTCAGATCATTTCTGTGGCCTCCTTTGGCCCCATCCCTACAGGTCCCTGTCTCTCCTGTGCTGAGGACTCCAGAGCTGGACACAGGTCTCCTCACAGTACTGCTGACCCTGGTGCAGGGGGGTTCACGGGGATGCTGGTCCCCAGCACTTGCAGCAGCTCAGGTTTCGTTTAAAGCTATCTCAGGTGGCAGCCTGGAAGAGCTTCTGAGTCAGGAGCACGGCCCCAGGGGCTGCATCCCCCTTCCCAAGGGGCTGAGAGCAGCCATGGCCCCTGCTCTTTGGCCGCCTCGCTGACTCCCTTCTCGATCTGAAAGCCAAGCAGCAGTAGCAGCACTGCCTGTCCTCCCTGTTTGCCTTGTGTCTGAGCAGGGAAACCTCAAGGCAAGACAGGGGCTGCTTTGTGTCAAGCACTGAGCAGACAGGCCAGGGACAGCCTCTCACCCCGGGGGTTGCAGTATGTGTAGGCGAGCTACAGCAAGGGGGAAAAAGGCAAAAATACGATGGAAAATGACCTGGGAGGGTCAGTGACGAGGCCACTGTTAAAATAATTCCTCACTCGCTATTAGTAAATTTTCAGATTATCCATTTGCCCCCTTTTCACGGTTCAGATTGTTTCCTTCCATTTGAATCTGGCTCAGAATGGCCTTTGAAAACAAGCTGGTCGCTTCATACTCAGTGGTTCTTCTTCGGTGTCAAGCACTAAGTGCCCAGGGACCAGCAAGCAAAAGCCTTTGCTGGCCTCATCATGACAGCGGTGATAACTACCGAGCATCACAACAAAAAAGGAACCAAAACACCCCAAACCCTGCGGCTTGCTTGCTGCTTTCTTTTAACACCGAGGTGATGGCTGCTGCTCTCACGCCGTGCCCTGACCTCAGCGCTCGCCTCCAGACCAGCAGACTCTGCTCGTGGCACCGCTTCGGTAACGGGCCCGGCTTAACGTCGCCTCGTCTGCCTGCAGCTTGCCTCCGTGCAAGGTTTTTATGTCCTGCTGAAGCCAGGATGGTTCTCTGGAGCTTACACAGCTTATTTTTAGTTTTAATTAGCACAGTAAAAGAGAGAAGCTGTGTGATTATTATATTTATTTTATTTTTATGGTGGAGTCGGTAATTTGAAAAGCAGCAGGGACAGGAAGATGCGTTGCTGGGTGCCTGGTAGCTGAGCCAGCTGTGAGGATGAGGAGGGTCCCAGTGCTGCGGCACGCTGCTTTCCTTCGCAGCTACAGGGAAATAGCTCCTCTGCTCAAGCAGCAATAAACTCCTTATTTCCCTCCCAGCCTGAAGTCTGTTATTTGCACACTCACCTGACCCTTCCTCGGTGGGATTTGTCTCCCGGCACCCTTGGTGCTGTCTCGGGAGCCTGAGTAGCAGCTTTCTGCCCTGCTCGCCCTGGGCCGCTCGCCTCAACCCTGACTCGGCTGATACTCAACAGGATTAAACCTCCTGCTATTTGTCTTGCCAGGGTGGGTGTCTGCAGTGAAGTCCAGGCTGAGCACAGTGCGTGCAGGCAGAATGAGACCCCTGTCAGAGATGGGAAACGACACGCTTGGACCAAAGCTGAGGGAGGCTTGAAATGCCTCTGCTGCGGGGCTCTGCAATGTTCAGGGGTGGATTGTCCAGAGAATCTAATTAGGAATAAGCAGACCTTCCCAAGCTGTAATATGCCAAGTAATTAAGTGATTAGTATTGATCGTTTGAATGCCTAATGAGCAGTTATCACTGAATGATTAATTAATCCAATCAAAAGAGTAATAAAGATTCTGCAGGTGTGATTATATCTTCTATGCAGTGCGCAAGGGCAGTGAGATCTCTCCCCGCAGTGCCTGTCTCCTGTTTGTATCCCAGGCACATGGAGGATGTGGCACCAGAGATACTCACCTTGCTGCCCAGCTCCCGCAGCCTGGGCTGCCCCTGTGCAAGGGGTCTCTGCACTCCCCACACCCCCAGCCAGCACTGCCAGGCTTCCAGCAGCAGGCAGGCATCTAGAGCTGCTCTGTGTGGCGTGGAGGTGGGGAAGGTGGACCCCAAGGAGATGTCAGCATGCAGAAGATGCCAAGAGCAGTCAGTGCTGGTCCCTTCCCCGGGAATCCTTCACTCGCTGCCTTGATTAAGTCGCTTTGGTTTCTCCCAGGCTGCTCAGCCCACGAAAGCCCTGCTAATCCCCACTAAACCCACAGCGTGCCGCACGCTCGCCTCTGATCACTTCCCAGCCATGAGGTCACCCTGCGGGCACAGCCCCGAGAGCTCTGTGCCCTCGGGAGACAGGAGCTCTCAGGGCACCCACAGCTCTGTAATGATCATTTGCTGGCCCATAATGCTTACCTGATTATATGATAATGTTATTCAATAACGCATAAATGATCTTTCCAGCTACTGCTAACAGCAAAGCACAGAGCAGCCCTGACTTGGGAGCAAGGACCCCCATCCACACATCCCCTCGGCCCCTCCAGAGCCCCCTTTGCCACCCGCTTTCCTCTGGGTGTGCTGCCAGCAGCGGGTGACAGCCGGGGACAGCACCACCCAGTGCCATCGCCCGCTGTGCCCAGAGCTGCTGCTTGGCAGGGGTGGGCAGCACCAAAAGAGGGGCATGTGCTCAGCCCCATCACTCCCCTCTCCAAGCGATGCCGTCAGGATCAGCCCCGCAGACACCAACCAGAGCGAGTTCCGCACCCGGCGTTCCCCGGCGCTGCCGCAGCTCCGGAGATGATGGATCTGAGCTCTAATGCTCTTTTCTGGGCACCTTTCAAGGATTTGAGGCTGATCGCCCGCGCTTCCTGCGTGGCATCCACAGCTGGCTCCGCACAGCGCTGGCAGCTGCCTCTGCCCGCCTGACGGGCCCTGACGGGGCTGAGCGCGGCGGTTATAATTAGAAATGCTAATCAGCTCTTGTGTTTCTGGCTTGACAGCCCTGCCACCCCCAGCACAATCTTCCCTCCAATCTGTCCTATGCTCGCCCCCTCCGCTTCCTCTCCAAATCCCTGCGACTTGTAATTAAGCACTATGGAATTAGGGGGGTGAAAGCCGGGGCTGCTGGGGCTCCTCACATGCTTTGGGCCAGGCATGCAGCCCCCACAGAGCTCCTGGCTTGCTGGGAATGGTTTGGGGGGGCTCACCCTCCATTCACAATCAGCCCCCTGGGCTGAGGATACCCCAGGGTTGCCCCTGACCCTCACCAAGAGCCCCAGCACTGAACTACAGGGTGGAAGAGGGACAGCCCAAGAGGCAGCACCAGGGTTAAAGGCAAAGGGTGGTGGCTGTGGCCAGAAGCCTTGCAGCTCTGCCAGCCCAGCAGCTCTGGAAGGGGAGCTGCTCTCATTAGGATTTCTGTCATGTGCCAACCGTGGGCTCTTCCCAGCCAAGGAGGAAAAGGAGCTTGCAAAGAAGCATGGACAAGGAATCTGAGCAAGCAGATCTCTGTACAGGCTTAGCTGGTTGCGGAATTATTCATCATCACGGCTTGCACTAGGAGACACAAACCAGGGGATTCCTCCATCACCAGTGCCCACAGACAGGCCCTGACAACCCCCAGCCCCTCCACGCAGCTCCCCCTCCCCAAGCCAGAACGCTCCTGTTGCTGTGAGAGCCAGGCCATGGCTTTCTCCCTGGGCATTTGGCAGCCAAAGTCAGGCTTGGCCAGGGAGCCGTTCCTCGGAAGCAGGCACAGGGCTCCACTGGCCTGGGAGGAGGCAGAGGTGTGCTGGTGGGACAAGCAGCCCTGGGGTTTTATTGCATTATTTTATGGTGGAGATGCATACGCATGCTCATCCAATTAATTAATTAATCCATTTAATTAATCCAACACACACAGCTCGGGGTGCTCAGAGAGGGACGGCATCCAACGTGTGCTGGCTCCAAGCCGGCCGTTCCGCGCTCCCCATGTTCAGCTCCCTGCTGCTGCGTTAACAAGGGCTCGGGCTCTCCCAGCCCCCACCTGAACAGCACCGAGTCACCCACGGCATCGGCACAAACCAGCTGCACCAACACCGAGCAGGAAATTCGTTTTAGCCAGAGCTGCAGCCGGCAGCTGAGCTCCGACGTATTGCAGCATCTTGAAGCGCTGGGAGAAAACACGCCCAGCTCTTGGGTTTTTCAGCCAGCCTTCATCTGCCAAGTGCTCCCTGTTTAGCAACCTCAGGTGACTGCGGGAGAGAAGTTCCAGTTTGGAGGCTTGATGTGCAAAAGAGTTTTCAAGAAGGTGGTGACTGCCTGAGCAAAGGAGACCCCTGCTCTCACCTTCTGTGCCCAGGACCTCCCCGCATGGTCACGCTTCGCTCAGGGCACGTACCTGCCCACCACAGCATGGAACCATAGAACTGTTTGGGTTGGAAAAGACCTTTCAGATCATCGAGTCCAACCCTAAACCCAGCACCGCCAGGTCACCACTAAACCGTGTCCCTCAGCACCACAGCTCCACGGCTTGGAAACCCCTCCAGGGGATTATGGGGACTCCACCACTGCCCTGGGAGAAAGGCAAACAGGAGAAACAAGGAGGTATCAGAAAAAGGGGGCCGGGAGGGACAGTGCATGGTGGCTCTGGTGGTGACGGACTTGTGTAAAGGCCCCGGCAGCACAGGGAAAGCTCCAGGGACAAGTCAGATTGGATTTATCATGACTAATTGACTCCCTCCAGTGCTGTGGTACAGGTTTCACGCATCACGTGAGCGGGGTCTTGAGCATCCAGGAATTAATGAGGGTCTGACCCTGTCTGCGCAGCCACTTGAGTTTTTCCACTGCAGACAGCTGGCTTAAGAGGCCCCTTTATTCTTTACATATCAGATCAATCGGGATGGTTATAATCTAGTCCTTGTGAAAGCTCGGGGCAGACTTTGCTACCCAGCTAGCTCAAGGGGAAAAAAAGCAAGCAAGAGGGAGAGGTCATGATGAACTATCGATTGAGCGGGCGGCTGTGCTGCTCCCAGAGATGGCTTTTGAGGGGAACTCGCCCGGGACAGTTTGCCTCTGTAGCTCCTGCTAATGCTGCTCCATTGATCTTCCATGACAGGCAGCAACTACAAGATTTACTTTTTTTTTTTCAGCTGGAGTCATTAAGAGGTATTAATCAATAACAGGGGACGTAGAGAGAGAGAGAAACTGTTTGTTTCATGGAGACATATTACTCCCCGTGTGGATTTTAGCCCACTGAGGTGAGTGTGGTTTCTTTCCAGCAGCCAGGGAGGCCTGCCAGGAAAAGAATTCACCTTGTGCTGGACTCTGGCACTTGGAGGAGATCCTGAGCCGGTTGCAACACACTGGCAGCTCTGGCCAGGCTGTGCAATGAGAGGGGACCAGCCGGGGAGTTCATGGCATCTGATTTCAGGTACCTCAGCATCCTCCCCAGCACCCCAAATCACCCAGACCCTCTGTTTCCACACAGGTACCCCAGGAAGGGTTAAGTACTAATTTCATATGCCCAAAGTGCTGGGTACTGGCTTCGCGTCCTGCTTCTGCTAAATCCAGTTGCTGCCTGGCCGTGGTGCAGTGGCTCCCAGCATCTTGCTCAATGATCCAGCCTCCTGTTTGAGCTCAGCCCCTGCCTGGTGGCTCAGCCCACGGCGCTGCTGCTGAGGGCAAGACTAGAAGTTCATTCCTGTGGCAAGACTGGAGTTGTTTGTAAGAGAAGCGGTCTTTGTGCTGAAAGCACCCCAGGCTGCACCGCTCCCTGCCGCCCTGCCCCAACCGTGTCAGTACATTTCCACTGCTCGCTGCTGGCAACACCCATTTTTCTCCTCTATGCGGGTCCTGTGCTCAGCCCCAGCAAATGTCTGCAGGTGCTGGAGCCCATTTTCCCTCGGAGACCTGGGAGAAGGGAGCTGGAGACCTGCTCAGGAGCAGGAGGAGGGCCTTGCCTTCAAAGGTGACTGCAAAGAGAGGCGGTGGTACCAACCAGCCTGATGCAGGCAGAACTACCAATGGCCCCAGGGCAAGCTTGGGTTGTGGAGGTGCTCCCACGTGGGCTGAGCTCGGACTGGGGAATAGCCTGTGACACAGAAGCTGGCCTGATATTTAATTGCACTTGTGCACTTAGCCCAAAGGTCCTTTAGCTCTGTGACATCCTGTAGTGCTGGCACACCCCGTGGCACCACACCAGCAGGTCTGGCAGACTGGGAACACCATGCTCGGGACGCTGCTCACCGCCTGCGTACTGGAGGGAGCATGGGGAGAGGGCACAGCTCCTGCTAACAGGGCTTGCACTGAGCAGGTACCAAGTGATGCTTCGGAGTAAGCGAAATGCCCTTTTGGAGGTGACAATGGAGATCCCAATGGAGATCAGCTTCCCTTTCCTCTCTGGGGCACAGCACCTCGGGTCAAAGTAACCCCCTGCAATGGCAAGGTTTAGGTTGGAGCTGAGGAACAATTTCTTCCCCTCCAGGGCTGTCCAACCCTGGCCTAGGCTGTCCAGGGCTGTGATGGATTCCCCGTGATCCCTGGAGGGGTTTCCAAGCCGTGGAGATGTGGTGCTGAGGGACAGGGGTCAGTGGTGACCTGGCAGTGCTGGGGGAACGGTTGGACTTGATGGTCTTAAAAGGTCTTTTCCAACCCAAACAATTCTATGATTCTATGATCTCACCTCAACTCCCAGAGCCCCAGTCTCCCACTACTCCAGCTCTCACTGTGCAGTGGTAATTACTGCAGCTCCCTGGGGAAAGGGGATCTTCATCTTTCCTGTAATTACAGCTACAGGTCCACAGTGAAGGCATCAAAGGAAGCAGGAGAGGAGGGCATGAGGAGATTGCTGTCTCAGGAGCAGTTTGCACCAGCAGCACATGCAGCAGGCACCCTCAGGCACATGCTGACCCTGAAAAAAACACAGAGAGCTCAGCACCATCACCTGAATCTAGCCCAGATGGGGCCGGTTACACTGCTGCTGGCTGGTGGCTCCCTGAGAAGGGGATGTGGGAGAGAGAGCAAACCCCTCTTCATTCCCAGGTTGGCCATCAAGAGAAGCTGTTGGCTGATGGCTTTGCCTTCCCTGTTCGGTCCATCAGACTCCAAGTCAACAAGCCAGCCCCTTCCACCAGCACTAAATCCATTAGATATAATTTGATTTCCTTTATTTGCACATGACATTTGGGAAAAAGCCTGATCCTATTGCAACTAGAGAAAAAACCAAAGCAGTCATTCCAATCGTACAGCCTCGGGGCCAGAGGAGCTGGAGTGCTGCAGCCAGACGAGACAAGATGCTGTGTCCTGTGCCTGGTACACTCTTGTTTTCCTCAGAGCCTCGCCTGGGGTGGGTGGTGAGAGATCTGACAGAGAACATCAGGTGCAGGGGGATTTCCAGACGGGCTGTACGAATGCAAATGCAACAGTAAGATCTCACAGCCTCGTGTTTTCACTGCCTCCTTTTTCTGGCAAAGTCTGACAAGAGAAAAAAACCTAAAAACCAGTGCTGGAGGGCATGGTGGGGTGTAAGCCTCAGTGGTAATCCCTGACTGATGGTGCACTGACTCTCCAAACACCAGTTTCCAGCCTCACTGGCAGCCAGAGGAGCAGTGCCCTGGCACCCGGCGAGGCTGCTTGCGTGGCGTTCCTCCAGCAGATAAGCATCGTGCCAGATCAGCCTCGTGTCTTACGTGGATTTAAATAATTGGTCGAGTTTCTCAAGGCAGAGGGAAGACAAGCTGAGAGAAAGGAGATCTATAAAAAGCACAGCTGAGGGAGGGGTTTAGGTATGTTAGGAGCCGCAGGGCTGGGTGTCCCAAGGCACCTGCAGAGCACAGAGCTGCCAGGTGCTGCGTGGGGCCCGCAAAGTGCCCCGGTCCTGAATGAACGGGACCATAAAACCCCAGCTGGAGTGAACATCCAGCAGATAAAGCCGTTATTGTCTCAGTAGAGCTATTTGAAGGTGAGTAAAGGTTACAGGAAGGAAGGCTCTGATGATCTAATATAATTCCGCAGTATCTTTCTCTCTTAATTGCATATTCCCAGGATCAAACTCCCTCAAGCTCTCTCCCTTTCCAGTGGCCGGTGGAGGCTGCAGAGGCAGAACCCCAGCACCGGGGCAGTTTAGCAATCCCATGCTTCCGGGGTTTGTTGCAACCCTGTTGCTCCGTAGTCCTGCGGGCAACTGCAGCGCTCGCATTCGAACCACGTTGAGTCAACAGCCCAGTTCCTCCCCAGGTGTTTGCTCTGCTGTCACGAGAGCGCTGACGTGTTGTTCCTTACAAGCACAGCAGCCGAAGGGAGAGTGACCACGGGGCAGCAGGAGCCAGTGCAGTAGCTGGGGAGTCTACATCTGTAGCATGATACTGGGCTGGTTTCTGTACTCTGAGCTACACAGAAGAGAGACTCACTCGGTGATGCCAGGCTCCGAGCCAGCTCTCAAAGCCAGCTGCCAGTTGGGACAGGTAAAGAGGGAAGAGGGGATCAGTGGATGGGTGGATAGACCAACAGAGGTCTGGAAGAAGTTACATCACATGCATGGACCAACTCGCTGTCCCCAAGTCCCTTATGATCACAGCTCTGCAGCAGGGGGTGCTGCCAGGAGCTTGAGTAACCTGGGGCTTCGTGCTGCCTGCGGTATCAGCCCTTCCTGTGAGGGCTCCTAAGCCACACACACGCGTGCCTCGACATGGCCAAGAATGAAGAAGCTTGGCTGGTTGCTTCCTCCTCCCCCTGCTTTTAATGTCACCAAACCCAACTGCCTCTCTCAACACCTGTCCCTTGGCAGAGGCAAAGAGAAGCAGGTCGCCAAGCAGAGCTGCCAAAGCCGCCGCGGGAAGTCAAGGGCAGCCACTCGGTGAGGCAGCGGGAGCGAGACGGACCCAGCCCTCCTTTGGCACAGGGGGTCCTTGCTGAGCACCCACCCACTCGGCCTCGAGCCTCCTGCTGCTCTACAACCTGCTCAGCAGCCCTGCACAGTGTTGGACACTTCTTCCCTCCTCCCTACCCCACTGAGTGCTCTCCTTCTCTTCCCTTCACCGCTCACCTTCTCCCTGCATGCGTGGGAGATGTTCTACCTGGCTCCATTTCTTTCCCAGTCAGTCAGAAGCTCGTCATCAAAAGTGAGGTCACATGTTGTTAACAAGGGAAGCAATCAATTAAGATAAACAAAAGATAAAAGACACGGCGACGTTATTCTAAGACATCAGAAAACCAAGGTCAAGGGCAATGCTCTCCCTTTAGGACTTGTCACGGACCCATCACCAGCAATGCCGCATGGTCCCCCCTAGCTCACCATGCTTTGCTGTTAGGACTTGTTTACCTTTTCCAGGTTGTTTTTCAAGGTCCCTGCTGAGGGTGCTGGAAGGCACTGGGTGCCACCTGCACCCTCAACGGGCAGCGCCTGCCACAGACAATTTACTGCCTGCTCGACGCAGAGGACACAGAGGTGCTTGCTCCTGCTGCTGTTTCTGGACCCAGCTCAGCGAGACTCCCTGCAGGGTGCACTTGCAACGCGTCTAAATAATTCAGTCAGTAGTTTAAATATGCAAAACACGCAGCGCAATTTAGTGAGCTGTGTTGTTCTTTAAAAAAAAATAAAAATAATAATAACTTGGAACTGCTTAATTCTGGCTGCAGGAGCTTGGGAGGGCAGGGAGAGGGTTGCCTTTGCCTCTGCCCCAGAGCGGCTGCGTTTCAGGGGTGACGCCGCGATGCCCGCCGCGTTACGCGGAGGCTCGCGGGCCCTCTTCCATCGGGAGGCTTGTTTGATAATGTTAATGCACAGGCTGTCGTCATCTGGCAGCAGAACCGCTCGCCTTGTGAAATAACTCAGCGTGACAGCTCCGCTCGCTCGCGGGCAGGCCCACGTCTGGCTTCTCATCCGGCGTCAGAAACCGCTCCCGCCCCCCCTCCTTCCTTGAGCCACAGACTAATGCGCAACGTTGCATTTGCATTGCTCCGGATAATCTGTCGGGGAGCGTGGGGAGAAGGGAATTTACAGCCAAGCTCCTTCAGGAGCCCTCGCTCAAAGCAACCGCGCGGCCGCCGCCCCCGCTAACGCCGTTCGCGGCGCAGACCCCCAGCGGCAGCCGGCCTTTGCCAGCTGAGCGGATCGGCTCCCAGCGGCAGATCGCCGGTGACTTTCTTCCCGCGTCAACAAAAGCAAAAGTCACGAGGACGAGGCGGAATTGCTCCGGGCCAGCCTATCTTCAGCTGGAAAGGTCTCGGTGCCTTCCCAGGCGGTGCAGTGCTGGAGCCAGGCTCTCCGAACAGCCTGTACAACGCAGGTGGGAGGGATTGGGGCGTCGAGATGCTGATACAAAAAGGGTTCTTTGTGGCGTTAGCGGGAATCATGAGACCAGCTCTGAGATGTCATTGCCTGGCCTTGGGCTCTCCGGAGGAGAGCAGGAGTTTGTCTCCTGCTGCAAGCATTAGAGCTGCTGAGGGGCAGTGAAAATGCCGTGATCCCCACCACCTTTTGGTGACATCTCACTTGGGAACAGCCACCACCTCTGCTCTTGAGTCTAGGGAGAGGTGAGGCAGCAGGAGTTATTTGGGAAGGGACAGTCGCTTTTTCTTGAGTTTTCCAGGAGCTGCAAAGCTGCAGATGACAAGAGGCTCATAGAATCATAGAAATGGTTTGGGTGGGAAGGGACCTTTCAAGCTCATCTGGTCCAACCCCGCTGCAGGGAGCAGGGCCATCTGCAACTAGAGCAGGATGCTCAGAGCCCCGGCCAACATCCCCTGCAATGGTGCCAGAGATGGGGCAGCGACCACCTCTCTGGGCAACCTGGGCCAGGCTCTCACCACCCTCATTGCAAAACGTTTATTCTATTTCTCCATTCTAATTCCATTTCTCTGGTCTAAATCTCCCTCTTTTAGTTTATACCCATCAGCCCTTGTCCTGTCCCAACAGGCCCTGCTAAAGTCTGTCCCATCTTTCTGACAGGCCCCTTGAAGTCCTGAAAGGCCACAAGAAGCTCTCCCTGGAGCCTTCTCCAGGCTGAACACCCCCAACTCTCCCAGCCTGGCCTCAGGATGCTCAGGATGGCAGCTCCAGGGTCACCTCTTGCCCCAGTGAAGTCACTGCCAGCCGTGGGACCGTGGTTCTGCTATAAAAAGTGTTGCAAAACCTGCTGAGGCCAGTGAAACGGTTTGTGTCAGTTCCAGCAGACGCACTTTCATCTCCCTTGCCAGCTTCACGCCCACAAAGCTGTTGGGCCTGATCCTGACCTAATCCCAGCGCCAGCGGGGAAAGCTCCATCCTGCTCAGCACCAAGCACCAGTGGAAAAGCAGCATGGCAAGGTGAGGAGCAGGGAGATGTGGCGAGCAGAGATCTGCCACAAAATATCCCCCAGATCCACACAGTACAATGAGGGAACCTGGAACGCCTACGTAGTGCCATGAGGGACCCAAACCCCCCTACACCATGCCCTGAGGGGACCCAAAAGACCCCAGATAGCACCGTGAAGGGAGTGGAAACCCCGAGGTGGCATCACGAGGGACCCGAAGGCTGCACAGGAACTCCATGAGGGGACTGAAAGCTCTCCTCGCTATGCCGTGAGAGCACCCAAACCCACCCAGCGCTGAGAGGACCGAAAGCTCTCCCCACTATGCCGTAAGGGCACCCAAACCCACACCGCACCGTGAGGGGAACCTCCCAGTGCTCCAGGAAGTGACCCGAAGCTCCCTCACAATGCCGTGAGAAGACCCCAAACCCCACAGCTCCCCTCCCTCCACGCCCTGACGGGACAGTCCCCTGCGGTCCCGCCCTGAGGCGAGCGGCGGGAGAGGCGGGCGGGCCGGGGCGGGCAGGGCCGCCCACATAAGGCGGGAGATCAGCGCACGCCGCTCGGCGCGGCTGGGGGGAGGCGGCAGAAGCGGCGTCGGCGTCTCCGTCTCCCCGGCCGGTGTTTCCCGGGGCGAAGACGGCGGCCATGGAGCTGGGCTTGTTGCTGTGGGGCGCGGCGGTGCTGCTGCTGCTCCACGTCCTGATGGAGCTGAGCCCGGCCGTCAACTTCGCCCTGCGCATCGGCTTCTACTGCCTGCTGTGCGTGCTGAGCTCGGCGCTGACCGCCCCCGTCTGCCTGCTGGTCAACGGCGGCCGCACCGTGAAGAACGTGAGGTGAGGGGCGAGGAGAGGCGGGCACGGGGGTCGTGGCAGAGCTGGGGTGCGGGAGGGTGAAACACAAGCTTGGGAGACCGGTGGCGGACCCGGTTTTTGCGTGTGGCTGTTGGGTGGGTGATGATCTCCTCTAGCTGTGGTGTCAGGCCCGGGGGCAGCAGGGTGGTCCCTTGGCTCGTGGATGGCACTTGGGGGCTGCGGTGAGGGGCTGCTGTGGTGGCAGCACCAATGTGGCCAGTGGGGCTGGGGCAGGGATCGCCCACCTGGATTGGGCACTGGGGAGGCTGTTCCTTGATTCCCGGGTTCAGGTTTTGGCCACTTAGTCCCAGAAGGACATTGAGGGGCTGGAGCGTGGCCAGAGAAGGGCAATGGAGCTGGGGAAGGGGCTGGAGCACAAG
>WUAM01000001.1:7920920-7936262 GCA_024336885.1 Actenoides hombroni
GAGGAACACGTGCAGGAACTCCCGAGAAGCGGGACATGCTGGTGTCGTGCCCCCTATGTTGTCGCTGCCACGCTGACTCGGATGGAGACTGGGTCGCAGCCGATCCCTGCCCTGGCACTGATCCTTACCTGCAGAGTCCCCGCGGCAGGCTGAGCCCCCAGCCCCACCAGCCCGTTTCTGTGAGCCGCAGGCTACGAGGACGCGAGGTCCCCGGCTCCCCCATAGACCAGCCCGCCTGAGTGGGCAGGGGATTAATGGCAAGGGAGGGAGATCCTCAGCCCCTCGCCCAGGGGTGTTCAGGCTCCCGGGTGAAATGGTCCATCACCAGCACAGTGGCCAGGGCAAATTTATTTCTCTTTGTTAAAAAATACGGTGGCTGGTTCTGAGCTCCTCAAGAGGACATGGAAGAGGAGACATCATCTTCCCTTCGGTTAGAGACCTAATACACCATACTGGTCCACAGCCCCCCGCTGTGCTCTGCTAACCCCCCCTGAGCCCAGAAGCAGGCCATGAACGGCCAGGACAGGGAGGCTGGTTTCCACCAGCCCTAAAGGATGCTTAAAGGATTCTTTGGGGGCCCCCCGAGTTGTGGAGTGGTGTGAGGATCCACCCGGAGAGATGCCCAAATTCAGCACCCAGCCCCACGCAGGGCACAGCTCCGCTGGCTTTGCCAACAGCTCCCCGAGGACGGCTCAGGCTGATCCTGCCCTCTGCCCGTGGGCTTCTCCTGTTCAACTCCCGATTATTTGTCAAAGCAGATTCTGCGGGTCGGTATGTGCCAAGCTGCCACTTGTTTTGTCTACTTTTTTTTTGTCTGGGAAATCAGAGCACGGAGGTTTATTGTTTGTCGGATGACTTCGGCGCCTGCCTGTGCACAGAACCAGCCTTAAAGATAGCAGGGGTCCGATGTGCAAATGAAAGGCAGGATACAACCCCCCGGGAATATTTGTTCCCATTAAGCTTTGCAATTTTTTTTGAAAGCCTGTAGGCGTGTAAAGGAAATATTTACCAGTTAAACAATAACGGCTCCAAAAGAGCAGCTGAGATCCCACCCTCTGTATTTCCTCACAGATACACTGGGGCTGGTGGTTGAACTGGAGCTGTCTCGGGTGGTGCTGCACCCTCGGGGGATGCCACTGGGTGCTGGATGTGCTGGCGGTGGGCTCTGAAGTGGACCCCTGTAATTGGAGCACGAACTACTTCGGTGAGATCCTGCCAGGGGAAGGGAGTGGAGCAGAGGGGAATCAGCTCTGGGAGGAGCTGGTGACGATGGAGCTCCACTGCCAGGAAGGACGGGATCCCTCCCAGCAGCCAGGGAAAGTCTGGCTGATGCTGGTAGAAGCGTTACCCAGCAAACAGGTTTGCTCTCTCTGTCTGGATCCTGCCTATCTCTGGGGAATCATTTCAGCCCACTTAATCTCATCAGCATGAAGTACAGGAGACTTTTCCCAGGAGCTTTGAAGGGGCAGCAATTATCTTATTATGCAGAGAGTGTTACTGTTTTTTCCTGGTGTATGGGGGAGATGAACAGAGCCTGATAATCAGCTTGTCTAATAATTGCAAAATGCACTGGGAAGTCACTGGGTAGCTTCTGCACCTGATCATACTGAAAGCACAGGACCTCGTTTCGTAGCCGAGACACTCACCTCATCTGCAGTGCTCCATCATTTGTCCTGGGCAGGGATCCTTTCCTTAAGGAGCATCTCGGTTTCTTCCTGTCAGAACAGGAAAATCCCTCTGTTACACTCCCCTTGTCACACAGGCAGAGATCAGTGGCCCAGCCCTTGCCCACGATGGACCTGGTGTGGGGTTCCCTGGGTGCACCCAAAGGTCCTTGTGGAGTAGGGTGGAGGACGAAAGCAGGATTGTGGCCACAGAGCCCTTGTGTCTGGCGTTGGCACTGAACTTACACCACAAAGGCTCGTCGGTGTGCTGGAGGGGCACGGACACGGTGATCCGGGTGGTAGGGCACAGGGAGGCCCATCCCATCCCTGCTGTGCAGTGCAGGATGCACACTGGGTGGTTTAGGAGCATCCTGGAGCATCCTGTGGGTCCCGATCCTCCCTTCGCTCACCCAAGCTTGCAGTGTCAGTCACCCTGCCGTGATCCCAGCAGAAGAGGCCAGGCAGACCCATGGTGCCTCTGCACCCTCTGGGGCTGAGCAGGCAGGGGTATGAGTAAGGGCTGAGCAGAAGCCCTGGTTCCACCTGACACAGCACCAGGGCTTTGCTGGGCACTGAGCTGTGCCCCTCCAGCAGTTTCCCCAGTGCCCAAGGCTGGGATTTTCCAAGAACCCAAGAGAACGAGGTGCCCCATTCCCGCTGACACTCTCCGGGGTGTATCCAAGTTCCCTTCCACTGATTTGTGATCCTACCTGCTGGACCCCAGCACTAGATTTTACCATCTTGAGTACATACACACACGCATGTTAAGACCCTGAACTGCCTAGGCAAGCTTTGGGCGAGGTGCTGGAATCCTTGAGCCTAAATGTGATGGTGAGGAATGGGATGGCCTCGCTGACACCCAGCACCCCCCACGCCATCACCTCTCAGCTCCTCACAGGACAGAACCACCCAGCCCAGGGCCGAGCTACATGGCCTTCCAGGGGCTCGTTAGAGCCTTCTCAGACATTAGACAATTATTCCCTCAGTGCACTGCAGCATTTTACAATTCTGCAAGTATTTTAATTGCAAAATGTTTGCTTTTCAGTTCCATTTACTGGGTCAAATCTTTGCTCAAGCAAGTGGCCGTGTCAGCTGCTTAAGAACTGCATATAGCCCGTTAAAAGAGCATTTAATCCTCTGCTCTTAGGGAGGGTTCAGTATCTTATATGCTAATATTCATTATGCTGGCAGGAAATCCCCCAGGACCCTGCCTGGCGAAGTTCCCTTGAAAAGAGAGGAGTTAGACCAGTGCAGAGCGGGGGAAGATCAGATCTGTTGGCTCTGTTACTGTTGGTGTGATGAGCTTCTAACAAAGGCAGGAAGGGATTTTGGCTCCTGCCTGCAAGTCTGTCTGAGTTTGAAGTCCTCCCTGGACTGGTGTTTTACACGTTTCCTCCAAAGCTTTCTCCCTTGCACACTAGAAGTGCACTCCCACGACATCTAATACTCGTGCTTGTCTCTGGGCCAAGAAAGAAATGTTTCTGCCCAGCCTCCCCCTTAGATTTAACAGTATTGAAATCTCCTCATCTTGCACTGGTTTTACAACCAGTGTGAGCTCCGAGGCACACCAAGTGCTGGCCCGGAGCTGGTCTCAGGCTGAGCTCCTGGCTGGCTGTGAAGCTGAGATGTTCACCCATCTCCCCGTTTCCTAGAGCCCATCCTGCAGACCTGCCAAGCACGACGCACCCAACCCAAGCAGTGACACCAGACCCAGCATCATCCTGAGAGCACCCGCAGTGGACCGAGGGCTGGGTCCCCTGGGTGGTAGGTGAGCTCGGAGCGTGTGAGGGGGGCTGGGGCTGGGGTGGGGGGACTCAACTTTGCTCTGGGTCTGTAGGCATGAGAAAGGAATGGCTAACAGAGATTTAAGAGGAAATCAGCACTAAGGTTCCGTGTACAGTTCATCACAGTAACTGGGACATGCCCAAGCACACGAGTGCTTCCCTGTACTGGGGCCAGAGGTGCTGAAGTGGCAGATGAAGATGGATGGATGGATGCATGGATGGATGGGGAGACAGGCAGAAGAGTGACACACATACAGATGCAAAACTGTTCAGCTCCTACAAGCCACTGCAGCCCCCATACCTGCTGTGTACAATGGGCTCTCACCAGCCTCCGCAGGGGTCTTGCACAGAACTGGGAGCACTTGCTAAAGCAATAGGAATTTTTGGGGAAAAAAGGGGGAATGGCTTTTCCTGGTTTAGGACAAACTCTTCTGCTCAGACTTTTCTTAAGGCTGTTTGTAAACTTTACACTGAAGTTGAGGCTTTGGAGCAGGCCGTGTTCTGCAGAGCTCTGCAAGAAAACGACCTCCCACTATTCTATTATGTCCCATATTGTTCTCGGTTGCACCAGCTGCAGACCAGTTATCTCAGTGGAAATCTAGAGGACCCCATTGATGTCAGTGGGATCAAAGCAGGTCAAATCAAGAAAAGTACTTGGCCCACAGCTCTCGGTCTGTCCTCACCATTTGCCCAGTGCTGTGCATATTATGACCGAGATCTGATTCCCACAAAGTGATTTTTTTGCCTGAGTAAGGATTTCACAAGAATTGTCTCAGGACCACTATGTTACCACTTCAGGAGACCACAGAGACACAGAGCAGCCCAGCTGTAGCTGTGCAAAAACAAACACGTGAAACAGGGCAACATCCTGTAGCCAGGTTTATTTTCTCTTATGTGCACACAGAGGAGTTCTTATTTACATTTAGAGGAGAGAGTAATGGCTGCTGCATAAAAACTGGGAAATGATTCACCTCACCCAGGAATAAACTGAATTTTGCATCTTTCTGTGAAATTTCCCTGGCAAAAAGTGGCATTAGTCAGCAGGGAATGGTCCCCCAGCCTGCTGTTCCCCTCTGTGTTTTCCCAGTGAATCACTCCCTGCAGAGGACACGGGAATAGCTGGGAGCTGCCTGCGTGGCTCAGTCCCTTCTTCACGGACACCCCAGTCTGCAGCTCAGGAGAGGTCATTGGGCACAAAACTGCTTTTTGCTCTGATTATCTGTCTCCATCAGAAGCAAGTCCCCAGCGCCAGAAACCGGCACTAAGGGAGCTCCTCTCTGCAGCCCCTTCCCAGGCTATGGCAGGAGGTGAGTCCAAGCATTCACTTTGGGAGAGAGGACAGAGAGTGAAATAACATTTCTGATCATCCCCTTCTGTTTGCAGAGCCCCTTTTCTTTCCTTGTCTGGCCTGAAACCTCAAGTTAAACCTTCTGTTCTGTTTCTCCATGCCCTTCTGCTGCTGGTGTGACTGTGAGTCAGGTTGGTTTACTCTAATTTGTTGCAGTTTGTAAATCTGTCTCCCCAGAGCCAGCCCCATCTGCAGCAGCACAGTCTGGGAAACGGCTCAAATGAGCCCGCAGCCCAGATTCAATTTCTCTTCCTTACCTCCAGGGAAACTTGTGCGGAGCTGGTAGTTTAACAGGATGGAGGGGGACTAACTCAATCGGCAGAATGAATGCCGGATCACAGAGAACAGCAGGCCAAATCTGCCAGGCCAGACTCGGTGTTTTCTGCCAGTACCCAGAGGACAGGCGGATATTCAAGGAGGCTCAGAGTCCAGCCACCACATCTGGGCTTCTGTCTCACTTCCCGAGCTGTGGCAGAGCTTCCCAATCTACTTTTAAATTAATTTAATCACTGAAAAAGCCTTCTCATGTCTTCTTATCTTTGATTCTCTGCCCTGGGAAAACGTCTGCTGGGTTATTTCTCCCAAGAGCCATTCCCTGGCGTGGTGCTGCTCCATATTCCCACAGTGCCAGCCAGTGCCTGGGTATCCCAAGCGCTCCTACCCACAGCCAGCCTGTTATCCCCAAACACCTCCCTGGAAGCCTCTTGCCTGCACTGTGGAATGCCACAGATTAGGAGGGTGGGACCCACAGGTAGCTGCAAACAGCATGCAAACCACCCAGCTCCACGGCTGTGAACTGGAGAGGCTTTGCTGAGCTCCTGGCACGCAAACACCAGCACGCTTCAGGCTCAGCCATTAGCCAGGGCGAGCCTCGGGTCTGCGGTCCCTGCCCACAGCCCCGTCCAGCCCCAAGTCCTGCCCGTGTCCAGGGGCCAAGCTCTGCCAGGGTGCAACCTGCAATCAGCAGCGCGGTGTCAGAGCGCGGGATCCCGTACACTGTACACAGGGAGGGTGGAAGGATGGTGTTGATGGGGACAGGCATTTTAGCAGTGCCTGTTGTCACAAAACAAGGGGGGACGGTTTTAAAATAAAAGAGGGGAGATTTAAACTGGAGAGAAGGAAGAAATTTTTTACACTGAGGGTGGTGAGACCCTGGCCCAGGTTGCCCAGAGAGGTCGTCGCTGCCCCATCCCTGGAACCATTCCAGGGGAGGTTGGCCGGGGCTCTGAGCACCCTGCTCTAGCTGCAGATATCCCTTCTCAGTGCAGGGGGGTTGGACCAGATGAGCCTGAAAGGTTCATTCCAACCCAAACCATTCTGTGATTCTCTGAGCCTATGATTCTATCAGAGATGTTCAGAGAGCAGGCAGATGGAAAAAGAGAATAAGTTATGGAAACAAAAGAGATTTGCTAAGAATTTCCAGCTATCTCGCAGGTATTTGTGCGGGTGTTTGCAGCCTTCCTGTACATGCACGGGAGGTAAAATTTACCCTCTGAGTTCTCTGCTCCTGAAAACAGCCTGAGTGCCAGTGGAGTGGATTAAAACCAGTAATGGTGTAGGTTGGGCTCTGAACTGAGCAAGCCAGCACTGGAGCTGCTCCTCAGCTCGGCACGTGCACGGCTGACAGCAGAGCCAGCCTCGCTGGGAGCAGCCAAAGGATGCTTTCAAAACCCGTTTCCTCCAGCAGCCCTTTACCAGTGCTGTGTGTTCAACCAACCCCGAGGCTCCCACCATCATCTCCACCTGAGCTGGGGCAAACCCCCCCACAGAGTCTGGCCTGTCGAGGACACTCTCCGGCTGCCCCCAGCGCCATCTCCCCGACCCGTCCCATCCCATGCTGTCCCATCCACCCCATCCCCGCTGCTGCAGCAGCCACGGCCAGTACGGTACCTGCGGCATCCCGCTGTCCCCCGCCGTCCCGCGCCGTCCCCCGCCGTGCCGGGAGCAGCCCCACCATTGCCGTGCTCCCCGATGGCTCCCGGCGGCCATCCCCGCCTGGCCACCCCAGGTCCGGAGGGCCCGGGCACCCGCCTCGCGTCCCCGGCATGACCGGCCACCGGCCACGCACAGGCAGGAGGTGGCTGCCGAGGTGGAAGGGCGGCTTTTTATGCTTTTCTTCCTGTATAAATCAGGCCGGGGATGGACAATCCCAGACAGGACTTCCTGTGTGTGTTGCGCGCTGATAACGGGCGCCGCGAGGAGAACAAACACGGCCGGAGGGGGAGAGGGGCCGGGGGGCGGCACCCCCACACCGTGACCACCGGGGATGGCCACGGGGTGCCAAAGGGGAGAGGAGGCAGCCACATGTCCCTGGGGACACGGGGAGGGAGAGGGCTGCCCGCCTGGGCTCCCCCCCTTGCACCTCACACCAGGCCTAAGATGGCTGCTCCCTCCCCTCCTGCCCTGCTGCCTCACCAGCATGGGGCTCATTTTGTCAGCCCCCACATTTCATTCCCCCTCAGAGGGGGCAGATGGGGGGTTGATGGAGCTGTCCCCGCCATGCTGGAGCCTCCCTCACGGGCCCTGCTGAGCATGGCGGGGATGGCGGCCATCTTCTCAAGAGGGGGCCATGTTGACGTGAGGCGCCAGTGGAGCACCTTCTGGGATATTTGCAACCCCTTGAAATTTGGGTGACAATGCAGTGGTCAGTTTGTTGGATGGCTTGTCACCCACATCATGCCGTCCTTTTGTTGGGAAAGAGCGAGGTACACGTAGTTTGGGCCACTAAACGTGCAGGACAGCACCCAGCAAAGATGGGGCTGGGCAGCAGGGAGAGGTGTGGAAACAACTGCCCCGGCTCTGTAATTTTCAAGGCCTTTCTGGTGCAAAGCTCATTGTGGTTTCATATATATATATATAAATCTAATACCTTAAATTTTAAATTTAATCTGACCTTGGTTCTGGGTAGCCAAAGGAAGAATAGTACATTTTTAAATTGGAATTTGAAACTCCGATCCAGACTTTATGCCAGGAAAGGAGATGTTTTGGAGCACGAGGGCGATCAAGGTGGTAATTATTTCTTGACATTATTTTTTTTTTTTAATTCTCTCAGAGGACGTGATCAGGCCACTAAGCTCCATGGCTGCCAGGCCATCATCACCTGCTGCTGCGGGCAGCAATATCTCCCTGACAACCTGTGTGTTTTCCTCCTGTCCTGGCAGAGCCGCCGGTGTGAATGTGGGGACACGTGTCATCTGGGGCTCCCCTGGAGCAGAGCCACGTCCCTGGCTCACGCCACACACGCCTGGGTCCTCCCGGTACGGGCAGCACAAAGCTCTTGTGCGCAGGCTTACAGTGAGCAGAGGATGACTCCCACCCTTATTCAGCAAAATATTACTCTGGGCAGGTCTCGTGGGAGCTGCAAAATATTCCCATGTTTATTTATATAAATGCATGGCTAAAGAAAGACCCCACTTGTTTTCCTTGGCAGCCGGGTTTTCGAAGGCTGTTTTCTGCCGCCCATCACTCTTTCCAGCAAGAGGTGACTTGACTCTGCGTGTCGCTTGCCGCCGGCGCTGCCGGCTGATGGACCGTGGGAGCGCGTCCGTCCAGGGGAGTCACTTCTAGGCACGAGCGTGTATTTGTGCTCGGCTGTGCATGAACCGCTGTGTGTTTGCGTGTGCACGCTACATTAACCCGCAGCGAGGGTCTGTCTCCGGCCATCTCCACGCAGAGCTGAGTTTGAAGCGGCAGTTCCCGGTGGAAAGTTACAGGGCTCGCACGGACGGGATGTGCTGCCTGTGAGAAGAGGCAGTGCTGGATGCTCCGTTCAGATCAGCAAGGCTGGACGCTGGAGACTGAGGTCCAGAGCTGACAGCTTTCTCCATCACCAGCAGACACACAGGCTCAACCCTGCAACGCACAGAGCCTTCACAAAGGCTCCCAGCATCCTGCCCCAAAACTCACATGAACTTTGGGGAATATCTCTAGACCCAGATTTTATCAGTTGCAGCAACCACCGCTTGGCCCTATCTGGCCATCTGTCCCGTGTCCTCTGCCCTGGGATGGACGTGGGTGACAGTTCATGGCTGGGGCATCCACCACCCACACCTCCACACGCACGCGGGGCTGAGCACGGAGTGGGACTGCTCTGGTCTCATCAGCGGAGTCGCAGGAGTGAAACGGGATGTGTGGAAAATGCTTCCTGTTTACCCAGTCTGGAGTACCTTTAGTAGTAGCTGCTGGAGCGGGAAGCAGTCAGCAGGGGCCTGATGAAGGGGTATTTTGAAATTTGAAATCATGATGCTTCATCTTGCAGAGCTGCCACTGTCCTCCCGTGGAAGTCAGTTTTGGGGGAAAAGTCGGGTGTCAGCCAGGGCCCCATTACGGTGTGTGAGAGGGAAGGATGGAGGGAGGGAGGGAGCTGCAGGGTGTTGGTGCTGCACACCCAGCCGTGCACAGCCATTCCCACAGCACTGCCTCTGCTTGTACCTCCCCATCAGCCCCAAACCCCCCGCTGTTGTGCCCTCCAGTGCACACCGAGGCTCCCTGGCAGCCTCCCCAGCCCATCACAAGGTGACCTTTTGGGTGGCAGTGGGACCCACCAAAAGCAGAGCTCGCAGCTGGGCAGGCAGCCCCGAGTTGGGACACGTGCTTTTCCAAAGGCCGTGCCTGTCAGGTGTGAATTAAGTAGGGGGATGGAGGGGGCTTCAGCTCCTCATTAGCACTAGCCAATTAGTGTGGCATGCTGCTCTCTTGTCAGCTGACAGGGCTGCTGTTGAACACCCCCTGCCCACACGATCCCTTTAAGTTTGAGGCCGTGTTTGGTTCATAGAATCATAGAATGGTAGGGGTTGGTTTTATGGTTGGTTTTGCTCCATGGTTTTTCTGCAAGAACTTTCAAGTGTGTTTTTTCACTCCAAATCTCAGCTGCTCCTGAGAAACAAAGTCCTGCCTGGCTTGTTTTATTGGCCCTTTTGGGCCGCTCTCCGCTAGCGTGCAGTCAGCCGGGGTTTAATCAGCATACGTGCGAGTATCAGGGAAAATGCTGTCCCACAGCAACATTTGATACTTTAACTAATAAAGCCAATTACCAAGCAGCAATCAAAATCAGATGGCAAAAAACTCCACCTTCCCTTTGTAGAGGTCTTGCCAGCGCCGCGAGCCGAGGGCAGCCCAGCCGTGTCTGGCAGGGGCGTGCAAGCTGCTCACAGGGGGACAGAGTCGAATCTTCAGCCACCCAAGCCGGCCCAGACCTTTGTCAGATTTAGGAGCATCGTGCCAAGTATTTCCAGGCTTGGGCCACTCCAAATCCTTGAGTGGCAACTGCTTTTTTTTGGGAGCACACTGGACACCGCCCGGGTCCTGTTTCCACCCACTTCCTGTGTTGTCCATGGAAAAAGGATTTTACCATCCCTCGCCTGCTTTCTCAGCGGGGGATAATAAAAGTGCCCGTCCCATCACAGGGATGGTGTTCTGCTTTCTCAGTTAACACCAAAGAGCTGCTTCTGGATTCCCGCGTGAAACGTGCTACATAAATTTAACTCCTAATTTTAGACATTGTGAACTTTTCAGGGGGTTTAATTGTCTTCTCAGCAGAAGCGGTAGATGCTCGCTTGCAACTCAGAGTGTAAGAGGAAACTATTTTAAACCTGAACCTCTTCAGGGAGCAGGGGAGGAAAAGCAAAACCTTTTACTGCTCGTCCTCTGCTGAACCCAGGTTGCCATCCTCATGCTTTAACCTTGACTAAAGGGTGACCTCTCGATGTATCCACCCGCTGAAGATGCTGCACATGGGATGAACAGGACACCTGTGGGGACCTGCAGCCAGGTCCTGGCACTGCTCTGCAGCGTGTCCATGCCATTGCCAGGGTGCTCAGAGCCACCAGCACCAGTGAGAGACCCCAGCAGGCAGGTTTCAGCACTGGGGACCTTTCTTACACGCCCTGCACGCCCCACCACCCCTGGATGAGCTGCACCCCAGCCAGCTCATCCCCTCACTGATATTTCTCGTGAGGCAGCAGGTCTTGCACACCCAGATCTGAGGAGCTCCCGGGGAGGAGCAGCACCTCTAAACCCTACTTGGCATCTCTCCAGGCTATCCTTGGGGCCAGGATGATGATGGAAACATCGGGTGACAGCGCTGGGCAGAGTCCAGCCCGGAGATTACAACGTGCCTCCTGCGTGCCGGGGCAGGACCGAGAAGTTTTGAGGGTGCCGTGGGAATACCCTCGCAGTGCAGACGTAATTAATCAAGTTCAGAGATTGTATTCTTCGTTAAGAGCTTCTCGCAGCGCAGGGAGTCTGAGAGGCAACCGCAGCCTGGCTGGGAAACAGATCTGTTTTCTCCTGGTGAAAATCTTCTATGAACAGGAATTTTATCCACGCTTTACAGAGCATGTTGCAGATTTTAGAGCAATTGGAATTCAGGGAAAAAATGCCACTGAAACTACCAAAGTCTCCCGGTTCAAAGTGTTTTGAACTTTAAAACCCCGAAGTTCGAACAATTAGCTGAAATGGTATTTTCCCCACTCGATTTTTTCCCTAAGGGTTAAGAAAAGCATTATTGTTAAAACAAAATCTCACCAGTGAAGTACCTGGGGAGGCTGTGAGCCAAGGCACCCACTGGCAGGTTTGGGATGGACCGTGCTGCCCAGTGACCGGAGGGATGAGCTGAGATGGCTGATGGGCTTCTGTTGGCAGAGGGGTTTGGGGTCACCATGCATCCCCATGTCCAGCAGAACCCTCTCACCAGGCACGGAAACACAGCACTGGGGAAGGCTGTTTGGGGAATATTTGTTTCCCCAGCTCTTTGATTGTTTTAATTTTAAAAAAAGATATAAATAAAGAGAAGATGTTTTGGGATAGCTGCCTCTTCTGAGGTCTTCCCCTGTTGTTTCATCTTGCCCAAGGCTTTTTGCGTCTCTAGATTTTTTATCTCATGGAAAGTGCTTGTTTTATCTCTGACAGTAAGAGGCAGAAAGACTCCTGCTTTTCAACACTTGGGAAGCACCACAAAATACCATCCAGGCATGGCTGGATCTGCCATTCATGCTGCCGGGACCAGAGGCTGCAGATGCCACCAGAGAGCTGCTGGGTCTCTTCTCCAGGAGAAAGCAGAAAGGGCTCACTTTGGGTAAAGATCTCTTTGTGCAGGTCTCTTGTTCCTCATGAAAGTCTCCACTTTTGCAATAAAGACAGTTTTCAAGGTGTCCTGAGATCCATAAGGCCTCCTCGCTTTGGTACTAGTAGCTGCTCATTAACACTAAAGGCTGCTCATTACACCAAAGGCTAATTGCTACCAAGTTTTTAATCAGATATTCCACATCACGTTGCACAAGGAGTTTGGGTTTCGATGACAGCAAGCTTGAGGTTGACCTCTATAATGCTGGCTTTAAGTAGTGCTTCCTACAGAAGATTGGCAGGTTCTTCCAGGATGTGTCAAACATGGGAAGAAGCCAAAGCAAAGGCTATGTGTGGGACACAGCCTCCTGGCCAGGGAAGTGTTTCTCTGGTGGGTGATTCCTGAGCACATGCTTCAAGCCCTTCACATGCTCCTGTGCTTGTCAGAGGTGCGGGGGAACCTCAGCACCGGCAAGCTTGGGTCATCAAGATCAGCTTGTCCAGGCCCATAAATCAATGCCAGCAAAATTAAGGCTGGAATCAAACGCTCAGCCAGACGTTACTGGGAAGCATCTCATAGATCTGAATCAGAGCCACGCCAAGGCACTGCAGAAGCAGTCCATAGCTGCCCGGGACGGTGTGCTAGGTACCGAGAGAGCTTGCGTGGGATTGCCCGTGACAAATACATCGGTGTGAGGCTGGTGGTGGGCAGGTGGCAGGTCCTGTGCGGGCGGGCTGAGCGGCACACCAGCCCTTGGTGAGCTCAACCTCCCCTTGCACTCTCGCTCTTGACAAAGAATTCAAGGAAAGGCTGATAAGAGAGGGGGAGAAAGTGAGTGAGAGAGGGAGCAGAGACTAAATATTGCGCAAGCTGGTGTCTTGCACACGGGCAGCAAAACCTGGGCTGGGGGGACAAACTACCCTGCTCTGTGGCAGTGTGGTCTGGGGTACCACTGGGACCCCAGTGCACCCAAGGCTGGGGCCATGGCCGTGCCTTGCTGTTGCTGTTGTGGTAGCATCGGGGACAGAGACTGGAAAAAGACCAGAGCTTCTTTTTTGCTAAGCAAGCTTAGTAAAGGGCTCCTTTATCTGCCCTTTGGTGCGAGATAAGGTTTCTGTGTTGTCCTGCCGGAGCAGCTTTGTATCACTCACAGATACCTCCCCGTGCTGCAGAAAGGTATCAGGCATTCAG
Source organism: Actenoides hombroni (assembly GCA_024336885.1). Classification (NCBI taxonomy): domain Eukaryota; kingdom Metazoa; phylum Chordata; class Aves; order Coraciiformes; family Alcedinidae; genus Actenoides; species Actenoides hombroni. Next base: position 7,933,971 of record WUAM01000001.1, read on the forward strand.
AAAATATTTGAGCAAGACCGTATCTTTCTGAAAGCCGCATGCAATGGAAAGACACACAGGGTGGATTAGATCTACACTGCGGGGGTTTCACTGTCTCCTCACCCGTGCAAGGACAAAGCACGTTTCCTCAGCTTGTAGGACTGGGCTGAGAGGGCCCCTCTCATTGCAGGTCCCTGCGGAGATGGATTATCACAGGCCAAAAAGGGACCTGCGTGCCTGGGCTCCTCACTGGGCTGGGAAATGTTCCCCTTGATTCCCCAAGGTACGAGGAGATGTGGTCCCTGCACAGCCCTGGTGTCTGACTCAGATCAAGCTCCCACCAGCACAGAAAGATAGGAATACATTTTCCACTACCAAAAGTTCACTCAGTTAATCCAGCTGCCCCTTGCTTGCACCAGGAGCATCTCTACAGATGGACACTTTTACAATCATTCTTCTACTTTCATCATCCTATGACAACAGAGTTCAAATCCTAAATGCAGAATGTCTCTTTCAGCAAAGATCCAAAACACACTTTTTGAATTCTCCCCACAAAGTAACACCAAATGATCAAGCAAGTAAAGACCACCACAGACCTGCCTTCATTTGGAAGATGCAGAAAGAAAATGTCCTCTGCCTGCTTCAAACTTAATGAGTTGCTTTGGTGGCAGACGAACAGCTTGAGATCTAATCAAGATGAACGTGTGTTGTAATGAGTCAGTAAGAACTGTATCTTATGGCAACAAGCCAGATCAGCCCATGTCCCTGCCATAGCTGTGTATTTGAAAAGGGTGAGCTGGATCTCTCCAGGATGACTTATCACCATCTGGGAGTTCAGTTCTTCTCCTCCTGCTCTGCCCTCCCCTTCAAGCACCTGGTCTGGAGGACCTTCAGCAACCATTTATTTCTATGAAACCCTCAATGCAACATCGTGAGGAGTTACTGGGAGGAAAGGGCATTTCATGGAAATAGAGGAATAAAAGGAATAAAAGTCGTCCCTCTGCAGGGTCCAACGCTTCGGGTGGTGCAGAGGCAGGACTCTCCCAGCTCCTAAAACCAGTGAGCAGCATCTTGGTGCCAGCTCACACGACACTGGCTTCTGGGTGAAGGCACTGAGAGAGGAAACATTTCCCTCAGCACAACAAAGCTGTGTGCACAGCACAAAATGATGTTAGATCTCGGGGAAGCAGCTTCTCCATCCTCCACCAAAGTCCTGAGGACTAAGAGCCCTCCTCCTCCTCCTCCCTGCCTGCAGCTGACACTCCCTTTCCCAGCAGCTCTTACTGGTTGTTACAGACAACAATAACTGAAATGTTAAAACTGCCCATTTGCAGAACAAAATGCTTGCAACTGATTAAAAGTTTTCTACACCAAAAATACTTGGTGTATTGAAAAATGCACTCAACGGACCGGTTCTGATCTCATGGTGTGGGCCCAAGTCCAGAGGAGGTCTCCATGGAGAAGACCTGAAGAATGGACAGGACGTTACACAAACAGCGTTCTACAGTGATGATGAAGCCAAACAACACGCAGCTGAATAGAGCTCGATGTCTTTTTGATGAAATTAATAATATGTGTAATAGAGAACTGTCTCCCTGTCAGTGGCTCTAACACCTTGGCTGAAAAGTCCTACCCAGGAAGCTCTCACGGCTTTTCTGCTGACTTCACTGGATTCCAGCAACATAATAGAGAAGTGGAATTCGGCCTAAAAGTCAGACGGTGAATGCAGAAGTCAAGACTTAGGAAAAAGATACAAAAAAAGAACTGTTGATGTGTCTCTGCTCCGACACGTCGCAGTGTATCGAAACGGCCGCTGCCTTTATTTTGTTTAATCACTTATCTCCACCGAGGGAAGAGGAAATTCCCAAGAACGCATGATCGTTAAAAATATTAGCCCAGGGCCTGGTGATTATTTTTGGTAGCTAAAAACTTCCTGCCTGAAGGGTTTTGATTTGCATTGGACTTCAGTAAATGTTTTAGTATAACTTTCATAAATACCCATTATCCTCAAGCCAGTGTGCAGTTTACAATTCGGCTGGGAAGGGCGGGGAGCTGTTTCTCTTTCTTTTGTTTGGCCGCGCGGCACGTTAAAGTGCAGAGCGCTGCTCTGAATTAGCATTTAGCTATTTTCTTGTATCCTTAAATAAAGGAGCAGTTCACACAGTCAGAAATCTCTGTTTCCTTTCGGGCAGGAAAAAGGAAGTGAATGCGAGGGGCAGATTTGGAGCTGGCTTGCGAGAACAATTGAACTCCCATCCAGAGGGGAAGGGGATCTGCGTCAAGAGGAATTCACTTTTTTTTTTTTTTTTTTTT
>WUAM01000001.1:7961605-7978498 GCA_024336885.1 Actenoides hombroni
AGAGGGAATCAATGTTTTCGAGGGGGGGGTAAGCACACCCAAAGCGTACCGCGCCAGTACTTCCAGGCCCAAGGAATAAAGAGGGATTCTAGTGATTTGGAAATAAACGGTTTTTTTTCTGCTAAAAAAACCCCAAGTACTTGGCTGGCCAAAGACAAATACTCTTGAGTGTTTGCTTTTAACACTTTCAGCACCAGCTATCTGTGGCTTTTCACTTAACAAGAGCTTCTCACCTTGCAACGCTCCTTAAGTGTGGGCTTGCTAGTTTTTGTGATTAACTTGAAATCAAACCAAAACTGGTTTCATCGATCCCAAAAGAACACATATTCATGTTTGGCTTTCCCAGGAGAAGCTTTCTCTGGCCGTGTGGTTTTTGCACAAACCAAACAAGCCTCCTCCTGCCCTCCCTTGGCCACGCCACCAGCCCTCAAGCTGCCCCTGCTTTGTGCCCAGCACAGCTCCTTCTGCTCAGGAGTGCACGGGGCCAAATCCAGCTTCCTCTGACCCAGGAGTGACAGTCTCAAAGCTGTTTGCTGCCAGTGAGCTTCGTGCACGTAGGCAGAGGTCAGAGCGGCGCTATTGGTGTCACTGCTGGTGTCACCTCCAAGAAAGAGGATGCACGGGGAGCTCTGCCTTCTTATTAGACAGCAGAGCACCCACACACTAGAAACTCTCTGAGTGATAAGTGTGTAGAAAGCCAGGCTGGTTTCCTGTCTCTGCTCTGCTGCTCCGAGTGCTGCTTAGTGCCGTGAGCCCCAGATGAGCCCCAGCTCCATCCATTCCAGCTCCCATCCAGCATGGCACAGCAGTCCCATTCGGCTCACAGCAGCTCTAGGGCAGAGCTGTGGTGCCCGTGGCTGTGCAGCTCTGCCAGGAATTGCTGTGGTATCACATTAGGCTCTGCTGAACTCTTGCTTCCCCTATTGATAAGAGCATGCTCTTGGCCAGGGCCAGGTTCTCCATGAAAAGGGAGGCAGGCACCCACTGCCATGAAGCTACCAGGCTCCAGGCCCCAGGATGGAGGCACAAGATTCCTGGGAACTGAGGGATGGGACATCTCCTTGGCTTGGGCATAGTGAGAGGCAGCAAGGATAATATTCACGGGATTTGTGGTCCTGGTGGCACTGAGCATCATGCTGTGATCTCCACAAACTTGTGGTGGCAACATGGCCCAGGCAGGGAACCAGCCCTGGGCACCAAATGCCTCAATTTGGCTTGTGATGGGGAAGGTGAGCCCAAGGCATCCCCCTCCCCAGCGCTGCACTGCCCCTCCCCACACCAGAGGCCGTGCCATCCCATGCTGTGCCGTGCCACGCCACGCCATGCTAAGCCACGCCACATCAAGCAGTGCCGTGCCAACCTGTGCCACGCAGCCGGCCAAGCCACGCTGTGCCATGGTGGCCAAGCCCTGGTGCAGGTGAGGAGCCGTGAGGAGGCAACGGGCCGAGGCTCTGCGGGCCAGCGCTCGCCGGGGCTTGGAGGAGGAATCTCAGCTGTTTGTGTTCAAAGCCATGGGCTGCTGGGGCCAGGAGCTCTGCGCTGGGTGCAGAGCAGACTGGCTGGGTTTTCAAACCCATTGGTTCACGGAGGAGCTGGCAAGGGAGGGGTGAGGGAGCAGCCTGCCTCATAATTGCGTTAATTAAGCAGGCTTGCTCCGAGCAGGATCCCACACTGAGCACGCCACGTTAAGGGCTGTGCCATCAACGCCAAGGGCAGGTGCTTCATCATCCTCTACCCTGGTACCTTCACCATCCCCTCCTGTCCCACTGTCCCACAGGAGCAGCCAGACAGGCCTGTGCCACGTTCTGCTCTGAAGGTGGCTCCCAACCAGCTTCCTCATCCCCATCAGACAGCAAGGGTCAACTCTGGGGCCACCCTGAGCGTGCAGCCCTTTCACATGATGGCAGGGTAGCCCCACACTGGTTCCTCGCCAGCTGCTGGGAAGGGAGGGCAAGGGAGGGTTCCCAGTGATGCTCAGAGGTGTCAACAGGGTCCCTGCATCCTGTCAATCAATAGGGCAGCCCCAGGCTGCCGGGACGAAGCTGTGCTTTGCAGGACCAGGCAAGGTGGTGTGTGTGGGATCTGGCCCTCGGGCATTCGCTCAGCCCGTGTCGAAGTGACGCAATGGAAAGCGGCAAGCGGGAGCGTGCCTTGCCCCTACTTGCAGCTCTTCCAGCTCTAGGGCTCGATGGGGGAGATAAACGGCCTTGATGGGACGGCAGGACAAGTTCCAACACTGCTTCCCAGTGCCTGCTGCCAGCTTCAGAGCGTGAGAAAATACCGGGCAGGGAGGGAAGGATCAGCATCGCACGGATGTTTAGAGATGATTGATATTTTTATGGTGAAGTTGGGATTTTTGGGTTCCTCCGTCCCTCCACGTGGCAGGTTCCTAGGCTCGGGCTTGCATGCACGTGTTCAGCACAGTGCTGCCCACTGGCACTCAGTGACATGCCAGGGGCCAGGCTGCACCCCGACTTCTCTCCCGTGCACCCGCAGCTGGGTGCGAGCACCCGCTGAGGCCGTGCACAGCTCCACGCACAGCTCTACAGCCCCAGCCCCTTCCCCGCTCAGCACCAGTGGCCCTGGTTGAGCCTGCAGGCTGGTTAGGATGGGTCCTCAAAACTAGCGAGCTTGAAAGTAAATCAAGCAACATGCCAGGAGCAGAAGTCCCCTGTGGATCTCTACCCACCACCATGGCCAGGGACCCCAGGCCAGGGTCCCATAAGGAGCAGGGAGCTGCCACCTCCTTGCCCACAGTGGAACTGGTTCTGGGGACCAGCCACAGGAGAGGGCTCGGGTTAAAGAAGCAGCAGAGACAACTTGTTGCTTCTTAAACAGACAGAGAAATAACCTTTCCGCTCAGCTCCTGGTAATGATGCTGTGGGGATCAGAGGGTCCGAGGGTGGCCCCACTTCCACCCCCCCAGGTTTGGCTGCCTGCAGTTATGGTAGCCCTAGCACTGGGTGGGAGACTGAATCCTGGGGGATGGTATTGCAGCTGGCTGGGGAGGATCAAGCCCTTCTGGAGATGCTGTAGGACATCACATTCAGCTCCTTTCACCAGAGCTGCCTTCATACCGCTAAGAAGACAGAAAGCAGCCTGGGGAGCACGTCCCTCATCTCCCAGCAGGTTGTGGGACATGTCCGGGCATAAGCTGGCTCCCTGCTGCAGACGATGAGCCACCGCCTGCTCCAGAGATGCTGCCTCCACACAGGGGATTTGGTCCAGGCAGGAGCTTCAGGACAGGTCCCCAGCAGGGCCCTGTGACCCACAGAATCCCTCAGGAGTGAGAAAAACACAAAAAGCAAGCTCAGCTCTCTGGGAAAGCTCCCTGTCTGCTATTCCCCTCTGCATCCCTTGAGGTTGTCTAGAGGAATTCGGCCTGATTATCATTAAAATAAAGGCCAGAGCAGCCCAGCTCTCCCCCTGCCCTCCTGCAGCACTGCGGGGTGGGCAGGGCTGCAGGGAGAGGTCCTTGGCAGTGTGAAATGGCCCATCCTGCCTGCAGAAGGGTCATGCTTCCAGCAATCCCATATTGGTGCTCCCCAAGGAACACACGCATTCTATCCGGTCCCAGGCCCTCCAAAACCAGTCTCTCTCCTGCTCTCTGTTACCAGTCTGCCTGATCATTGCCACCCACAATTCACTCAGGGAGAGATGTTTAAAGGCACGTGCTCCAGAAGTACATGGCTTGATCCAAAGTCTAGACATTCTGGAGCATCTTGTCAGTGCTTCCCCTGGGACATGGGTCAGGAGCAGAGGTATCCATCTGGAGCAGGGTCCACTCCTTCTCAGACCTGTGTGCCTTCCCCAAGTGATGCTGCAGCTGCAAAAAGGGAGGGGCTTTTTTTTCCTAAATGAAGCTGAGGCTGAGCTACAGACAGAAGGAATTGAACTAAAAAGACACAGCCTGCTTCAAAACCAATGCCCTTGCAGAGCAGCCACTCAGGGCAAGGAGAGCCACCAGCCAGGCAGCCCCAACCCCAGCAGCACCTCGGGCAGCCCCTGCACACCACGTGCAGATGCGACAGAAAAGGGGGAGGTAAATCCGCCCGGATGATCGGGCATTCTGTCGATTCATGTGGAACCTGCGCACGGTTTCTATCTTTGTTTACGTCTGAGTGCGCAAAAACAACCACCGTGCTTCTTGGAAGCAGGGCACGCACTTTTCGCCTCTAGCTCTCCCAGCAAATGCGTGTTTCCGCTCGGGTCCCGGAGGTTTGCTCTCACCTCCTTATCGGAGTTGGGACACGTGTGGTTTTCTGATGGGGAATTGTGCCCGCGGGCGCTCCACCTGCCAGCTCCCCTCCCGCCGCTCCCTGCCGGGGAGGAGGCTCTGCACCGTGGGATTTCTCACCCTCCAGAGCAGCGGCGCGGGGAAGCGGCTGTGCCCGGGCACGTCCCCGGAGCAGGCAGTGCTCGGCTCCCCCAGGCGCTTGGGGATGCACATCTCCACGGCCGTGAGCTCACCCCGGCTGCTGAGCCAAACTCAGGCTTTTCTTCTTGTCCTCCTCAAGCCAGGACCTTGAGGGATGGGGGCTGTCTGTGTGGCGGTGGTGGAGGGGAAGCTGAATAGGTGGGTTCTGCCAGGAGGTGAGGCTCAGAGCCCAAGCAGGGCAGGCCGGTGGCTTCCACTGCCCTCAAACATCTGCATGGTCATGATTTTACCCTGCTCTGGTCCCTCACCAGCCCTTGGGCTGTTTCCTCGCAGGTCCAAAAGCTGTTGGTGAGGAACGTGACCCTGCAAAGACCTGCAACAGGGCTGCAGCAGAGGAAATACTTATACTCAACCTTTAAACCGCCTGGATACAGTGGTGGACTTGGCAGTGGCTGGACTAGATGATCTTAAGGGTCTTTCCCAACAATAACAATCCTATGATTCTATGATTTTCAGAGAACTGATCTGCAGGTACATGGGTGCAACAGCCCGTCCACATTCTCCTTGCGAGTGAGTGACGCCGGCAGTGCCGGAGGGGTTGGCAGGTCCCCCCTGTCCCTGCCACTGCTGCTCTGGCCCGGGGCAAGGGCGTCCACCAGGCAGCACCTGACACATAAATTCACCTGGAAAGCCCCATCCAGCCATGACAGGATGAGCAGAGGGGACACGGAGAGCTGCTCTGCACGTTGAGCTGTCCCCTGTCCTGCTGAAAAAGGGCTCGATGCTGCCCTGGCTGAAATGGCAAGCAGCGTGGGGCTGAGGTACCTGAGCCAGGGTGATGCCTTGGAACAAAAGGTTGGGAGTTTAATATTACACCAGGAAAACAACTCACTGGAAACCTGCCACTGTTCATAAATAAATAGGGGATGAGCCCTGACAAGTCTGGCTCATAACTCTAGTGACACAACCACTCTCTCTTCCCCGTGCCCTTTAAAAAGCCCTGTAAGTGCAGAGGGAGAGCATCGTCCTCCTGCGCTCTCCAGTGCCGGGGATAGCACCCAGCAGGCAGCAGCTGCCCTGGCCAGGAACGGTGGCTTTTTCCCAGGGACCAGCCATGGCTCATCCCAGCAAAGCTGTGACCCTCGTGGCCCCACTCCCAGCATGGCCAGTTTGCCCATCCTGCATCCTCACTGTGCCGGGCACTAAGCGTGTTGCTGCGAGGTGGGGAGTGGTACCCAGGAACGGTGTTGGGTGACCCTGCCCTGGGGAATATCCTTAACAAAGCCACCGGGAAAGTTCAGGCCAGGGAAAAATCTGGTCATTCAGGGCATGCTCAGCCCCTACGAGTGGTGACTGACAGCTGTCAATCAACTGATGACACAAAGCGGCCTGGGAATGGCAGTTTGGGTGCATTTGGCCTCCAGTGGGGGCCTGGGCCAGACACCTGCCTACCAGCCTACTGATAAAAAGTGGTGTTTTCATAAAACTGAGATTTGGAGGGGAGGGTGTGTGGAGGGTGGCATTTCCAACAAAACTCCTCTCGGGCCGGAACAGCAATCATTTTTATCACTTTTTGGCAGCCAACCAGATTTATAATGGCCTTTCACTAAAGAAACAGAGCTTCTGTTTGTTTTGGGGGCATCCACATTCCCAGGGCTTGACAGAAATGACTGTTTTCCCCCCTTTTCTTCCAAATGTTGACACAGGAGTGAAACGCTGCCTTTCCTGCCAGGTCGCCAGCCAAGCTGAGAAAGGGAAATGTGCTGCTTTACCCAGGACATGCCTGGTTTCTCCTGTGCTCCCGGGATGCTCTGCCCAGCCGGGATTGCTCTCAGCCTGGAGCAGCTGCTCTGGCCCCACTGCACAGGCCACTGAGCGCCCATCTGACCCCCTCCCCGCACCGAGGCCGAATCCTGCTGTGAGACAGGTGCTGGCAGGAGGCTGCGGGTGCCTCGGCATGTCCCTGCATGCCTGCCTGCCTCCCTGTCTCCTTCTGCAGGAAACTGGGAGCTGCACCAGCCTCCCTGTCTCCTTCCCGCTGCTCTCTTCCCCCAGGGATGGGTGAAGCACACATCCCACTGCCCGCTGGCTGCTCACGGGTGCTGGTTTGCTCCTGCATTCCTGCCGGTGCTGTGCGGGGGTTTGCCTGACTGGTGTAAGGATAAATTTGGAGTCTGGGGTGTGCAGGGCTGCTGGGTGGCTCCCAGTGAGGCTGTGGGCTTGCATCTCCGCTCTTAGGAGCTGATGGCTGCTCTCAGCAGGCAGAGCAGAACCAGGCCAGAGCACTGGGGAGCTCCCAGCTCTCTGCCCGACGTTGCAAAGCCCCAGTGCTTGGGAAGCTGGAAGCACCCTTCGTCTGGGTAACACCAGTGCCAGATTCCCAGGAAACTTGAAACAAAGCAAATCCAGTCCAAGACACGCATCTCCGAGCTCTGTAGCTGGAGGGCACTGGGGGGAGATCAGGGGGAGAAAAGATGAGGGGAATCAAAACCTTTTTTTGCAGCCAAGTGCACATTTTCCCAAATCCTTTTCAGGTCTTGCATCAGAGGCTGTAATTACCAAGACTTGCCCTCTCTGTCTGCAAGAGGCTGCTGTGCTGGATGCGGCCCCGACACTTTGAAGTCACTCTTTGCAGCAGGGTAAAGGTTCATTAACTCTTTCAGGATGAGCAGGACAACCTTCATCATCTCCTGGCTCTTGAGCAGTGGGAGCAGCCCCAGCACTGTGACTGGAGCCTGGACTCTACCACTGTGGCCATGACTTGACACGCTGCACATCGGTGCTGGCTGCCCGGTCCTCCCGCAGCCGTCCCACCACCCTCCTGTCCTGTCACCAGCTGAGGAGACATCACCCCAGCGAGGCCAGCAGCCAGTGTCCCATGCAAGGGACCCCAGGCCCTTTGCAAATGGTGACCGTCGGCATGGCAGGGTCCAACGCTGCGTGCCCGGACGTGTCAGCAGATGGCAATGTTTCTGTGCTCTGCGTATCTCCGCAGATCTCTCCTTTCCAGACCTCAGCCCGATACCAAACACTGGCAGCACCAGCAAGATCAGCCCCCATTGGGTCCAACTAGGATTCAACCCAGAGTCCAGAGCATCAAGTTCCAATGATGCTAACATGCTGAAACATCGCCAGCACCCTGCTAGCAAGATGTCCCAGCATGTCTCCTCTGTCCGTGCCCAGGACATGGCTGTCTCATCCTCTCTGCTGTGGCGTTGCTGTTTCTGGTCTCGGCCCTGGCCAGGAAGGGCAGAGGCAATGACAAAAATAGCCAACAAACTCTTCAACGAAGCCTTTTCAGACACTTGGGTGTGGTGCAACTTTTGGGCAAGAAATCAGGGGTTGTCTTTTTCCATCCAGCACTGCTCCCCTGCGCTGGCTTGGCTTGTCTCAGCTCAGCTCGGCTTGGTTGCGCCGGGGAGCTTGGGAGCACTAAAGCAAGCAGGCAGAGGCTGGGAATGGAGGAGGAAGAGGTGGAAAAAGGCTGTCCCGGCGGTGGCCGTAGTAAAATGTCAGCCAAAACATCCCTGCGGGGAACTCTGAAATGCCAGGTCTGAAAGGCAGCAAGTCAGGGCTCGGCGTTTTCCGTCCCTCTCACCCTCCTCCAGCAAAATCTGTCGCTGCGTGCGGTGCCGTGTGGGTGCCTGGCCGCAGCTCAGCCTGTCTCGCTCGCAGCAGGAGATTTCTATTTCCCAGACTTCCTCTTTCGGGTGAGATTTATGAAGGTCTGATCACAGCAATTAGGAACTGGGAATGACCCAGCGAGCCTGCCCCAGGGGGTAAAAATAGCCCTGGGTAGTGACTCAACGGCTTGTGGTGTACAGAGCCCCAAGGCTGTGGAGGAATAAGACAGGGGAGGTTTAAGTTGGACATGAGGAGAAATTTCTTCTCCAGAAGGGTTGTCAAGGTCTGGCCCAGGCTGCCCAGGGCAGTGATGGAGTCCCCATCCCTGGAGAGGTTTCAGAGCATGGAGATGTGGTGCTGAGGGACAGGGTTTAGCGGTGTGCTGGCAGTACTGGGGGAATGGTTGGACTCGATCTGAAAGGTCTCTTCCAACCCAAACAATTCTGATTCTGTGATTCTACAGCACACTCCAGGCTGGTGATGCTGCCATGGCCCCGTGTCACCCAAATCCTGCAGACATGTCAGGAACCGGCTCTGTCCCACCAATCAGCCATGATGGGCTACTCCAGACACCACCAGGCTCTCTTGAGCTGATGGCCCATTGCAGGCTCCCAGTTGCCCTATGGGAACTGGAGCAGGAGCTCAGCCCTGAGCACGGCTACATCGCTGCTTATGACAGCTCCCGGCAGAGCCTGTCCAGGGGCACCCATGGGATGGGGGCTGCCTTCCAAGGAGCCTCTCACCCTGCCAGGGAAGGCACCACGACACTGAGCACCTGGGATAATCCCGATGGGATTTTAGGAATGTTTAGGGATTACATTTCAGCTCCTGATGTAAATCCTGCACCCCAGCAGCCCTGTCCCTCCCTGCCCTCAGGTCGGGACTGGAGGGGGGCCAGACCCTTCATGCCAGTGCAGCACCACAGCACGTCCCTGCCGTGTCCCCGCACCCTTCCCTTTCTCTGTCTAATCCCATCAGGTAACGACCTTTGCCAAGGCGAAGCCCCGAGCAGTCAGGCACACTTGACTGAGCTGTGTGTCAACTCCGCCGAGTACAAGTGTCTGCGGAGGGTGGGTGGTTGCCGCAGGGTAATGTGTGCTTCCTCTGTGCAAGCCAAAAATAGACAGCAGAGCGCAAAGAAATAAGGTACTGGGTGCATCTCTTCAGGTGCAGGGCAGGGGGGAAGGAGGATCTCAACGCGGCTTCTGGGTAGATGTTGCAAGAGCAGCTGGATTCAGTGCAACATGTGCTCCAGTTTCGGGACTTCTTTTTGTTCACACAGGAGATTTGCACTTGAAAAGCCACTGTCAAATTTGCATGCGCAAACATGTACGTAGCCAGGCCAGAAACAGAAAGGGTGTCCTCTGGTTTCCAGAGCAATCCCGCTTCCTATTGCGTACCTGGCAGCATCGGGAGGCTCTCCCAAGCTGGCCCGGGGCGCTCAGTGACAGCACTCGGTGATGGCAAAGCAAGCTGTGTGCCGAACCCAAAGGCCAGCGCGGAGCAGACAGCTCTGTCCTGCCCGGTGATTAATGACCCTCTGCTGAGATTTCCCCCAAAGAGGCAAAAGCGTCTTTGCAATGGAAGGAGCTCGTTTCTAGTGACACGGCCCTGACAGCTCACTGCTAAAGGGGCTTTGACCATGAACTCTGCAGCCTGACTTCGCATTCCTGATTTAGGAAAAGCAGTGATGCCCCTACGAGCCAGTTCCTCCAGCTACCAACCCTGCCGTGGTTCCGGGGCCGCTTGGGAACCAGGATCAGCTCGCTGCACATGGCCCCAGAGCAGAGCAGAGCGGAGCAGAGCTGATCCCTGGCTCTGGCTGTCTCCCCGTCGCTGCCACCAGCCCTCCCGCACAGCGCGCTGTTCCCTCGCGTGGCGACGCGTCCCCAGCAGAGCCACCGCGCACACGCGGCAGCCGCAGCAGTGCCAGTGCCAACTCGTATTTAAAGCTGAGTCCTCGGCGGCTTTAAGGGACCTGTGTGGTCTGAACATCACTTCAATCCGGCCCCGCCGGGACTCACTTCCAGCACACGCAGCTGAGAGGCTGCATGGGGCGAGCGGTGCCGTGCCAGGGCCCACGGAGAGCGTTGCTGGCCGGGCTGGAGATGCAGAGGGGAACCAGCTTTAGGGCCTTTACCTGGCCAAGGTTTTGCCTATCAGAAATTTGAACTCCTGCAGCCTGGAGATGGCTTTGCAGAGCAAGGCTGGGTCCCCATCACAGAATCAGAATCATAACATCATAATGTCACAGAATGATAGACTGGTTTGGGCTGGAAGGGGCCTTTAAGGGTCATCTGGTCCAACCCCCCTGCAGGGAGCAGGGGCATCTGCAACTAGAGCAGGTTGCTCAGAGCCCCAGCCAACCTCCCCTGCAATGGTGCCAGGGATGGGGCAGCGACCACGTCTCTGGGCACCCTGGGCCAGGGTCTCATCACCCTCAGTGTAAAAAATTTCTGCCTTCACTCCATTTTAAATCTCCCCTCTCTTAGTTTAAACCCCTCACCCCTTGTCCTGTCCCAACAGGCCTTGCACCATGCCAGAGGGGGAATGGGGATAACCATACCCTTGGCCAGCCCTAAAACATCCCATTGGCCTGTCTATCACCCCTTGGGCTGGTCACATCCAGCCTCATGCACAGTGTAAGTTTGCTCCTTGTCCTGGTCAAAGCCAGCACAAAAAGCTGGCCAAAACCAAAGAGGATTTGTGCCAAAAGCTGATCGTCTCCCACTCGCTGCTGGAAGGGTTATCAGGACAGGAGCGAAATCTGGAGCGGGGCCGAGGTGGGAGAGGTGTGGGAACGCAGACAAGGCAGGGTTATTTCCCCTGCACCGCGGAGAAGCGAGGCAGGAAAGACACACAAATAGACATAATTGAGGCTAAATGTCTTAGGTTTTTGAATCAACATGCACCACTGCGAGCACAATCAAAGGCTCTTTAGTAATTTATTGACTTACCCTGAAGTAGAATTATCTGTGCGTATTTATCACACCCACACCCACACCCATCTCTTCCTATTAGGTAACTGAGTCCTTCCAGATCACCCAGCTCCCTGGTGCCACACGCCAGCCGAAAGAGAATGGGATGTGGGACGGGGAGCTCTGCAGGAACCAGCCTCGCACTGGAGAGGTGCAATCAGCACCCATGAGGCTGCACGTTTGCTACAGGTCGGTGGACATGGCCAGATCCTGCTGCTCTGAAATTCAAACCAGATCCAAACACGGCTCCAGAGACATCCCCAGGGTGTCAGTGGTTCTGCAAGAGCCATGGTCATAGGAGATGGGGAGATGCCTGGCTCCAGCTGCAAGCCAGGGAGGTTTGGATGGGTCAGCAGCACCATCACATCCATCTCACCCTCCCTGCCCAGCCCAGGAGTGCAAAGAGGCTTCCGCAGAACAAAGGGAGATGATACAAAGCACTCAGGTTTTGCATTCACCACCCCGTGATGTCCCAGCTCCTGGTCATGGTGCTCCCAGGTTTCCCCTTCCTGCCTGAGCTCAGATGAGCCCGGGCAAACTCATGGCAGGGGTGACCTTTCCTACTGCCAGGCCAGCCCCAGTGACGCTTCAGCCTCAGCTTTCCAGGCAGAAAGGGGAAGGCAGCGGTAAGAGGCACAGTCACCAGGTCCTGAGGTCAGGCTCAGTTTCAAAAGGCACGTGCAGATTTTCTGTGCTTGCAAAACTTCCCCCTCCCTCCTCTTACGAAAGCCCCTCAGATTGCTAAACAGCGGGGGTTTTGGAACAGGCAAAGAAAAACAATTTGTGTAGAAGAAACCCCACTTAAGGTATCAGGCTTCCATTGGGAGTGAGCACTTAGCTTTGATTTCACCACCATGCTGGCACTGAAGACAGCCCCTGCCTCAGTTTCCCCTGCCAAGGAGCTGGGCAAGCGCTGGGGGAGCAGTTGGTGCAGTGGGGTTCCCCTCGACAGGCTCCTGGCCGTGCTCCTACTCCCGTGCTGGCACTCAGCCCTGGCCTGGGGGCTTGGAAAAACCCTCCCTCCCCACTTTGCTGCAGATTCAAAACGTATCAAGGACAAAATGTGGTGCAGAGCAGAGCCGGAGGGATGCCCCGAAAGGAGCACAGAGGCCATGCAGCCCCAGATGCTTCAAGCGTGGGCAGAGGCGCAGGGTCCAGCCTGACACACAAGCACAGGAGAGACCACGAACACACAAAGCCCCCAGGCTGGGAAATGGGGTATTTTCCCCGTAGCTTGCCCCAGCCCTATCACACAGAGCCAGAGCTCCTCTGCACATGGGAAACTCTGAGTGCAAGAGAGAAAGATAACGACCAAGGGGAGATACGGCCCTGGCTTCCTGCGGGCAGCACACAGCCCTCCACCCCCCACCAGTGAGGGGAAGCTGCAATTCACTGGCCCCAGAGCCCCTCTGGCCCACAGCTCATCTCCTTGCCTGGCACCAACTAGCCTGATTAGCACCAGGACTTTGCACAGGGATAGATCAAGAGAGCCACAGCCTGCTGGCCTCTGCATGGACATGATGAGGGGATGCTTTTCCTGGGCTGATCTTCACCCTCAAAAAGGAGGAATGCTGGGGACCCCATCTCATTTCTGTTGCCAGTAACCCCCTCGAGGCCAGCCCTGGCTGGAGGGTGCCCATTGGCCAGTGCCATGGCACAGGTGGGAGTCAGGGCTCAGGGCTTCCCTTAAAACCACATCTAGCTGTGCCCATAACCACTCTTCTCGTGTGCACTGCAGAGCCGAGTCACTCGGCAGCCAGAGAACCTCTGCCAGAACGCCATAAACACCCAGTGCAGGTGCCTCGCCTCTTGCTGGGTTTGGTCCCAAAGTCACCAAAAATCTCACAGTGCCGAGCAGAGCGATGTCTAAATCTGCCCTCTGCCCTGCTACTGCCCAAGCCCGGAGGAGGGAAAAGCAGAGCTGTGGGTCCCCGAGCGTGCTCGTGCACGGGCAAGGGGTGTGTGGAAGAACAGTGTGTGTGCACCCTGGGACAGTGCTCACAGCAGGCGGGAGGTCAGCGCCCGGGTCGAGCCCTGCCGTGAGCAGGTTGTGATGTTGAGGGACCGGAGAGAGGCAGGGGATGGATGCTGGCGTCGTCCCCAGTGACGAACTCGGCCCTGGGAACAATTCACCAGCAGCTCAGGTTGGGCTGCCGTGAATTATGGACCGACGCAGCCGGTCCCCGTGGCAGAAGGCATTGCTTGGGTTCAGCCCCCACATCTGCCTCCCCAGGGCTCCCCCAGGACTGGGCGGGCCTGGGAACCAGCGCTTTGCAGGAGGGGGAGCACAGCCATCCCAGCATGGGACCCGCATCCTCTGCTCTGCCCTGGCAGCCCCGCTTTCACGCTCCGTGGCGAAGCGCAGCGGCCGTGCCATGTTGCAGAGCCACGCCAGGGCTGCTCATGCTCCTGCCGGAGCTCCCAGGCTGGGAAAGGGCAATCTGCCCCATAAATCCATCAGCCTGCCCCTTCTTACTGGGAAAATGTCTGGGAAGGGGATGTCATTTTAAAGTCACCCAAGAGCTGGGCTCAGCTGGTGGGGAGGTTTGGGGTGGGATGAAAACAGAGCTGCAGGAGGGCTCCGAAACACGAAGAGCAGTAAGATGCAGCCCCATCCCTGCTCGCGGGATTCATCCCCATCACAGGGGCCAGGGTGGCCCATATCTCCATGGCTTTGAAACCCCTCCAGGGATCACAGGGATTCCACCACTGCTCTGGACAGCCTGGACCAGGGCTGGACAACCCTGGAGGGGAAGAAATTGTTCCTCATGTCCAACTTAAACCTCCCCTGGTGCAACTTGGGGCTGGTTCCTCAGTCCCACAGGTCTGGGCATGGATTGTCCCATGCCAGCTTACAGCAGGATAACTGCTGGCCAGGCTCAGAAGTGGAGAGCCCCGCTCAAGCAAGCTGGGGACAATCCCTGGGTGAGGAAGATGGGGGGGAGCAGGAAAACACAAGGCAGGGAAATGCGGCAGCACTGGGAAAAGTCTGCTGTTTAGGGATTTTTTTTGTTCTTGTATTATTGTTGAGGGGTTTTGTTCTTTTCTTTTCTTTTTTTTTTTTTTTTTCGGAAGGTGCCTGGGAAAGGAAGCGATTGTTTGGAGCAGATCTTGATGGCTCCAGGCCCCTCATTGGGAGATAACCAGACACAGCCCCTCTGCAGCAGCCAGACCCAGCCTGGCCCCGCTGGGAAACGTCCCTCTGAAGCTGGGCAGCTGCAGGGACGCCAAGGGACTCTGGCCCCAAACCCCACCACCCCGCCTCCCTCAGAGCTGATGTGACTTGGGAAGGGGGTGCGTGAGGGCTGGGGGGCCCCCAGCATTGCCACCCCCATGGCTGCTGCCCCTGGGGTGGCTCTGGGCCATGTCCCCATGTCTGCTTGGGGCTATTTTGGGGCTAAGCAGGATTTAGGCAGCTTTAGCTCCTTTCTGATGCTGTTGCCAAAAATCTTGGCTAAGCATATGTAATTAGGGACTCGGTCGTCTTCGGAGCCATTACCCAGTGCTGATTTGCAATATCCACATCTCAAATGCCACTGTCCCAGACCTCTCTCCTGCCTCCCGCCATCCCTCACGGCTTGAGCTGGAGATTAGGGAACAAGAGAAGGGTTTGGGGCCTCGCTGTCTGCCAGGAGATAGGGCCGGATTTGCTCTGAGGAGGGAATTATTCTGGGTATGAATTATGTCATTTTTCCTCTCCGGAAACGGCGCATGCTCCCGGGTGTCACAGCTGGCGGGGCCGAGGGGGAGGCTCCATCCCCGGCACGTCCCGGCTCCCCGACCTCTCCAGGTCCATCAGCTATGAGGAGAACAACGGGAGCAGCCACGGGGTGAAGGAAAACTAGCAGAGGCTCCTCTCCCCAATCTCCTCCACCCCAGCTGCTTGCTGCCCAGGAAGGATGCGGCCGCAGTTGTGCCGGGGCCGTGCCGGCGCCTGTGGGCTCAGCTGTACCCGGGGCACCAACGAGCTGGGGCCGTAATCCGGGCTGGAAACTGGGGGGGCATCAAAGTCCCGCGAACCCCCCTCCCACCCTCCCGGGGAGCACCCGCCGGGGTCCGGGCTCTGCGGCATGTGGGGCATCCCAAGAATCAGAGCAAATGGTGGGGGGCTGCGTCCCCTTGCCCTTGGCGGGACGGTTAAAGATAGTAACGGGGAGAAAGAGCTCTTGGAGGGGATGGGAGCATCCGCCCTGCCACCGGCTCAGCCCAGCCCGGTTGGGGTGCAACACCCCGCACCCCCGCCAGCAACCCCACAGACCCACAGCGCGCTGCACGGCTGGCAGCTCCCAACCCCGTGCCTCATCCTGGCCCTTGGCAGACATCGTCAAAAGGAGCATTTAGGGCCGCGCTGGCACCCTTGGCAGGCGCCGGGGCGGGTGGCTGGGCCAGCTGCTGCTGCTGCTGGCGCCGGAGCCGGCAGCGCGGGCTGCGGGGCAGGTGGACGGCTGGCTCGGCCGCCTCGCTCCCCACAAAGGCTCCCCTTTCTCCGGGGCAGAATCGGATCTGAATGAATCCGCCTGATTTATTTGGCGTCGTTTCCTCAAATGGCTTTCTCGGCGAGCGTGTCCGTGCCGCCTCTCCCCCTCCTGCCGCTGGCACAGCCCCGGGGGGGGGGGGGGGCTCGTGGAGAAGCAGCGGGTGCAGCTTCCTCCGGAGCGGATGGGTGCACCCAGCTCTGTGGGATCCCCCCTGCAGATGCGTGTGGAAAGGGGAAGGGGACACCTGCACATTTTTGGGGAGAGGCCAAGTGCAAAGGCGAACAGTTTGCCAGCGCCCAGGGAGCACGCTGGGCACGGTGTGTGTGCAAGGAGCAGACTGCTGCTGCACCTTTGCCCCTAAACACTTCAGCAAGGCACCGTGCAAAACCCCCCACGTCCTCCCCTTGTGCGATGCCAGGCTCTGGGTGTGCAGAGGGAGAAGCACAGCAAAGACCCGCTCCGTCTCTGCAGGCAGCAGGATCGCACCCTGCCCGCCCCGGCACCCTGCCCCTGGCAGCACCCAAGAGCCAGGCTCCCCCCAGGACCCGGGGCTCTGCGGGAGAGCTGAGGCCCAGACATGAAAAGGCCTCTACGGTTTTCCTTCCTCGTGTTATCCAAGCACGATATCAATTAAAAACCACTCTGTTAAAAAATGCAAATGATCCTGGCATGCCGATGCAGACAGAGGGAGTCTCCTCGGCTCTGCCGGCGAGGGCCCAGATCTCCTCATTTCACTATCTCACCCTGTCGGAAATCTTAATTAAATTCTCCCTTTGATTTGGGCGTGCTCCTGCACCCCGCACGGCTCCTGCCGGGGCGTGCAAGCCTCCCCCCGAGCACCCATCTTCCTCCTCCTGCTCCGGGGAGCACCCCACACCCACAGACCTTAAGGGCCAGCCGTGGAAGAAACCCCGCAGAGACGGTGGGTCCCCGTGTTCATGCAAAACACCGAGACGCGACGCCTCGCACGGAGCAGGTGTGAGCTGCACGTGGCAAAGCGGGGCCCCGTGATGGGAAAATCTTTGTCTTCTCGGCTCTGGAGAGTGACTGGTTGGAGGTGCCTTTTCCTTCTGGGGTTTTTCACCTGGGTTGGCATCCACCCGGCCGGCCGCCCGCTTGGCTGCGTGTCCCTGTCTCTGCTTCAAAGTGAAAAAAGAGAAGTATCGATCCCGAGAAGACTCAGTGGCTCGGCGCAGGCTGTTTGCACACCCTTCCCACAGCAGAAAGGCCAACCACACTTATCAGAGACACCTTCCCTGAGCATCCCCGCAGCCCGGCTGCCTTTTCCTGCTTAGGGCTCCCACAGGGCAGCCCCCCCCACGACCCGCTGCCTGCAGGGGGGTTTCCAGCCCCGCTGGAACAGCAGCCGGAGGACGAAGCCGTGCGGGTGCCTGACAGCTCACAGATGGGGCAGAGCGGCAAAGTAGGACAGCTT
>WUAM01000001.1:7987266-8000655 GCA_024336885.1 Actenoides hombroni
TCCCACCTTCCCTCCTCCCCCCCCCCCCCCCCCCCCCACCCCCCCCCCGCCTCCGCTCATTTATGTTTAATTTGAAAACCTGGGGGTCATAAATAACACGTGCTGGCGTGGGAAGTCTGGGAAGCGGGAAGTCGGCCCAGCCCCTCCCATGGCCAAGGCTGGGGAGGCTGGAGCGGTGACTGGAGGTTTTAGGGCTGGAGCCGCTGCTGGAGAAGTTGTGCAGCATCCCCGGGGCTGCTCCTCACCGACAACACGAAGCAGCCGCCGCCGCGGCCCCATGGGATGCCCTGCTCTGAAATAGCAGGAGACCAGTGCTCTGCTGCAGCGCCGGCTCAGCACAGAGCTGCCGGGCAGGATTTGTCCCTCCTCTCTCCATCCCTCTGCATCTCTCCCTGCCATGGTGGGTGGAATGGCCCGGAATGCCACCAACCCTTGGGCTCGGGGCTGGCATTGCCCTGCGTCTCCGGCTGCTGAGCCCGCTCCTGCGAGGGAGAGCGGCTCCCACGGCGAGGCCGAAGGTTTGCCGACCTCAGGCTTTTCTCACAGCTTCCCCGTCACATCCTCTCTGGCTCCCACGTCTGCTGTTCACAGGCGCTGCTCTCTTGGCTCTCGGCCCCGGGGCCTGTGCCTGGGTGGAAACAGCATCCAGATGGAGCTATTTTTTCACATTTTTGAGGGGGAGGGGAGGAAGGTTTGGGAAAAAGCTGCTGGGATCAGGAAAGCAGAGGGAAGGAGCAGATTTGCAAGGGGGCTGGTTAGCACGGCCCCGGTTCTGCGGGGTGCTCCTGGGAACAAGGGGCTTGCTGGGGAAACGTGGGCATGGAGCATCCCACCCAGGGCAGTGTCCTGGCTGAGGGTGAAGTCTTTAACTCCCGTCCCGTCCCCGTGAGGGTCCAATATGGGGGATGGCGTGGTCCGGATCTCATGTCCGTCAGCAGGGAGCAGCTGCCTAGACAGGGAATTCGGTGCTACAGGCAGAGCCTGAGCTCAGCTCTCGCTCATCCAGAGGCTGGTGGAGGAGGAAAAGCCCTTCCACCCCCTCAACCTCAAATTGCATCCATAGAAAACTTTTGAAACCCCACCATTGTGTTAGAGGATAAACATTTATTGAATATTTCCTGTTTGGCACAAATACTCTTTGCCTCCTCTATGGTCTTTTTCTTCTCGTGTCTTTAAATGAGAATTACTTGAGCCGAATGTAAAGAAAAAATATCTCCAGAGCGCAGAGCCCCTGGGAGCAGGGAGCGAAGGAAACCCACGTGTGTGCCATGCCTGCTTGCTGTTAGCTATTAATTTCTGTCTCCTGAGGTCTGACATGAGCAATGCATTATGCAAAGGTTGTGGGAATATTTCAGACGCTGCATCCCGGGAGAACTACAATTTCAGTTTTACAGGGTTTAGGGTATTTCCCCCCCCCCCCCTTTCCTTTCGAATGTGTTGTTTCACTGAGATGTAACAGCGGTTACGGCTCACACAGCAGAGGGAAGGACAGGCTGGGGCTGGCTGGGGTGGTCAAGGGCTGACTGCCCCTGGGCACCCACAGTTCAGCCTGGCACCCTGCGTCCCCAAAGCCCTCAAAGGTGGGCACCCATCAGATGGAAGAGCAGCGGTTGGACGCTGCTTGCAAAACCCGTGGGCTGAAAGTGGGGCTGTGAGCTGCTGGGCACCCAGGGTCAAGGCAGCAGCCAGGACTGGAGGGTCATGATGTGGCACCAGGGGACACGCTGGGGTTTGGGCCAGCACCTGGCATACCTTGGGCTGGGGAAAGCCTTGCAAAGCACCAGCTCTTCCAGCAGATAAGTCTTGCAACAGACATCGGCCGCAGGCACCCTTCTGCTCACCACTGCTCTTCGGCATGTGCTGCAGCAGCACCTCTGGGGCTGGAGCTGGGGAAGGTGGGGGGAACATGGGGTCATCCTGTCCTGTGCCACTGGGACCCCAGAGAAGGAGCAAGGACTCAGGGTGGGATGAAGCTGAACAGGGCTTGATCCAGAGTCAGTCTAATTCTGGCCCAGGCACAATCAAAAGGGATTTATTTTTAGGCTCTGGGCTATCGCTGCTTTGGGGAACTGAATGGAAAATGTATATTTAGCCTCTTTGGTGATTTGCTTGGAAAAATAAGCCCCAGTCACTGCCGTGAGTGGTGATTTGTGCCAGCCCTGCCCTTGCCAGTGCCATCGGGCCCCTGGGCAGCCGAGGGAAGCCAGTGGACATCGTCCCACCACACGGCTGGAGGCTGATGGCCCTGGGCTCACTTGGGCAGCGCTGAGCGGGGGCTGCCTTGTGGGCTTCCTGCTTTTTTTCTTCTCTAAAGGATCCTGTTGTCCTCCAGACTTTGTCCTTGCTGTATAGATGCACGTTGGAGAGCAGCGCCGGGCACCTCCCGTGCCCCCCACACCCACTGCACACACAGGGCATCCCACCTGGGACCTGCACCATCCCCATGCCCATCTCCCAGAGCGGTCACGTAGGACCCGCTGCCGGGACCTGGTTGATGCAGTGACTGTGGGAAGGGCCGGGGCCAATCTGGTGTGAAAGACGCGCGCGAGCGCACGGCGGGGAGATGGTGTTTCCTCCCCGAAACGCAGGTGAGGGACAGAAGGGCAGAGTGTTATGGAGCCATTCACACTATAAATACACAAGATACACAGGAACCCAGGGCCTGTAGCTATTTTTGCCTGCAGGAAGCCGGGATGAGAAGGGAGCATCCCTCCCTCCTTCCCTCCCAAGCACGTTGCTGGCAGCAGGACGTGCCCAGGGCCAGGGCTGCCAGGCTGGGCACGTCCTGCCCCGTGCTGGCTCCTAGTACTTTGTAAAGGAAAGAATGGGCGCAAGGCTGGCACTGCCCTGTCACCATCACCCTCGCAGGGCAAAGAGCAGTTGCTGGAGACCTGCTGTCCCTTGGCTGGGGCTCTAAAAGGGAGTGTGTGGTCCCTCTGCCAGGCTGCTGAAAGTGGCTCATCTCAGGGCAATGTCCAGAGAAGGGAAAAGAGCTGGGGAAGGGTTCAGAGCACAAGTCTTGTGAGGAGAGGCTGAGGGACCTGGGGTTGTTCAGCCTGGAGAAAAGGAGGCTCTCGACAGCTTCTGGCTCTCGACAGCTCCCTGACAGGAGGATGGAGCCAAGTGGGAGTCAGTCTCTTCTCCTAAGGAATGAATGACAGGACAAGAGGAAATGACTCATGCTGTGCCAGGGGAGGTTTATATTGAACCTGAGGAACAATTTCTTCCCCAGAAGGGTTGTGAGGCACCGGAACAGGCTGCCCAGGGCAGTGGTGGAGTCCCCATCCCTGGAGGAGTTTCCAAGACATGGAGATGTGGTGCTGAGGGACATGGGTCAGTGGTGCCCTGGCAGTGCTGAGTTGATGGCTGGACTCAATGACCTAAAAGGTTTCTTCTAACCAAAACCTCACTGGCTGCACTGAAGACAACTCGCAAGCAGCTTTGGCTCCTGATCTGTTTCCTTACCCCATTTTTGGCTCTCTGGCAGGGCTGCGTTGCTGCAGGGTCACTGTCACTCCCATGTCACCACCAGTGAGCCACAACACAAACTGCATGGAGGGGGCTAAAGGCACTTGGCCCTGAGAGCAGACAGCAAGAACTGGACCACACTTGGGGCTGCCTCCTCCTCTGATCGGGTGTCAGCTCTCTCCATCCACACTCATCTGTCCCCAAATCCCCATTTCTCAGCTATCTCTTGGCTGGCAGAAGGAACCAAAGGCAATAATTGCACGAAACCAGTGGTGTCAAATCACCAGCAGCAGCATCACTGGTCGCACAGAGGTTACCACCCCCTTCAGCAGCTCCTGGCTGTCTCTGCATCCTCTCACCTCTGGAAGATGGAACCCAGCAACATTTCTGGGGCCAAAAAAAACTTAAGGCAGAGTCCTGTCTCTGCTGGATACTTGCTTGGTGTCCACAGGAGTGTGTGTCTGTCTGTGTCTCTGTCTCTGTCTCTGTGCATGTGTGTGTGTGTGCACTCGTAGAGCAAGCACATTTTACAGCAGACAAATGGGAATAAAATATTTCAAGAATGTCTCTGGAATAAAGTAATCTTGGGGAATTTGGCAGCCAAGGTCACCAATAACTTTCTCTTCTTGTTTGTTCAGTGCAGAGCTGGGTCTGGGCCCCGCTTGGGCAGAGTCCCGCGGCTGAGGAAGGTGGCTGGACCCCAGCTCCCCAGCTGTGTGCTTTGGGATCTCAGTCCAAGAGCAGCGATAGCTCCAGGACGCGGCTGGGACCCGGAGCTCCCACCTCACCTCCACAGGAGGAACCCTGCCTGGGGTGCATCTCTGCTCCGAGTCCCGGTGTGACCTGCCGGGGCACGTTCTGTCTCCGGCGTTCACCAAAAGAAAAGAAGCAGGAAGAAAGAAAAAAAAAAAAAAAAAGTCACCTCCTCGTGATGCAGCCTCATAATTACCTGTTATTCTCGTATCGAGGTAATTAACAATTAGGCAGCTGTCTGAATCACATGCAGAGGAACAATTATTTCGTTATTAATGGATTCTATTTAACAGGTCCTATTTTCCCAGATGTTTTTTTTATTCCCCCCCCCTTGTGCTCTCATGAATTATCCTAGCAATTAAACCTGCACCAGAAAGAGGGAGGAGTAGTCCTAATATTTACTGAACCTTGCAAAGCATCACATTTCTCAGCTTATGAACCTGTCACAAGTCATCGGGGGGCTCCGGCGGTGATGGGGAGCCCGTAACCCAACACCCTGAGCTGTCACCTGCACAGATCTGCTGGCTCTGCCCCGCCGCTGCCAGGGAGCGGATTCATTTCACGGGTACCGCTGCAGATAAAAGCTATTATTTACAGTCAGTTACATATTTCCGTTGGCAAACCTCCTCCCTTAAGTGTAGGTTTGAAAACACCCCGCTCAGCAAACCGAAGCCGCTCAGGCTCCAGCCAACCTGCTCTCGTACGGGCACCATTCCCCCCCAGTGCCCGCCCCAGCGCTGTGCTGGGTGTCACCCCAGGGTGCCTGTGGTTTGGGGAGTGGGAACAGCCTGGCTGGACCCTTCGCCTTCGTGTTTCCTAAGGACACTTTGCGGGAGGCACCCCCGGCTGTCCCCAGGGCTGCTGCTAGCCAGCCCTGGGAGTGCTCAGGGTGGGGACGTGCCCCCTTCCCCGGGCACCACGCTTTGCTCCCGCACTGCTGTGCCCGTGCAAAAAGTGTAAATAAACCCTTGAACGCTTAGAGCCTGGCACCAGGGACAGCCCGGGTCTGGCCCTTTGAGGCAGCTCCCGCGGGTGCAGAGGTGGTTTTGGCTGTACTGCCCAGGACTCTGCAGGGATGGGGACCTGCTGGGCTGCCCTGGGCCGGCACAGGACCCACCGTGGGCTGGTGTGGCAGGCAGCAGCGATGCTGGGCAGAGGGCAGCAGGCAGGTGGGGGCTAATCCCTCTTCAGGGAAGGATTCCTTTTCATTTTCCCACCTTTTGAGTTTGGCTCATGCTCTAAAGCAGGAGGGTTTGACTTCCTCCCAAACCCTTTAGTTTGGGTTTGTTTGGTGGGGAGTTTTCTGAGTTCGCTTTCATCAGTTTGTGATTATGGGCTGGTCCAGCTCCAGAGTTTGTGTTTCCAACAGGCAGCCGGGGCTGAGCCCCCACAGCCACCCTGCACAGAGCCAGGCACCTGCTCCGCTCCCATTTGTTTTTTCCAGGCACGGAGTTGGGGATTTCACTGAAAAACAGGAACTTTGCTGGACAGCAGCTGCTCCGAGGCGGTGAATCAGCTCATCCCACTGACGCCCAGCCGAGCTGTGCCAGCACCGTGCTCCCATGCCCAGTGCCCCACACACTTGGGACCCCGACGTGGCAGCACGTGCCACCGGGCAGCGACCACCCGCGTGGCAGCAGCCAGGGGTCTGTGGCTGGTGCCCCGTCCCCGCAGCCCGCACAGAGGTCAGTGGGCCACGACCAGGCGCGGACAGCTAATGCCTTTTGTCCCAGCCTGACTTCTCCCCTCCTGGCGGGATTAGGATGGGATGACTGGGCAAGGAGGCCCCTAATCCTATTACAGGACCCTGGTGCAGCCCCGTCGGGCAGCCCTGGGAACTGGCCTCACCGCAAGGCACCAAGAAGACAGCGGGCAAAGCGGCAGCCTGCCGTGGATGCCCTGCAAAGCCAAGTGCAGCTGCCTTCCCACTCAGCTCCATCTCCACCAGTTTTCCCAAAACCATTTTTCTCTGCGCTCGCAGAGCTCTGGGCACGATGCCCTGACATGTGTGGGCAGCAGGAGATGTACGGGCACCCTGACCCCTCCAGCCCCCTCCAGCAGGACTCGGCCCCCCCGCAGCCACGCACCCAGCAGCGTTTGGAGCAGGTGGGCCCAAGACATTTTGGCTCATTTGGCTCATTTGGCTCATTTGGCTCATTTGCCACATTTCTCCACAGGGTTGCAGCTGAGAGGGCAGCAAATCTTCTCCCGCCTGGAGAGCGAGTTGTTTTTCTCCCCCGCCGGTCTCAAGGAGCCGTGTTTGTCTTTCTCTCCCTTCCTGTTTATTCGCTGCCATCAGGATGCGCTTTGATGTGTTCTTGCCGCTGGATGTTCGTGGGAGCATCGTCCCGTGGGCACCCGCAGCTCCCATGCAGGGGCCGTGGCTCTGAACGTGGCAGCTCCAGCCACACCGGGCCCTGGCAGAGCCTGCGAGCCGCAGGGGCAGGGCTCGGCCGGGTGCCAGAGCAGGAGGGAGCGGGGACACCGCTGCCCTCGGCAGCTCCTACGCTCCAAAGTTCAGACGGCAGCGAGAGCCCTGCCTGGCCGTGCCCGGGGTGCAGGCTCCTGCCAGGAGCGGGGAGCTGGCGGTGGTATGGGGGGGTCCCACTTGGCAGCATCACTTTGTCCCGATGTGCTGGGGCAGGGGGTGGTCCCCACCCCTCCAGGAGGTCCAGGGGTGCAGGAATCTCCCCCCGGTGCTCCCCACTTTCTCCTCAGCTGTGACTCTCACCGCCCCGTGCGAGAGCCGCTGCATTTGAAAGGTCACCAGGCTTTGAAGTCGGCCGCTTGGGCTGGCAGGGGAGGGCTCACACCTTGATGGCATCTCTTTACTGGCCGGTTCCCAGCCTGCCACCCACACCAGCCCGTGCCATGGGGAGGGGTGATACTGGTGGGTGGTACAGCACCCGGCCCGGCCCGTGCCACCAGCCCTCTGCCTGCTCCCCGCCATGAGAGCAGCGGGACCGTCCCTCTGTGTGGGGATGGGGGGAAGCCCCATGGGCCAGCCAGGACTCTGAGGGTGGACAGCCCGAGTGAGACCCCCCCATCCCAGCGAGGAAGGCAGTGGGCAGCAGCCCTCATCAGCAGAAGGGCTTGAGACCCCACTGAGGGATAAAGGTTTGTGGCATCACAGGATTTTTTTGTTGACTCATTTTTCAGCCTAATTCTAAAGAAAATCTGCAAGGAATAAATCCCTCACCTACAGCTGCCAGTGGGCAGAGGTTGGGGAATGGGTCTGGGGATTCTCCAAACCCTTTGGCACCACAAAAGCCCCCAAGTGCAGCCAGTCCCATAGGAGCCGCTGTGGCACGGGGCAGGGGACCCCTGGTGACCTGGCACAAGGGATGCACTGGGCATGACGGGGGGGTTTCCTGGGGCTCCTGGGTGCACCCAAGGGTTGTTCTGGGGGGGTTGTCCCTCCCTCTCTCCCTCACAGGCAAGGAGTCCACTGCAACGGGGCACCCCGTGATGAAGCAGGCGGCTCCGGGGAGGCAGCCGGTGCCCCTCAGCCTCTCCTCTCTGAGCGGAAACGGCGTCTTTCAGCCCAGTTCTCCTGGTTCCCATCTTCGTGTGCCTGGCTTTGATTCGCGGCCGAGCCCTGTGATAATGTGGCTGCCTGGGAAGGAAGGAAGTAGAAGGAACTGGCTATTATGCTTGGCCCCTCTCCAGGAGGTGTTTTTGCTGGGAGGCACCAAGGTCAGAGCTGGGTGGGAAGCGCTCCCCGACAGCAGCCCTCACACATGTGCCTGGCCATGGTGGGGGGGATGCAGGAGCCCTCCCCCCCCACACCACCTTGGCAGAGGGGCTGCCATCCCCAATGTCCATAGCCCAAAACACCCTTCGTTGGCGCAGAAGATGCGCGGTCCCCTCCCCACATGTTTTTGGAGGGGAAAGAGCTGTTTTGCAGCCACTCTGTGGAATGAAACACCTCCAGATCTTCTCATTTCCACACGGAAGGAAAGAGGGGGCGGTGGTGGGAGCGCCCGTGAACAGAGCAGGCAGCAAGGGCTGGGATGCAGAGAGCACTTTTTTTACCCTCTTTTTGTAATCGCTTAAGAATTTCAGCTGGCTTCAGCCTGGTGCAAAAGCTCCAAAATCCCGAATCCCATTGCTGTGAGAACAGAGCTGGCACTGAACTGCCCCTGAAACTAACTGCTGGCATCAGTGGCATCCCGGGACCCTGCAACCCAGCCCCCCCCAGGCCAGCGCAGGGGGAAGGGGCATGCCCAGGCCCCTGGGAGCAACCTCTCCCCCAAAACCTGCCCCATACCCCGCAGAGAGCGAGTGTCCCCACGGCACGACGTCTTTCTTGAGCGCTTGCCCTGGGAGAGGCGAATCCCAGCGGCGCGGGACCGGGTGAAACTGCGGGGATGCCAGCGCGGCTCAGATGTGCTTGGCATTGCACGGCAGTCCAGAAAGCCAGTATCAGGTTCGTGCCCGGGCTTGTGAGCAGAGAATCACACTTGGGTTTCCACTGCTGCGAGCAATGGTTCTCAATTATTTAATGTAAATATCAGAAAAGGTCTGATCCCGGCCCCTCTGCACACGCCGGTGAGCAATTCCTCTGCTGCGACGATGAAAAGTCCCACGCGCCTCAGCAGGAAAGGGAGGAACGGAAGAAAAAGGAAAGAAACAGATGGTTTTGAAAGAAGAGGGGCATGAAACACAGGGTGCAAATGTGCTGCGTGGTCTGTAGCACCCGGGGAGGTGCAAGGGGGAGAACAAGCATGGAGGGGACAGGGATAAGCACCGAGGGACCAGGGGGACCCGCATCCTGAGCCAGCCTACGTGGGTAGGTGCATCCACACCCCGGCACCCACAAGGGATGGGATGGGCTTGGGACCGGCCACATTGCCACCCGCGACTCCATAAACCCCATCAGCTTCTGTTTACACAACAGAGATGTTTCAGTTGTTTTATGGAGCTGGATAAGAGCAGCACAGGGGCAGCGAGGCCAGGGATGGGCTGAGAGATGCCTGCCCAACGCTCGCTCTCCCTTCGCAGCCCGTAAAGGCAGTTTATTTTAAACATGACACAGATTTTATAGAGCAATAGCACAGCAGCACCTTTCACCCAGGTACAAGCAGTGCAGGGAAATCTGCTCCTCTGGGATGTCTCCCTGCCTGTCGCTAATCCCGTGGGTGAGAGTTACCAAACTGACTTCACACACCGAGAAATGATGGCCAGAAGCAACCCTGCAATTAAAACCAGTTTCAGCAGCCCTTGAGGAGGAAAACCCCGTGGGTGCCAAGCCCTGGCTCAGCAGCCGTGCCAGGGCAGGGACACGTTTGCCACCAACCTGCACCCACAGCAGCAAGGCCTGGCTGTCCTCTGTCCCATCCTGACCCTGGCCACGCTGGTGGGACCGATCCATGAAGGAAAGGTCCTCCCCGGGCACATGCTGCTGGAGGTGCTGAGCCAGAGGGATGGCACTATCGGTATGCTTTATCCTGTGGCCGTTCCTACACAACCCTCCACTCAGCTATTTAAGAAAAAAAAAAAGTAGAAAAGAAAAATCAGGATTGAGACTATTCTTGCAAATCCAGCCTCATTTCTCCAGTGCCCTGGGGGATCGCAGCTTAATCCCATTATGGGGCAGCTTTGGCTGGGATAGTTTTACATCGCGGACTCCGGGACCAGCTGTATTTTCATCTGCCTCAGACTTTCCAGGATGCTCTACCCAACTTCGATTCAGGCTCCATTACTAAAAATCGCTCTTTGCTTGTGCGGGCGTGAGCGAGGGTGCGGGTGTGAGGAGGGCAAGCGCTGCGCGCCGCTCCGAAAAGCAGCCGGCAGAGGAGTGCCAAAGCACGGCGGGGAAAGCGGGAGAGATCCAGTTTGGTGTCTGCCTTATCGGTTCTGGGTTTATTGCGCTGGATGTGTAAGAGCAAAATATTGATTGCGATGATAACGAGATGAAAGTATCAAGAAGGAATAGGCACACCAGTTACTCAGGCGATTGGAAGCCGCGTTGCTTGTATTTAACAGGCATTTGCCATTAAAAAAAAAAAAAAAAAAAAACGCCTGTTTTTATTTAAATAGCCTAGGGCAAATTTCTCACTAAACCAACTTTCCCACGCCAGCCCAGTGCTCTAACTCTGGTTTTTGGCAAATTTTTTCCTGAGCTGTCAAGGCAAAATATATATAAGAATGCTGGTCTCACTTAGGTTTTTTTCCAGCCCCTGGAGACATGAAAATAATTTACAGATGTGCATTACCTGTTTATATTTGTATTAAG
Organism: Actenoides hombroni; assembly: GCA_024336885.1. Lineage (NCBI taxonomy): Eukaryota > Metazoa > Chordata > Aves > Coraciiformes > Alcedinidae > Actenoides > Actenoides hombroni. The sequence continues at coordinate 7,997,726 of WUAM01000001.1, forward strand.
TTTTGCTTAACGGACATAATTTTCTTAGCTTGCAGTAACAGAAAAATATTCCCAGAGTTTCACTCATTTAATTTTAACTTATTAAAACTTTTAAACATGTGTGGAGGTTTTATGTTTTTAAATCACTAATCACATGGACAGTTGCCAAGGTTTCTATTAAAGCCTTTTATGAATGCTATTTTTAAGAGTACCTAAAAATCCCATTATTTTTAACCCCTGAAGACCACTCAAAATAAAAAAAGTTGCTTTGGATTTATGTCATATTCACCTCTTATTGCAAAAAGATTTATGTTGAACGTTGACTTTTCTCTTCCTCCCCTCTTTCTTTCCCTGGTAGGAGTCTCTGGGGGAGGCGTTTGGGAGAAGGAAACTTGAGGAGTTTCCTGGCGAGGCTTCTTGCACCAGATCCCCCCTGTACCAGTGGGAGGATGGCACAGAGGGGCATCTCCTAGCAGTGACTGGCTGAAGGAATCATCCCCATGTTGAGATGCCCATGCCCTCGTCCTGCCCGTGGGAAACCACCAAGGAGCCTTTTACATCCCCTGTGAGCGGCCCCACTGCCACGGGGTCGCGGCAGCCCCCGGGGGGTGGCAATAAATGGATGTATTTGCTCCTTCGTGCTCCAGGGGTGAGGTGGCACAGCACGCTCAGGGGTGTTTGTGTTTATCCACAGCCTTGCCCCCGGATGCCATGGGCAAACCCTCTGCACTGCAGTGGAACGCCGGGGCCAAGGATCACACAGGGCTTCCCACGGGCTCTTTTGGCCCTAAGCTCACGGGTGTCCAGCATCCCAAGAGCAGCTGGTGCCAGGAACACCCGATTATCCAGCAGTGCCCACTGCAGCAGTGCCAGGGCAGCAGGCAGGGCTGGGTATCTCCACCAGCCAGTCCTACCACCACATCCTGCCACGCTGCACAGCAGCCAGCATCCCCACCCCTCTGTCTCCAGGTGACACGGGCACAGCGGGGACACTGATGTCCCCACGTACACCCACAATGGTCCGTAAGGTCTAGGGGGGCTCTCTCCAGTCTCGGGAGCTAGCCCCTGAGCGCAGCTAAGCTGAACGCATGGAGCTTTCTGCACGTGGAGAACAAGCCCGGGCAAAGCTTCGGCCGGTATTTCCAGGCAGGTAGAGCCGAGATGCTCCCTGCTCGCTGGGCTCTGACGGGGAGGGAGAAAGGGAGAAGATGGAGAGAAAGGGAACAGAAGTCTCCATCTCCAAGGAAGTTTTAGTGGTGGAGACCTCAAGCTGTCCCAGCAGCTGCCTTGCCTCTGTCTGGGGCCAAAGATGGTGGTACGGTCGTGGTGGCACAGGGACATTGCTCAGCCATGGTGGAGGCAGGGGCCTCATCCTGCTGCCCAGCTGCTGCCATCTTACTCACGTCCACAGGGAAAACAAAGTGGGGGGAGCACCCGCTCCCCTGCCAAGGGCAGAAAATGAGAGTGAAGAGGCGTTGCAGCCTCACGTCCTTCAGCATCTGTTATTTACTCTAGAAAGGCAGCGATGGCCTGGCCTTGCCCCAGCTCCACCGCAGTGGAGAGAGACAAGCGGCATCTCCCTGGGATGCTTTAAGGTTTCAGTGAGCTCGAACTCCCAGCAGCACCTGAACCCTGAGCAGCACCGTGCTCTGCTCAGAGCCCCAACTCCCCGACCCAGACCAGGGCACGGTTTTAGAGCCCAAAGTGACGAATGCAGGAGGAGCAGGGAAGGAGGGGAGAGCGCGGGAGCGAGGTATCGCTGCAGGGCTCGCTCCTTTGATCTGACGAGCAGACTCTGCCCTTCGGTTTGTTTAATTGTTTCACACTTGCTCTGGAAATAATTTACAACAGGAAGCAGTGGGATAACAGCGGGCCTGGCATTGGATGGGATGAGCCTGGGGGCTGGTGGAGAGGTGCCCTGTGATGAGAGACACAGATGACAACGGTGTCACCTCCTTCCCATTAACCCATTGCCGACCCTCATTCCTGTTCCTCTTTCCCAAGCGTTCAGCCAAAGGCCGGCAGCTGGTCCCGCACATCCCCACGTTTGAGAGCTGTGGAAGAGCCATCCCCGGCTTTCCAACAGCCACAGCTCAGAGGAGCTCGGGAGGAGACCCCGCAGCCCGATGGGATTTAGTGCCCCTGTCCCCAGGGCAGTTGGTACCCAAAATTCTCTGTGCTCTCAGCTTTTGCCCCCCTCCCTTTCCAGGCACCGTGTCACAGCACCGCGGTGGCAGACACCAGTCTGCTGTGGTGGTGTGACACCGGTGTCGTGGTGAGCCTTGCTGAGCAGGGTTGGCCCCCACAACCCCACGAGGAAGCACCACTCGTTAGCACCCTCGCACAGGCTGCTTCCGGCAGGGATGCTCTGTGGGTACCGCCGCTGAGCACCCCGCTGCAGGCACAGCGCTCGGGTGATGCCAGCAAACACCAGTTTAAGCGCTTAAGCCCGTTCTCGGGCTCAGGGCCTGGCTGGGTTTGGGGTGGGACATCCCCACACTCCCGTATCACACCCTCTGGGGCAGGTTGGTGTGCTGGGCTTGACCTTGGAATGGTGATAGCTGGGGGCTGGCTGGAGGGAGGCTCTGGGGACACAGGGATGGGGACGTGGGGATCTTTCTTTACTTTGATGGTGGCAGAGCCTGTCCCAGGCTGCCCACAGAGGCTGTGGAGTCTCCTTTCTGGAGAGATTCCAAACCCGCCTGGGCACTGTGATGCTGGGCACCCTGCTCTGGGTGATCTAGTTGGAGCAGGGGGGGTTGGAACAGATGATCTCCAGAGGTCCCTTCCAACCCCCACCATTCCATGACCTCCAGGCAGTGCTGCCTGCACAGGAAGGCTCTGCACATCTAGGGGTTGTCGGGGTGCCTCCTGGCTATGAACAGACAGAAAAACTTGGTAATTTTGTTCAATCTGTCTGTGTGCTTGAATGAGAGAGAGGTGTGAGGCTT
>WUAM01000001.1:8026004-8041257 GCA_024336885.1 Actenoides hombroni
GGGGGTTGAGCCCAGCACAGGCGATCGCGCCCCGGGCCCAGCCCAGGGGGGGGGGGAAGGAGGATTAACCCCCAGGGCTTTGCACTTGAAAGGCCCCCCCTTGGGGAGGGAGGGCTGGGGGCCGGGGGGGGGGCCGCACCAGCGGCTTTGAATGCGGTGTCAAAGTCACGGGGTGGAGCAGAGAATGGGGAGACGGTTAATCTGTGAAAGGAGGTTTTGAAGTTCAGAGACTTTGCTCCTCTAGAGATGTAAATAAGATGCTCTCAATGGCGGGTCGCAGCCCCGCATTCAGGGCCCCCAGCAGCCATCCCCATGGAAACCCGGCGCCCCAGCCGGGACGCGGGGGGCCCGGCGGGATCTGCCGGGCGGTGGGGGGAGGCTGGTGAGTCCAGCAGGGACACAGGGACGTGACTTGTCCCTCCATTCCAGGCTTCAACGGGCACCTCTGCCAGTTCGACATCGACGAGTGCGCCAGCACCCCCTGCAAGAACGGTGCCAAGTGCGTGGACGGCCCCAACACCTACAGCTGCGAGTGCACCGAAGGTGAGGAGGGGTCCCCGTGACCCAGGGCAGGGCTCCAGGGGTCCTGCCTGAGCAGGCGGGAACAAGCCACCTTCTGTGCCATAAAATCACGTTGCCAAATTACGAACAAGTGCCTGTGTCCCCAAGCACCTGCCACAGAGGGTTTCCCCAAACTCCCCCGCAATGGGGTCGGTCCCTGCTGACGTGACTCCCGTGGGGCAGGACTGTCCCTTTCCCAGGTGTCGGCAGAGCAAGTCGTGCCCTGCTGCCTCCACCGGCCCCGGAGCCGGGTGTTAATGAGCCCGGTGCTCATGAGGTGTGGCCCCGCAGCAGCCGCCCCGCTGTGCTCCTCGCCTCGGCGGCGGGCGGCAGCGAGGGGGAAGGCAGGAAGGAAGGAATAAAGCTGCCTCTATGGGGACGCAAGGTGCAGGGCTGCGGGGGCTCGTCCACCGAAACCCAAGGAGCAGTTGCACAAAATGATGACTTGAGCCCTGGTGGCAAACAGTGGCTCTTTTGTGGAGCAGCTCCCGCCAGAAATCTTCCAGCTGAATGGCCTCTAATTAGTGTCTTGCTAATGCCAAGCCCTGATGAAAAGCTGCTATGTGGGCTTGGCGGGGTCTAGTCAAAGCTGTACTTTGTCCTCGGCTCTCCACCCCCAAACCCGGCGGGGAGGGAGACGGCCAGGAGAATAGGATCTGCCGAGGGGGGGTGGGTTATTATTCGGGGGTGCCTGCGGCCGGCCCCCCTGTGCGCTCCAGGACGAGCCGCGGGCGAGCGCGGGGCCCCGCTCCTCAGCCGAGGCGGCTTAATGCGGGTCATTGTGCACCCCGGGACAAAGCCTGTGGGCTGGGGTCTGACTGGTCCCACCGCTGGCACGCTGGGGTGCTCCCCTGCCTGCGCCCCGCTCCTGGGGGTCCCACGGATCACCGTGGGGTGGGTGGGCAGGTCAAGCCACCCCGGTGCACTGCGTCACGCCTGACCAGGGTGGGAAGGATTGTCCCCCATCCTGACCCTGCATCCTTCATCCTGACAACTCTGCATCCCTTAGCCTGATTCTGCATCCCTCAGCCTCACCCCGACTCTGCATCCCTCAGCCTCACCCCATGTCCCTCTTGCTGGTGACAGGTTTCTCAGGTGCTCACTGTGAGATCGACATCGATGAGTGTGACCCTGACCCGTGCCACTACGGGACCTGCAAGGACAGCATCGCTGCCTTCACCTGCCTCTGCCAGCCTGGCTATACAGGCCACCGCTGCGATATCAACATCAACGAGTGCCAGAGCCAGCCCTGCAAAAACGGGGGGACCTGCCAGGACAGGAACAACGCCTACAACTGCCTCTGCCTCAAAGGGACCACGGGTGAGCGGGCGGAATCCCCCCAGGGGCTCCACGAGGCTCGGCCGTGCCGTGCGGCACCCCTGGGCCACCTCCAGCAGCCGCCCTGGTGCTGGGGCTGGCCTGGGGCATCTGCGGTGAGGGCAAGTTCGCCCGGTTTGGCGCCCGGTTCTCGCAGGGACCACGCCCCGGCCGCGGAGCTGCTTGTTGGGGAGCGGCAGCAGCAGACGGCGCTGGTGGGCGGGCGGGCTTCGCTTTGCCTCGTCGGTGGGGCCAGGGTCCCCCTGATGGCACCGCTCTCCTCCCCAGGGCCCAACTGCGAGATCAACCTGGATGACTGCGCCAGCAGCCCCTGCGACTACGGCAAGTGCATCGACAAGATCAATGGCTACGAGTGCACCTGCGAGCCAGGGTACACAGGTGAGAGCGGGGCATGGTGGCCACTACAGTACCCTGGGGGCCTGGGCCCTGGGTTGTTCCCTGGGATGGTGCCCCGTGCAGCTGGGGTGAGGGGAGATGCTGCCGACCCACTTGCCGGAGCTTTTGCACCCTCCGGCACTCTTGCTTGTGCGGGAGGGCGACCCCTGCTCAGGCTGAAATCAAAGGGGTGTCTGGTGCCGCAAATTCGACTCCCACTGCGCCCACTCCCATGGGTATCGGGTTGCTGCCTTGTCTGACTGGTTTGTTTGATGGCTGCTGGAAATGGCGGAGGGCTTTGATGGGAGCGGCCCCCACCTCTCCCCGCTCGCACGGCCCCTTGTCCTCCTGCCCGCTGGGAGCCGCAATAAAGCCCGGCTTTGTTGGCCGTGGCAGGTAGGGTTACAGCCTGAAACCGACTCCCTTCCCTAGTCCCTCCTGGACCAAACGAGCCCAGGGCGCAGCCTCTTCCCAGTCGCGTTTCATTAGGGCCAGCGGGCGATGCAGGGGTGTGAAGTCACCCTACCCGGCGGGCAGCCTGCTCCTACACGGCCGACACACGTGTGCCCGGAGATTTGAGCCTCCAGCAGCCGTTCCCCGGGTGGCTGGAGGGGGACCTGCCCAATGGGTGCCCACCGTGCCGTGCATCCTACAGGGTAACATTTCCTCACCCTCTCCACCTTCTTCCCCAGGGCGCATGTGCAACATCAACATCGACGAGTGCTCCAGCAACCCCTGCCACAACGGGGGCACCTGCAAGGACGGCATCAACGGCTTCACCTGCCTCTGCCCCGAGGGCTTCCACGACCCCAAGTGCCTGTCCGAAGTGAACGAGTGCAACAGCAACCCCTGCATCCACGGGAAATGCCACGATGGGCTGAATGGGTAGGCTGGGGGCTGCTGGGGCCAAAGAGGAACCCAACACGGTTGGGGTTGGAGGCAGGGCAAGTAGCCGTCCCCAGTGCCAGTGCTTGGCCATGCTCTGTGCTAGTCCCAGGGGATGTTTTCCTGCAGGGGAACAATTAGGAGCTGGGGTTTGCTGGGTGAATGATGGCTGGTGTAGCCAGGAAGGCCAGGTCAGACCAAATCCGTCGCTTTACACCCCAATTTTTCCCCAAAGCTACAGGTGTGACTGCGACCCAGGCTGGAGTGGGACAAACTGCGACATTAACAACAACGAGTGTGAATCCAATCCCTGCATGAATGGTGGCACCTGCAAGGACATGACCAGCGGCTACATCTGCACCTGCAGGGAGGGCTTCAGCGGTAAGGGTGCAGCCACCACACTGGGGCTTGGCTGGGAGCTGTGGGTGGGCATCCCCATGATACTGGGGGGGCTGGAGGCTTTGCTAGGGGGTGGTGGAAACCCTAAGTCTGATTAGGAGATCTGAGAATCCTAGCAAGGTGAGGTTGGAAGGGACCTCTGGAGATCCATCTGGTGCCTCCCCCCTGCTCCAACTAGATCACCCAGAGCAGGGGACCCAGGGTTGCATTGTCTGGGCAGGTTTGGAATCTCTCCAGGGAAGGAGACTCCACAGCCTCTCTGGGCAGCTTGTTCCAAGGCTCCATCACTCTCAAAGTAAAGAAGTTTTTCCTCATCTTCAGGTGGAACCTTCTGGGTTCCAGTTTGTGCCCATTGCTCCTTGTCCTGTCGCTGGGCACCACTGAGAAGAGTCTGCCCCCACCCACTTGCCCTCCACCCTTTAGATATTGATCAGCACTGGTCAGGTCCCCATCAGATAAGATGTGGCAGTGCAGCCAGCCTGGGGACCTCCAGCAGAGTTTGGGTGCCCGTGGCTGGAGCTGAGAAGCTGAAGCCTCTTCCAGCACGATGGGTGGGCCATGACCTTTGTCACCACATTTCCACTGGATCCTCAACCCCCTCCTTCCATCCCACCTCCCTCACAGCCACTTTTACCCATTTTTCTTAACACAGGGCCCAACTGCCAGACCAACATCAACGAATGCGCTTCCAACCCCTGCCTGAACCAGGGCACGTGCATCGATGATGTCGCCGGCTACACCTGCAACTGCCTCCTGCCCTACACAGGTGAGGGGCAGCCAGAGCTTCCTCCCTCCTCCTCCTCCTCCTCCTGGAGGGGACTGAGGTGGTGGCTCAGCCCCAGCCTGCACCTGAGGCAGCTGCACTGGATGACTTCCCCACTTGCACCCCACCACCCTGGGAGGGTCGGAGCTGCTGGTGGCTCTGTCCTCCTGCCATGATGCTCATGCTGGAAAAATCAAGCCGAGGCCGAGGGGCTGGAGGATTCTGCTGAGCCAATTCCTGTTTGCTGGCCTCCCGCTTCCGCTCGCGCAGAGCAGCAGCTTGGGGCACAATTGCAGGAAGCCATGAGCTGTTTCCTGCCCTCAGCAGTGGCCATAGAAACCCCTGGGGGGACCGGGACGGGGCAGGCGGGGAGGGGAAGGCTCTGGAAAATAGCAAAGGCCAGTTCAGGAGATACTGGCTGACAGGGAAGATAAGGGTTTGGAGGGAACGTGTCCCTTGGCTGGATGTAAACAGGAAAAGCGGCTGAGAGGGTTGGTGGGGGGGGGAGTGCAAAGGCGTAAAGACACCCTGAACAGCACTTCCCTGCCAAAGGAAGTGTGCAGTGCTTTAATGCGGCCCGGCAGGGCTTGTGGATTCATGGGGGGTCTGAGGTCATGGGGTACCAGGGATGGAGGAGACAGCCCCACCTGGGATGCCCCAAGGTGGTAGGGAAGCCCAGAGCCTGCCCCGGGGCTGGGGACAAGGGTAGTGGGGCCTTGGGCCGCTGGCTGTTTTGGAGGGGGTGTCAGCAGGTGCTTGTGCCTGTGCAGGAGCCACCTGTGAGGATGTGCTGGCCCCCTGTGCTGGCAGCCCCTGCAAGAACGGCGGCGAGTGCCGGGAGTCAGAAGACTATGAGAGCTTCTCCTGCAGTTGCCCCTCCGGCTGGCAAGGTAGGGCCACGGCCCAGCTCGGGGTTCAGCTCACCCTGCTCCCCTCGGCTGCTCAGGCGGTGAAACACGGAGGGGAGGGAACGTGGCTGGGGAGGGAACGTGGCTGGGGAGCAGCGGGCAGGTGGTTGCCTGCGGGCCCTGCTAGGCAGGAGCATGGTGCCCGGCCTTGGGGAGGTCCTGACCTGCCCCACGGCTCAGCCAGCCGGGACGCAACCACCACCTGCACCCCTTGGCCAGGACAGTTTGGCGTGAGGGCTCCTGCCCTGGTGCGAGCGGTGCCCAAGATGCTATGGTCATCCCTGGGGCTTTGGTCAGCACCTCCAGCCCACGTGGTCCCTGTCCTGCTCTCCCCACAGGTCAGACCTGCGAGATCGACATCAACGAGTGCGTGAAGAGCCCCTGCCGCAACGGGGCCGCGTGCCAGAACACCAACGGCAGCTACCGCTGTGCCTGCAGGACCGGCTTCTCCGGCCGCAACTGCGACACCGACATCGACGACTGCAAGCCCAGTAAGAGCAGGGGCTGCTCCGGGGACTGTGCTCAGCCTGGCCCTGAGGTGTTGGCTCCTCTGCTGATCCCGAGGCTGGGATCCTCCTCCCCATGCATAGGCAAACACCAGCCACTGCTTCAGTCTGGGCCTCGCTGCAAGCCCTGCTTGGGCTTTGGGCCACCTTGAGCACGTCTCGGTTGAGCTGCATCAGTCCAAGGCCAGATGGGAGCTGGCAGGAAGGAGGATGGGGGGGACAGTGATGTGCAGGCAGTGAGCAAGCGTGTCCCATGTGCCTCGTCCCTCGGTGGGGCTGGCCCAACCTCTGCTGGGTCCATAAAATCCTTCCCATCCTTCCATGTGGCCAGGGGACGTGTGTGGGGACAGTGCTGGGGGGTAGCTCCCGGGCAGGGCTGCCGCACCAAGGCTGGACTCGTTGCATCTTCATGTGCACATCCCTCCTCTCCAGATCCGTGCCACAACGGTGGCTCCTGCTCTGATGGCATTGGCACGTTCTTCTGTGAGTGCCTGGCTGGTTTCCGTGGGTCCAAGTGCGAGGAGGACATCAACGAGTGCGCCAGCAACCCCTGCAAGAACGGTGCCAACTGCACCGACTGCGTCAACAGCTACACCTGCACTTGCCCCTCCGGCTTCAGTGGCATCCACTGCGAGAACAACACACCTGACTGCACAGAGAGGTACAGCCCAGCGTGGCTCCTGCCACACTGTCAGGGTGTGGAGAAAGGGACTGAGGTCCCCGTGCTGGCCCGGGGCCCTGGGCTGGTTTGGGGTGACTTTGGCCTGGAGCACGACCAGCAGCGACTCACTGGGATGTGATGTTTGTGTTCTCAGCTCCTGCTTCAATGGTGGGACCTGCGTGGATGGCATCAACACCTTCACCTGCCTCTGTCCGCCCGGCTTCACGGGCAGCTACTGCGAGCACGACATTAACGAGTGCGACTCCAAGCCGTGCCTGAACGGGGGCACCTGCCAGGACAGCTACGGGACGTACAAGTGCACTTGTCCCCAGGGATACACCGGGCTCAACTGCCAGGTAGCGGAGCCTTGGGCTGTCAGCCACTGAACCCAGTGTCTGTCCACACATGCTGGTTGTGGGGCTTTGGGGGGGGGGTCACGGCAGCCTCCGCTCCTGCAGAAGCCCTGCTGGGTCCTGACCCCCCGTCTCTTGCTCTGCTCCCCCCCAGAACCTGGTGCGTTGGTGCGACTCCTCTCCTTGCAAAAACGGGGGCAAGTGCTGGCAGACCAACAACCTGTACCGCTGCGAGTGCAACAGTGGATGGACAGGGCTCTACTGTGATGTCCCCAGTGTCTCCTGCGAGGTGGCTGCTAAGCAGCAAGGTCAGTCCCTGCCATGTGTATGGTCTCCCAGGATCAGGGTGGGGTCCCCAGGTGCTTCTGTGCAGGGACACACTCAGTTCTCTTGGTGGGGATCTTTGGCACACCAAAAGTGATCTCAAGTATGCAACGTGCACCTCCTGAGGCTGCAGTCCCAGGACCGTGACCCTGGTGGGATGCGCGGTGGAGTGGGCGTCACCGAGTTCCCCGCATCTCACTCTGCTCTCCCCAACAGGTATCGATGTAGCACATCTCTGCAGGAATTCGGGGCTCTGCGTGGACACTGGCAACACCCACTTCTGCCGCTGCCAGGCCGGCTACACTGGCAGCTACTGCGAGGAGCAGGTGGACGAGTGCTCCCCTAACCCCTGCCAGAACGGAGCCACCTGCACGGACTACCTGGGAGGCTACTCCTGCGAGGTGAGTGCCACAAGGGGCAGAGAGACACAGGTGGAGAGCACCAGTTACTGCCTTTCTGCTGCCCAAGTAGCTGTCCTGGCGTCAGGTTGGCTCAGTGCCCCTTTGCCAAGCTGAAGGCTGAGATGCTGACTGCTCCTGCAGCCCTGTGGCAACTGAGTGAACCTGACAGTTCCCCCTCTTCCTCCTTGTAGTGTGTGGCTGGTTATCATGGAGTTAACTGCTCAGAAGAAATCAATGAGTGCTTGTCCCACCCATGCCAGAATGGAGGAACCTGCATCGATCTCATCAATACCTACAAATGCTCCTGCCCCAGAGGAACTCAAGGTAAATTAATTCCCCAGGCTGGGGCATTAGTGGGCTGAGCACAGATATCCTCAGCATCTGCTCATTAGCTGCTCGGGTGAGCAGAAGCAAATGCAACGGTAGAGGTTTGTGTTTGCTGGCGAGCTTACCCATCAAGGCCACGCAGCCTTGGCAGCGAGCTGGGCGGTGCGTGTGCCTCCGGCCAGCACGGCGGCTCAGGCTGCCATTGGGTTGGGCAGGCTCAGCCCCTTGGTGGGGAAGGCTCACACGAGGGACCAGCGGGCCCCCCAGATACTGTTTGATGAGCTGTGTGGGTTGTTCCCCCATTTCTCTAGGGGTGCACTGTGAGATCAATGTGGATGACTGCAGCCCTTTCTTTGATCCCGTCACCCTGGGGCCCAAGTGCTTTAACAATGGCAAGTGCACGGATCGGGTAGGTGGCTACAGCTGCATCTGCCCCCCTGGCTTTGTAGGGGAGCGCTGCGAGGGAGACGTCAACGAGTGCCTGTCCAACCCCTGCGACGCCCGCGGCACCCAGAACTGCGTGCAGCGGGTCAATGACTACAAATGCGAGTGCCGACCTGGCTATGCAGGTGAGCACCGCGTCGTCCCTCCCCAGCTCCCAGCAGCCAGCCCCCCGGGCACCCCCAGCGTCTCGCATGCCTTCCTCTGCTCCTGACGCCTTCCTCTCCCTCGGCAGGCCGCCGCTGTGACACCGTGGTGGACGGCTGCAAAGGCAAGCCCTGCAGGAACGGTGGGACCTGCGCGGTTGCCAGCAACACCGGCCGTGGCTTCATCTGCAAGTGCCCCCCGGTAGGTACCCGCTCCTCTCCAGCTCTGAGTGCGGGATGTTGGACGGGCCCTGCGAGTCAGCCCCTTGCGAAGGGCAAATCCAGGGACCGCTTCAGCCCCTAAGGCTTCCCTGGCTCAGATAGCCAGGGGTGAGCGGGGAGGGGAAGGTGCTTTGCTGTGGGTGTTTGCTGGAGGGAGGTGTGTCTGAATGTCCCTCCTCACATGGAAGCAGCCTGGGGCTGTTCAGCCTGGAGAAGAGAAGGCTGAGAGGGGAGCTGATCAGTGCTGATCAATAGCTAATGGGCAGAGGGCAAGAGGACGGGGACAGACTCTTTTTAGTGGTGCCCAGCAATGGGACAAGGGGCAAACAAATGGGCACAAACAGGAACCCAGGAGGTTCCATCTGAACATGACGAAAAGCTTCTATAAAGGTGTCAGAGCCTGGCCCAGGCTGCCCAGAGAGGTTGTGGAGTCTCCTTCTCTGGAGAGATTCCAAACCCGCCTGGACACTGTGATGCCGGGCCCCCTGCTCTGGGTGACCCTGGTGGAGCAGGTGGGTTGGACCAGATGATCTCCAGAGGTCTCTTCCAACCTCTACCACGCTGAGATTCTGTGCACCTGGGTTAGGATCAGGGAGAATAAGGTGGCTTAGCCGTGCAGGTACCACCCACAGCTCTGTAGGACGGGCTCTTGACTGGTTGACCATTATTTGCACCATATAAAGGTAGAGAAAGCAGCTATGGAGAGGAGCTTCCTTCATTTTGAGGTGGATGCTCTAACCGAGTTTACGTTCTAGATTATTCTTGCCCATCACTAGTTGCAGAGGTTACACTAGAGCCATGCCCTGATTCACTGGCTTTGTGCAGGGTTTCCCAGAACACAGAGGTGTGTTAGGCTGCTCGTAGGACCACGTCCGTGGTTCTGACTCCCTCCTTGCTGTCACCTCCCCAGGGATTCGTGGGTGCCACCTGCGAGAACGACTCCCGCACCTGTGGGAACCTGCACTGCCTGAACGGTGGCACCTGCATCTCCATCCACAAGAGCTCCAAGTGCATGTGCACACCGGCCTTCACGGGCCCCGAGTGCCAGTACCCGGCCAGCAGCCCCTGCACCTCCAACCCCTGCTACAACGGGGGCACCTGCGAGTTCTTCAGCGACGCCTCCCCCTACTACCGCTGCAACTGCCCTGCCAACTTCAACGGCCTCAACTGCCACATCCTCGACTTCGACTTCCAAGGTGGGATCGGGCAGGATATCATCCCGCCCAAAATTGAGGAGAAGTGTGAGATCGCCGTCTGCGCGGGTTACGCCGGCAACAAGATCTGCGATGGGAAGTGCAACAACCACGCCTGCGGCTGGGACGGGGGTGACTGCTCCCTCAACTTCAACGACCCCTGGAAGAACTGCTCCCAGTCCCTGCAGTGCTGGAAGTACTTCAATGATGGCAAGTGTGACTCTCAGTGCAACAACGCCGGCTGCCTCTACGATGGATTTGACTGCCAGAAATATGAAGGGCAGTGCAAGTAAGTGACTTGCTCGTTGACCCGCCGGTTTCAAAGCCATGACCTCGGTGCTGATTGTCTAGGGGTGTTTTCTTGGTTGCATCTGCTAATGCTCCGAAGTGCAGACCTGTTGTTCACTCGCTGCATTCTGTTCTGCTGCCTACGGGGCTGCAGCTCAAGCAGCCACGCTTCCCCGTGGTCTCACTGAGTTTATATACACTTGGAAGCTCGCTGGGGTTGCACATTCTAGATGGTTTCCCTGTCCTTGCCTGTGTCACGCTGTAGGAATGAGTTCTCCAGCTCACAGTGAGTTTCAGTGCAGGGAGACCCCAGATGGAAGAGCAGCCAGAAAACACGATGATGTTAACAGCCAGGCATTCACCAAACATTGTCTTTGGCAACAGCGGGAACTTAATCCCAGATTCCTGGACAAACTGCTCTCAGTAACCGTTCTGTGCCCCAGTGTCTTCTCTGCCTCACAGCAATTTTTCCCTTTTTCTAGCATCTAAACTGCAGCTTGTAACCGAACAGCCACTGTCTTTCCCCCCCTGAGCTGAACGCTTCACAGTGCTGCACCAAACAGTCGCCTTCGGTGTAAACTAGTTTGGTGTCTATCAGGATGAAGAATATTTACACAAAGAAAGGTCCTTGGAGACCACCACTCATTTTCTCCTCAGACGGGTAACGTGCGCAGTACTTGGTCTAATTTATTCTTCTGCTTTCCTTTTTTTTTCTGCCCAGCCCCCTGTACGACCAGTACTGCAAAGATCACTTCTCAGATGGTCACTGTGACCAGGGCTGCAATAATTTTGAGTGCGAATGGGATGGCCTGGACTGTGCAAACAACATGCCAGAGAAGCTTGCAGATGGCACACTGGTGGTGGTGGTGCTGATCACCCCTGAGAACCTGAAGAACAACTCCTTCAACTTCCTGCGGGAGCTGAGCCGCGTGCTGCACACCAACGTGGTCTTCAAGAAGAACCCCAAGGGAGAATATATGATCTTCCCATACTATGGCAATGAAGAGGAGCTGAAGAAGCACTACATCAAGAGGTCAACAGAGGACTGGTCAGATATGTCTAGTGCTGTCATCAACAAGGTAAAGAGCAGCCTCTACTCCAGGGCTGGCAGGAGGCAGAAGAGAGAGCTCGATCAGATGGACATCAGAGGGTAAGGGGGACCAGTGGGTTCCTTTTTCACCGAGCAGCATTTGTTTTCTGTGTTGATAATAGTAACAGGCTATAAAGGGGAGGATGTAGGCCAGATAATTGTGTTTGGCCGTTGCTTTCTGTGTGAATAGAAACCGGATTTTGCTCTCACGTGGGAAAAGCGAGCGATCGCTCAGGAGTCGCTGATACAATGCTGCGCCGACTCTCACGATCGATGGAGTCCTGCGTATTGTTGGGAGCTGGGGCTGGGCTGGGTGGGACCTGGAAGCAGAGGTTGGCCTGACCGACTGTCTGACTTCAGGAAGTCATTAAGTTAAGCCTCAGTTTCTCGCTGGGAAATGCTTTCTAGAGCTTTGTTGTAAAACTCAATTGCTGCAGACCGCGTTTGGAGATCTTTGGTGCGAGCATATAGATCTAACCTTCTCCCTCTCTGTGGGCTCAATCAAAAGCCACCCAAAGCAAAGGAGTTAGAGCAGCGAAACTGATGTGAAAAGATCTGAAGGCTCCCAAACAGCATTATTTAAGACACTGTAGTTAGTGTCTGGGTAATTTCAAAACTTTGTGAAGCAGAGACCCCCTCCCGTTCCTGTAGATCAGGAGGTAGATTTCACAGTGTTCGTTGAGGCAAATCCAACAGACCATGAGCGTGAGCTGCAGGGCTTGGGCCACAGGGAAGCAAGGAGGTGGGTTCCCACCTTCCAGTTCCTACTGATGGGGGGTTAAGGAGGGAAGGGAGATGGGGCTCGTCCGTCTTCGCAGCGTGGGAATCGCTCCGTGTTTCTCACTGGCTCTTGTCTCGCACAGATCCATCGTCTACTTGGAAATCGATAACCGCCAGTGCATCCAGTCGTCTTCCCAGTGCTTCCAGAGTGCCACCGACGTGGCGGCCTTCCTGGGTGCCTTGGCCTCCCTGGGCAACCTGAACATACCCTACAAAATAGAAGCCGTTAAAAGTAAGTGCGGCTGGTCGGCTGGGGAGGAGAGACAACCAAAACTTCCCGGCAGTATCCCTGGGCAGTTATCTGCCAGCTGCCTGCACTTGGGCGCAGTCTGGTTTCAATAACCTTGCACGTTTATTTTTTTTTCTTTTTCTTTTAAGTCTGTTCTTCAAAAAAAATTTACAAAACCGGTTTATTATTTTTGCTTATTCCGGGTTTATTTCAAAATCGTTATCAGTATAAAAGTTATAAAAAAAAAAAAAAGAGAAAAGAAAAAGAAAACCCAACCAGCTCCAATCAATCAGAGACATGCAAGGAGTTGAAGTTTGTATCTTGAAAATCCCCCCTAAATCCTTTTGTCTTAACAGCTCAATGCGAGCGCAATGATTTGAAGTTTGCTAATCCTTTTCCTTAAAGGAGAAAAAAGTGAAGCTGTCTCCTGGTGCAGGCTGGCTTGTGCAGCCGAGAATTTGCCGATAGTTTGCAATTCTGATTAATAGCGTATAAAATGACCTTATTTTGGGGGGGCTGATTTAGATCAGACTTAGGTACCTCTATTAACTAATTTTCCTTCATTTCCACTCTGTCACTGGTTTGCTATGCAGCTTAATGTCTCAGCGTCTCTCTGTGCCCCGCTGTTCTGTAGGTGAAACAGCTGAGCCCACAAAGAACTCCCAGCTGTATCCTATGTACGTGGTGGTGGCCGCGCTGGTCTTGCTCGCGTTCATCGGACTGGGAGTACTGGTGTCTCGTAAGCGGCGCAGGGAGCATGGGCAGCTTTGGTTCCCAGAAGGCTTCAAAGTGACAGAGTCGAGCAAGAAGAAGCGGCGAGAACCACTTGGGGAGGATTCTGTTGGACTGAAGTGAGTAATTTGCTTGCTAACCCGTTCAAGGCAGCGCAGCGGGGCTGCTCGGGGCTCTGCGGGAAGAACCCGTCTGAGTTTTGTTCGGTAGTGCCTCATATCGGTGTAGCAGGGAGGAGAAAAATCGGGTTTCTTAAAGTTCTGCATGGGGAAAACGGTGTTCCCATCTGGGGGAGGTTTTTAAATGCTTTGTGGTCCATTTGCACTTGGTAAAAAATAACAGGCAACCTGAGGGGAACCTCCTGGAAATTGTCGTGTTGATTCTTCTCTCAGTTTGTGCAGGTTGATAAGCACAGCCCGTCACAGACTAGTTCCTGCAGAGGAGCTAATTCGTTGCATGGTTTTTATTTTTAAAGACCCCTCAAGAATGCTTCGGACGGCACGCTGATGGATGACAACCAAAATGAGTGGGGCGATGAGGAGACCTTGGACACCAAGAAGTTCAGGGTAAGCTCACTGCCACATTCCCTTTCTGTGCTGCCAGCGGTCACTCGCCGGAGTTTGTCACGGGAGGAGCAGAGCCCTGCAGAAAGCTGCAGAGTGGAGCGACCCTGGGGTCCCAGCCTGTGCCCCACATCACACCTGCCAGGCTCCTTCCCAAGCCTGCCTGTGACAAACGCGCTTTTGAGACCCGCAGAGCTTCCCGTGCGGGAGCTCAGCCCCCTCCTCCCACCCTGACCCCCGTGCTCTGCTCGGTGCTCATGTCCCGCTGTCATTGGGCAGTTCGAGGAGCAGGCGATGCTGCCGGACACAGACGATCAGACGGATCACAGGCAGTGGACCCAGCAGCACCTGGATGCCGCTGACCTGCGCATTTCCTCCATGGCACCCACTCCGCCGCAGGGGGAGATCGATGCAGACTGCATGGATGTCAACGTCAGGGGTCCCGGTAAGGCACGCTCCTCGCGATCCTGGGGTGCTTGTCAGCTCCTCTGAAATCCTCCCTTGCAGATGAGGGGTGTGGGACAGCCCTACCTGGCTCTGCTCCTAGTACAGGGTCGCTGCTAGCCATTCTGCACCATAGGGTTGCTGATTTAAAGGTGTGTGATTTAAAGACAGACCCTGCCACGTTTTGCTTTCTGTGAGATCTCTTTTGTTCAGTCACTGATACAGAAATTAGACAATACAGAAGTACCTATGAAATCATCCAGCCTACCTGTCTGCCCCTCCTGGATCCCTCTCCTCCCACCAAACTGCGTATTTCACAGTCTTCTTTTCAGGTTTTTAACTATATTAATAATTAATAGGCTTTTAAGTTACTGCAAACATCGGGTTCTTCCCCACATCTGCAAAGCCATCCTCTGAAATAATAAAAATATTGAGGGCTGCGCTTGTACTGTACATGAGTTTGTGCTGAGCAGCCTTCCATATAAATTGTGCCTTACATGTCGGCGTGTGAGCTGGCAGATGAAATAGGGAAACCGGCGAGCGCCGAGATACCACTAAGGAATTTCAGATCCATATCAGAGGAAGGATATTCCTGTTTGATGTTTAGAACTAGTCAGGAACTCGGGCTCGATGCACCCCCGAGAATAAGCATCTATCGCAGAGAGAACGTCTTGCTGAGCCGCTCGCATGATGGGAGGGTAAGAAGCCTTTTTTTTTCATCGAGTTCCCCTGTGCTTTTCAGACGGCTTCACCCCGCTCATGATTGCCTCGTGCAGCGGAGGAGGGCTGGAGACCGGCAATAGCGAAGAGGAAGATGATGCTCCCGCCGTCATCTCGGATTTCATTTACCAAGGCGCCAGTTTGCACAACCAGACTGACCGCACCGGCGAGACGGCTCTGCACCTGGCTGCCCGCTACTCCCGCTCCGACGCTGCCAAGCGCCTGCTGGAAGCCAGCGCCGATGCAAACATCCAAGATAACATGGGCAGGACTCCCCTCCACGCCGCCGTCTCTGCCGATGCCCAAGGAGTCTTCCAGGTAAACGGGCCCTTTCGCCACCCGGTCTTGGGGGTTTTTCTGGGGAAAATATCGGTGCTACCTGTTGAGTCAGTCGTGGGGTCTCCAGTTTGCCCTGGCAAGGTGCAAGGTGAATGTCTTGAAAACTGAAGCCTGCGTTGTCTCAGGGCAGGGCAGAGCGAAACAGCAACCCCGGAGCTGCCCTTGGATGTGCAGCCCTGGACTGGGAGTGGGGCCTGGGGTTGTTGAGCCTGGAGCAAAGGAGGCTCAGGGGAGACCTTCTGGCTCTGACAGCTCCTGACAGGAG
>WUAM01000001.1:8051182-8080601 GCA_024336885.1 Actenoides hombroni
GGCGCCGGGTGCCGCACGCGCCGCTGGCGGCATCGCGCGACGCGGCGTGCCACGTCGGCGGCGCAACTCCTGAGCCGGATGTTCCAAGATGGCGGCGGCGCCGGGGGCCGGTGCTGCGGCCCTGAGGGGGGGCGGCGCCCGCTGCTGAGGGGTCTCCGTTGGCCGGAGGAGCTGCAGGTACCGCGGGGGGCGGCTGAAGGGGAACGGGGCGCACCGGGCCGCGGGTAACCGTTGGGCTGGGGGATCCCGGGCGGGCTGGGTTGAGGAGAGAGGGCCCGAGTTGCGGGCCCCGGGGCTGGCGGCGGCCGCTGCTCTCCCTCCCTGCGCGGCTGGAGCTGCTCGGGGGCGTCGGGCCGGGCCTCGGGGCAGTGACACCTCTCCGGGGCCGCCTGTCGCAGCGCAGGGAGGCGGCGGGGCGCTGGCAGCGCCGGGTCTCGGCCCCTGGTCCCGGTTCGGCGCCGCAAGGAGGGGCGAAGCGGTGAAAGGTTGCGGCAGCTCGGCGGGGCTGTGCCGCCCGGGCGGCTTCCCTGCGGGGTCGGGGCTTGTCGTGGGTCGGGGCTTGTCGTGGGTCGGTTCCAGTGCCGCGGTGGGACGGGCGCACACTCTGCGGGCGTTCCGAGGAATCCTTCGTGAGGTGGGGGAGAGGAAAGGAGATTTCTGCGGTCAAAAGTACCGCCTGACGTTCGCGGTCGTGTATTGCCCGTGATAAGACGCGGTACTCCTCGCAACCCAGGGCTGTTTTTTCCACTTGTCAGGTGTCATAGGTCTGTGTTTTATTGGAGCAGCAACTGGTGCTGACTCAGTGGTACAGTTGCCTGAAAGTGTTGGACCTGCTGGCGTGATGGGCTGGTGGTCAGTCTCCTTTACAAAACGAATGGTTTATGCTGCTGCGTATAAATCACGTTAAACTTGGTGCTTTTCGTCTTAAACCCGGTGCTTTTGATTCCCTAAGAGCTCTTTTCTCTGAATGCCATTTGTCCCTGGGGTTACCGTTTGTGAGAAAGCCGTCAGGAAGCTCCTGGCAGTCCTGGGGACGCAGAGTGTGCTCAGTCTGTGTGTCCCCTGCGTGTGTGCTGAGGTGCAGCTGTCTGTGGAGAGAAATAAAATGAAAAAATAGTGTCCCAGACACTGATCTTAAAGCTGCAAATCTAATTTTCCAGCTGTTCTTGTCTTGGGATTGCAGCAGCTTCTTTTTATTCGGTTTGTTGTCGTTGTTAGGGAACGTTGTTTATTGTTTGGTAAGTGCAGATGTGTGTGTCTCTATAGACACACACGAGAGTTAATGTTAGTGCTCTGTAACCTGCTTTGTGGGAACACTTATTCTTGTGTAACACATCTAACTTACGTCCCTTGGAGGTAGGATTGAATTAATTCACCCCGAGTAAGTTATTCTCTCATGCAGATAAATTTTCACAGGGGAGTTTGAAGCTAATCATGGCTGTAGAGCTCCTCAGGTGAAATTTACTGATGGCCTTGTCTAGAGGGTAGTTTTAATAGGGTTTTTTTTTCCTCTTTCTTCGCACATCTGGGAACACCTTCTGCAATTGTTTTTTCTAGTGACTAATGTTTAGCAGCCTGCTCTGTACTGCCCATTAATAAACCTGCCGAAAGCAAAGAATTTCCAAAATAGATAAAGCAGAGATGAATTGCTCTCGACTTACACAGTTGTTTCTCCTTTAGAGATGTCTCCAGAAAATCAGGGTTCCTGTTAGTGCTGGGCTGGGGGCAGGGAGGGTGGGGATCCCCGAGTTGATATCGGCCGTTTAAATTATCTGACGCGGGCGCACTCATTTTATTTGGACTTAATTCCTCAAATCTTGCGTGCCTTGCCTGCTGTGTGCAGTCTGTTAATATTAACTTCCCTTCTGTGATACCCTGATACCCTCCCGCTGAACTTCTGTAAGGCAGCGTTCCAGGTCTTGCGATGGGAATGGCGAGCCGGCCTTGCAACGCGGAGCTCGACGCTTGTTTGAGTTGGCTCCTTACTGGTGCCGGTTGTAACACAACCGTGGTGAAGTGTTGGGGTTTTAATTCTTTGTGTACGTCTGGGAAGACACCGTACGGAGTGAAGTCCACGTTAGTTGGGAGTGGGCATTGAAGCTGTAAAAGCAGTCGGCTTTTGTGCTCGGCTGTGTTTCAGAAACACCTTCTCCATCAAGAGCAGAACTGCCAGGTGGAGATCAACATTTTGCTCCGTTGGTGCTTTCCAGGAGGTAACTACCTTGGCAGCTGTTTTAATTAGCTGCTTTTCCTCCCCACTTTGTTGTATATAGCATAAACATACTGGTCTGTGTGGAGGGGAGGGAGGAAGGAGGTTTTGCAGTTCAGCTAATACAGTAAAGAACAGGATGAAAAATCAGTGGGGATGTCCCGAGCAGCCCAGGTTTGTTAAGCTTGTGGGAGCTGGGGTGGGTGTCGAGGCAGGTTTCCTGCTAAGGTGGCTGCCACTAAGTGCAGCCAGATGGAAAAACTTCACCTTGGCTTTGTACTGGGAGGAAAAATTGCAAAGCACCAGCCCCTGGTTGGAAGGATTCCGTGAGAGGAAGTCAACAGCCAGCTGTGTTTTCAAAAGAATGCTGAAGACAAATGCAAATAATGCAGTGAGCTGATGAAGGTTTCTGTTCAATCCTCTTCTGCTGGAGTCAGTTCCTGGTCTTTTTTCCCCTTTGAACGAGACACATTTTAGTAAATTTGCGAAGTCTTAATATGTGACTGTGAAATACAGGGATATGGGGGAGAAATTGAGAGATTCGGTCTCTGTTGACTGAGTGAAAATGGGTCCTGGATTACACATAGGACTGTTGGGTTCTGGAGTGATGAGTGGAAGAGACTTTTTTTCCCTTGGGTGAGTTGTCCTGCTGTCCAGTTAAGTCTGTATACTTGATCAGTATCCTTCCTTTGGCATGTTTTAGTTCCAAATCTCTATGAAATACATGTGGTTATGCAGTGTTTGCTCACAGGTATTTCTATTAACCAAAACCCAGAAGTATTTTGCATTTAAACTTCTCTGTAGCTATTAAAATTTTGGCTGGAGTACAAACATCTGACTTTTCTGGTTTCCCATTTTATTACTGTTTATTTTTTTTCGAAGTTTCAGCATCTTGTCAGTAAAACCAACCAACCCACCTAAAAATTGCACAGCCCTTCTCTGTCTTCTATAAACAAAAGTGCATCTGGTACGAACCACTTGCCGTGGGTACTTTGCTCTCCATGATATAAACCATGTTTGTTGTGTACTGTTAGAAAACAAGACTGTCGCGTGGACCTAAAGCTCTGCTGAGCTGAGCTGGACACGTACTGAAGAACTCCTCTAGTTTTCTCAGCTTCCCTCCTCCCCAGATTGTTACGGGGTGATAAAATTGAAAAATACACATTCCTGATTAATTTCCTGCACTTCCTGTGTACCAGATTCCAAACTGGTATTGTTTGGAGCTCTAACTGGCAGAGATAGAGTACTTATAGTACCTTTTCTTTCCACTCTCAAATGTAGCTGATGCTGTGCCAAAGTCCCCTCAGTGTTAAAGCAGGAACGTCGAGTAATTAATGGGTGGGGGGAGTTGATTGCCTTTTCTGTTCTTCAGTGCAGTTCTGCTGTTGTGCAGCATTCATCTAGAAGAGAGATGAAAACCCGGTTGCCTTTCTCAAAGTAAATAACACCACTGTCCAACACAATGTTTGCTTGTTTAAAACAAAAATGGGCTGTGTTCTGTTGAGGGGATTAACATCTGATGAATTCTTTCTTGAGATGCTTCTCATCTTACCTCTGAAAAGGTCCATTCACATGAGCAGCAGCACAACAGGGCTGAAGACAGTCTCTGACAGAATTAGATACCAATTCCCAACTCTCTCTAATGAAATGGAGCTTGCTGTGGTGCCTGTAGGTTCTGGTGCGGGCTGACTGCTGCTGTGCCTTGGCCGTGGTGTGCACTTCTGCTTCAGATGAATGTGGGGAGAGGGAATTACTGTGTAATGCCACTGGTGCTTTAGCAGCCCGAGATTAACACTGGTACAGGACTGAACTGTGTTTAATTGCTCTTACTTGGAGCTGTTTGTTAATACAGTCGTTAAATAATGTGCAGTGTTACCACCAGCATTAAACTTCATTAATACTGGACTTGGATTTGGAAATACAATGTTACAGGTAAATGTCTTCTGGAGAAAAGAGAGAGATTTTCCACTTCAAGTTCTTGGAGTAATTTTGTCTCTAAAATAAAACTTGCGAAGGAAACTGACTCCTGATCTGTTTTGCCTTGACAGGGTGGAAGGAGGGATCTGTCTGTGGCATCCACCCCTGGTTTGTCACCTGGCACCTGCCCCTGCAGAAAGCCATCATGCAGCAGCCTCCCCAGCCCGTTCCGGGAGCAGCAGCTCCCCCTCCTGCAAGCCTCGCTCGGAACGTCTACTGGAGAAGCGGCTCGCTCGGGAAACGGGCAAATGCACCAGCTGCCCCCGTGCAGCCCGTGACAGACCCTTTTGCCTTTGGCAGACAGACTCCACAGGGCTCCCCTTTAGAGAATCCATCCAAGGGCAACGCGTTGGTTATGCAAAGTTCCTCCCCGGCGGCCTTTCCCCAGACCTCACCGCCGCGCGCGGGGGACAGTCCCCGCGGACCGCAGCTGTCTTTCTCAGCTCCCGTGTCTCAGCCAGGATTAAATACCAGTACGTTTTCTAATGTTCCAGTTCCTTCACCGTCCCCAGGATACGTTCTGAACAGTGCTGCAGAAGCTCATCCAAACATAGACCTTGGACTCCGTGGGCCTGCGGCACCGTTGCATTATAACACAGGAGCAGCAGTTGAAAACTCTTTTGGCGCGCATCCTGGAATGGGGTCTGCGTCAAACAAACCTGGAGGTAGGCAAGATGTCAGTAGAGATCCAAATGATGTTCCTTCAGGACCCGGTACATCAGCACTCTTCCCTCCACCTCCTCAGCAGCCCGTGTCTCAGTGGAGGCCTGTTCAAGGTAACCTGCAGTCTCCAGTTCGAAATTTTGCACCCTATCCTGAGCCATCCCCTCAGACTGATGTTCATAACATTTCTCAGTCTTCTGTTAGTGCTTCTCATCCTCCTCCACAGACAAATTTACAGCAGGGTCCCATACACCAAGGTATTCCACAAAATATCGTGCAAGCGCCTTTATCCCTTGGCTGTGAAAAGAATGGGAAGAACGGCTCTGCAAATAACAGTCCTCACCTGAACAGCATCCAGCCTGGAAATGTCTTTAGGCAGAACGCAGAAATGACTAATGCTTGGTTAAGTCAACCATACCAGGAACAGTTTTACCCACAGCCACCATTGCAAGACTCTAGTTTTGTCATTCCCACAGCTCAGGAAAATAACCCCCAAAACCAGTCTCCGGATATGTCTGAAACATCAAATAGACCTATTCCCACAGACAGAGATTCAGGAACTCTCTCCATGTTTTTCAAAGGAGACGAGGCAGAAAATGAAGAAATACTTTCATCGGAAAGAAATTATGTAGTTGAGAAAACAGAGTTTGATGCTTGTCAGCCAAATTCAGCATCCTTGTATCAGCAGCCAGGGCATCCTCAGCGCAGTGCAACCAACGTTCCCTCTCAGGCACAGACTGGTGTGGGTTCAGCCAACGAGATGGTGCAGAAAGGAATGGATGTCCAGTACTTCCCTAAAATCGTAAGTCAGCAGGAGGCACAGGCTGCTAAGCACCCTGTGTTTGTTGGCGAGGACAAGGCGGGTATGGGTGATGTCTCTAGGAGCGGCGGGTCGCAGTATGAGAATGTGGAGAACCTGGAGTGCATTCAGAATCAGGAAGTGCTGCCAAGTGAACCGCAGAACATCAGCGCTTTGTCCCCTGCTGCTGGTCCTGATCCATACAGATACGGATCCTTTCCAGGTCAGATGCTTCCAAAGAATGCTGTTGTGAGCCATGCTGAAGGAGGACCAAATTTGGAGGCACCTGATTCATTACCTCATCCTGTCCGACCAGATAGTGTATCTTCAAACTATAGCAACGTTAGCCTTAGGAGTGCTTCTAGCTCAGTGAGACCTCAAGAGCAGGTCGGAACGTTTATTCAGCAAGAAAGTGGGAAGCCTGATGAAGAGTCTTCCTCTAGCTTCTTTAAACAGATCGACTCCTCTCCTTTGGGAGGCGATTCAAGTGAGCTAAACTTGAGCAAAAACTACCACGGTCATCTATCCCAGCCTCCAACTCCAAGTCCTCCTAAGCCTACAGGAGTATTTCAAACCAGTGCGAATAGTTCTTTCGAACCCGTGAGGTCCCATGGAGTTGGTATAAAACCTGCAGAGATTGACCAAGCAAAGATGGTGGTTGAGTTAAGAGAGAACCACTCGAATCAAAAGATTATCAAGAAGAATACAGCGGTGCCGGCTGCGTCCCCAGGCAATCTTGAACAGCCACCAGATAATCTAGAAACTATTTTCATGCCTCAGGTACACCCGCTGCCTCTCGCAGTCGCTGGCGAAGCTGGAAACGTGTTGCACTCTGGACCCGTTGTGGAAAACATACAATCAGTTTCTGAGAGAAGGTCCTCGACGAGAGCTCAGGGAGCAGTTAAGAAGTGTGATAGCCCAGCAACAACTCTGTGGGCTCATAATGAGTTACCTAACTTTGGGGGAAATGTTCTTCTAGCTCCTGCTGCTCCTGCAGTGTATGTACCTGCCAAACAAACTGTGGAAGTCATTCAGCCGCCAGAAGAAGGCCTGTCTAATCAGCAGTCAAGTAAACCAGGGACTATTGCAGTGCAGCTTTCCCAAGATGGAAATATAGCTTCTGAAAATCTTGAGAATCCTCCCAAACTGGGGGAAGAGGAGGCACTTCAGTCTCAGGCAAGTTCTGGTTATGCAAGTTTGTTGTCTTCTCCACCTACAGAGTCTTTGCAAAATCAGCCTATCCTGATTGCTCAGCCTAATCAAAGCTATAACTTGGCTCAGCCAATTAATTTTTCTATTTCTCTATCTAATCAGCTAAGCAGCCATGAAAACAATCAGCCAATGAAGGACACTGGGGTTGGGGACAAGCCTGCAATGGGTCCCCAAACTTCACATGCTGGTGGGATCACTTCTGGGGAAAATATGCCGTTACCTGTGATGCAAGTTGGATCTCTGTTAGTTAATGCACTTCCAAATGCTAATCTCTTAAAACATAATTTATTACAAAGCCCTGTTAATTCCTCTGATACTGCTTCTAATCAGCCTGCAAACTCGCTTACGAAAACTCCGCTTAATTTAGCTCCAGAAGGGCAAAAGGATGTTAATATGGAAGGTTTTGCTCCTGAATTTGCTAGCAGGCCAGGGTCTAACTCATCTGTTTCTCCTGGGATGAATCTCCCCAGTGGAAGTGCTCTAGTCCCCCCTGTTAATCCTGTAGCACAGGCTAATAACGCTGCAAACCATTCAAACAGCAACGAAGAAGCTGCTGGAGTGCTCGACTTCACAGTATCACGGACGTTGGAGAAAAACAGTGCAAGTAATTCTGTACAGGTGCAGAATCAGTCACTTCCTGGTGGTCCAGTATATCCTCAGCAGTCAGCTGGTAGTGCTGCTCAGGTGGGTCCCGAGATGCATGACCAACAACATTTCTATCAACAGGTGACAAAAGACGCGCAGCGTCAGGCTGTGTCAGACAGAGCTGCGCAGGGAGCATTGCCATCCCAGCCACAAATGCAAGCAGCTCAACTGCAGCAACCAACACCTGGGCAGTCCTCGGTCCCTTCAAACTACCAGCTAGCTGCAGGGCCCAAGGCCGTGCAGGCGTCACAGCAGCGGGAGAGCCAGCTGCTGAGCAGCCATCCACAGCCTGCGGGTCCCCAGGAGGCAAGTTCAGCACAGCCGACAGCAGGGTACGATCAGACGAGACCTGATGAGCACCCGGCATCTGGGCAGCCTCTGAGTGCTCCAACTTCCACAGCCCCTTCCACCACCACCAGTCAGCCAGTCATGCCAAGTGCCCAGCAAGACCTGCAGCGTCCATCCCTGCCTCAGACTCCTCAGGATGCTTTTGGTCCACCCCAGAACCCTTACTACTACTACAGACACCCTTACGATGCTTACCAGCCTCCATATCCGCCACCGTATCCTCCTGCAGACCCCAGGGCAGCAGCTCATCTTTATTACATGGTAAACTTTTATTTTTCCCTTCTTCTCCTCTCAGTATGTACCAGTAATTTTCCTCTTTGAATTATGAGTTTAAACTGTTGTCGTGATCAACATTCTTATAGCATTTATGTTGAATATTTAATCGTAGGGAAAATCCAGACAGCAGTAACAAAATTTACAAAGATTAAAAAAACTTGGAAGTTTTTAATAATAATACTACTAATAGTGATTCCAGTTGGCACAGATGTCAGCTGATAGCAGTTTATTTGGTTCTTTGGAAAAAGTCAGTAGTTATAACTGCCACAAACCTGAACTGGATGTGAATCAGTTGGAATGAGTGCAGAGAAGGGCCACAAAAATGATCAGAGCCTGGAACCCCTCTGCTGGGAGGTCAGGCTGAGAGAGTTGGGCCTGTTAAACCTGGAGAAGAGAAGGCTCTGGGGAGACCTTCTTGGGGCCTTTCAGGGCTTCAAGGGGTCTCAGAAAGATGGGGATGATCTTTTTAGCAGGACCTTTTGGGAGAGGACAAGGGCTGATGGTTTTAAGCTAAAAGAGGGGGGATATGGACTGGAGAGAAGGAAGAAATTTTTTACACTGATGGTGGTGAGACCCTGGCCCAGGGTGCTCAGGGAGGTGGTCGCTGCCCCATCCCTGGCACCATTGCAGAGGAGGTTGGCCACGGCTCTGAGCACCCTGCTCTAGTTGCAGATGGCCCTGCTCCCTGCAGGGGGGTCGGACCAGATGAACTTGAAAGGCCCCTTCCAGCCCAACCCATTCTATAATGTACGGTGATTTCTTCAAGGTTTTTTAAAGGTTTATTTTTGGAGGTGTGAAGCCTCTTACCTTACACACCCATCTCTTTTCTAGGAGGACAGCTACGGACAGTACGACCCCCGGTACAGACACTACGATGGCACCAGCACTGCTTACGTGGAGCCCGGCAGCTATCGGTATTCGGAGCCTGACCGTCCTAGTTCCAGAGCTAGTCACTGCTCTGACAGGCCACCCTCCAGGTCTGTGCTTCCTGAATCGAGTAGAGATCTGAGGTTCCCTGGAGCAGGGAGTGTAACGATGCCCGATGAAGTTTTGTAGCGTGAGCCGCAGTGAGGGAGCTCAAAAGCCCCTTGTGTGCTGCCATAGGAACGGAGGGTATCGAATGCCACGGCTGGAAAGGAAATGATTCCCCAGCCCCTGCTGTTGCTAACGCCGCGTTACTCCTTCCAGTCAGTTCTCTGGGTGGTGGGGGGAATCCCTGCCAGGCAGGAGTGCTCTGCAGGGGCCTCGCAGCTGAGCTTAGCTCTGTATCACACGCCGTGACAGGGCAGCACAGGCTGTAGGTTGTTCACCAGCACTGGTTCACTGCTTTAGTTCCTGGCTCGCACCTGAGCCGCGCTCGCTAGTTCTGTTCATTAACAGCACCTTTGCACGTTGGTCTGGGGTTTGCTTTGCAGGAGTAGCAGTGCCCGTGGCCTACTGACCTGCAGTGTTTCAGGTGTTTGCAAGAGAGAGATCGTCAATCGAGCGCACGCATCTTGGTGCCTTTCAAGTTTATTTAGTGACTGCTTCAGATCAGTCTGACAGCCTGTCTGAAACTTGCCCTTCATGTACCCATACTGGTGATGTGGCTTTGTAAACTGTTTGGGAAGGTGAATGACACCTTTCTGAAGGACACATCAGTTGGGTGGATAGACCTGATCTGATAAGATCAAACCTCCTCTGCGGATGAGGTGCTGTGTTGGCAAATTTCCCCCACGTTCCAGGGAGGAGCATCACTCGACTTGCAGGGCTGCTTTGGAGTTTGCACTGTCAGCTCCACGATCAGTTGTAGGGGAGCGTGGAAGTTCCCATCGTTCCACATTGGCATTTGATATCTCTGCCTCCTGTGCATCTATGTGTCCATATGTGTATTTGTGAATGTATACACACGGGTAGCTATAAGCATGCATGTCTGTGTGCCTGTGTATACATAACATGTAGACACGCTACATTTTTCATCTAACAATCATTTTCTAGCCTTTTTCAGAAACTGTGGGACAGTGTCCTAAAAATGGCATACAATAAAGGCTCGTGAGTTTTCAAGTAAAGGCCACATCTTCCTTTCCCCATCAGTTTCTCTCTTGTATTTGTGCTGACTCTTACATTGCTGTGTTGGTTTTAGTCAGGTTCTCGTGCTTGTTCTGTTCATCTGGACATCTGTTCCTCTAACGTGGGCTCTGTAAATGAGGGTTTTCTTCTCTCTGTTTGCTCAAATGAAAAACAAGCCTTTCCTACACGCTGCTGTCCATCTGAGCCTATCGAGGAGGGTAATAACCTAGGAGATGCCTGGAATTAGTTCTGTGCTGTGTTACAGTTTCATTTCAGTGCTCCTTCACCAAAGTGTTAAACGTGGGGATTTGTGAACACTCAAAACATTGCTGCATCTACTGAAAAGTTGAGCTTGAGAAACGGTTTGCGAGTGATACGAAACTCTACCCATATAGTTGTTCTTATCTCTGCTGACTTGAGAAGAGATTGAAGGAGGAATAATAACAACACTCTTATACCTGTGTGCTTTCTTTCAGGCAAGGGTATACTGATGATTACTATGGAAAAAGTGGATGGAGTGATTATTATCCAGGCTATTACCCAAACTCATACGATTATGGAGGTGAGCTGTAAACATGAACTCCAGAATTTTTTTTTTACAGAAAATTGCATTTTAAATAAAAAAACAACAGGGAGAAGGAAGTTTAAGATTAGAGAATTATTATATTTTTCCATATTAATAAAACAGATATCCTCTCCACAACTATTTGATGAAAATTGATCTTTGGGCCAGTTTCTCATCATGCCATCCTTCTTGTGTGGTTTTTATGCAGTAGAAGCAGTAAATAGAAAATAAATACAGTTTTTTCCTCACTATCAGCCTTCCCATTGTGAAAACACACCACTGTAAGGCTGCGGAATAGATTTTTTTCACTGTGTTACAAGCCTGTTGTTGACTGGGGTGTATCCTTGGTGTAACCTGCAGGCAGACTTCGAAAGTCAATTTTAGGTGGGTGTAAACAGCACTTGACTCATGACTAGAATCTGGTTTTGTCCATGATTATCTGAATGCTCACAGAGAGATACTGGTGTTGGTAATCTGAAGATAATTGCTCGTGCAGTGCCCGAGAGGATTTTAAGCAACATCTGTCCCCATCCTGGGACAATTAACGTGACACTCTGGGGACTGATCACAAAGATTCTGTGAATATTTGTTGAGTTATTATCATGCTATGATCAAGTTTTAAAGTTGCTGGAAGAGATCTATCTGTCTGATGGTAAACACTGTCCTTTCAAGAGTATCAAGCTCTCTAGAATAACCATGTTTGTCCGAAAGGTGTGGAATTGATGGTTTTTTAGTTGGTTTTCTAACTCAAAAATGAGTGAACAAATGTATGTAGCTTTAAGTACACCATTCTGGGTTTACTGTATGCTTCAGGACCAAACCATCATGTAATGAAAGGGGTAGGCAAAGGCTACAGGCAACAGCTTCCGATACCTAAACCATTTTTTCTTCTTACCCAAAGATCCAAGTCGCTGGGAACGTTACTCGTACGACCCCAGATACAGAGATCCTAGGAGTTACGATCAGAGGTACTGGTACGATGCTGAGCACAGCGCTTACCCCAAGAGAGACACGTATCCCTACGGCAGCAGGTTTGTCCTGACCCGTGTTCTCTTGGTGGCCTCGGGCAGCGCGGGGTGCGGGTGTCCGTGGCCATAACTGGTGTGTGTGTCTTGGACTGAAACGCAGAGAACCTGCTCTTGGTTTCTTCAGGGCTGAGTCCCCCCCAGTGAAATGTGTCACCAGAGGATTTATGGCAGTAGACGTTAAGGCAAAGACTGAGGCTTCGCTTGGACACTAACAGAAATGCTACTTTATTTGGCCCAAAGCCTGCAAAATTTATGAACTGTTGTGGTAGTTTTGTCAGGCATCAGAATTCCAGGGTGTTGCGTGGCTTTGTAAGTGAAATCCTCTCAATATTCTCTAGGAATGCAGATGCATTCTGTAACAGACTATTCCAACACAGTATTAACACGTTGCAGATTTATGTTTCTAGCCCTTCCATTAGCTTTAGCGTAGATCATTGAGGAAAACCAGATGAGCTGTCACAGTGCTCTTAAGATTTAAGGCAGTAGGACTTGTTTTCAGATTCGATGAGCTTTCCTAGGACAGACTCTGACTATGATGTTGGTCTTGATCATGAATATATTCTGGGTGAATTTTTGGAAGAAATGTCAGTTTGTTCACTGTAATACAAACAGTCTGAGAAATGATCTAAAAGCTCTTCTGACCTTCAGGACAGTTTTCTTCTTGACAGATATGCAGTGAAGTCACTTCTCTCGGGATACGACTGGCTCTGTTCATTGCTACTCTCTGATGTTTCTTTGTTCTTCAGACACGATCGCTACGAAGATAACTGGAGATACGACCCTCGTTTCACTGGAAGTTTTGATGATGATTCTGAGCCCCATAGAGATCCTTACGGTGATGAGTTTGACAGGCGCAGTGTCCACAGTGAGCATTCTGGTCACAGTCTCCGCAGCTCCCGCAGCGTTCACAGCCACCAGAGCAGCTTCAGCTCTCGCTCCCAACAAGTGAGTTTCAGATGGTCACATCAAGTATTCTTTCAGCTGAGTTGTGTCTTTCTCCGTTAGGGGTGGGTGAAACGTGATAAATATGGAAGCATTTCTGGGTCTAGCTTGGGGAATGTGTATTTTGAAAACTTTTATTCTGTAAGTTGAGACTGTTTTGTAATATAGTTTTGAGCTTAATATTTATCAGAGTTACCAAGAGAACTTTAACCAAAATCTGCACTCAGCTGTGCAAGTTGCCACACACAGAGAAATGGAAAATGTCCTCTACTGAATCCATTTGCTGTTTATGAGAACTTTGCCCTTGCTGTGCTTGGCTGTGGTTGATAATGTGTCTGGCTTTCAGTGTTACATCCTTATTCTCATCAAAAGCATGAATGCTTTGGGATCTGTTACAAGACTAACTCCATATTTGTATCATGTTATTTTGACTTTAAAAGCAAAACCCATATCTAACTGATTACTCATCTACTGATGCCATAAATACAAATACCCTGTAAACCAGAGAATATTAGGTTAATTTTTGAGGTACCGTCTTTGTTAGTGGAGTGTGTCATTTCAGGTGTAGTCTCATGTGTTGGTTCATCACATTTCTTGGAAGATCAGGTGGGTTTCCGGGTTGAACTCCAGTTCATTTAGTAGTATTGGAAGTAACACTGGAGATCATTTAGGCATTAACCCTTAAGTACCTGAAGTAATTTTGGCATTTCTCAGGTTTAATGAGTTGAGATATTTTTGGTCAAAGTGTAACAGCAAAGTTGAACGCCGAATCCAATACCCAAACCTGTAGCTCATTCTATAATGTTATTCTTCACACAAGCACAGGGACGTGAGAGAACCGAACAGATTTGGATGTGAACAAATCCAACAGTAGCAAAAACACTGAGGGAGAGCAGTAGGCTATGTACATTATCTTCTGGAGCCTGTCACTGCAGGGGGCTTTCTCCAGTGCAGCGGTGTAGTCAGCCTGGGTTACAAACAGTGTCAAGAATGGAAGCCGAGGGGACCGCTCGCCATCTGGAGTCACTGCTTTGTGCCACCTCACGCTCTCTGCTAACAGTTACTAATATGGTCTGTTTAGAGCCAGCTGTATAGAAGTAATCATGATCTAACGGCTAATGCCTACGAAACCGCTGCGCAGGCAGCGTCGCTCCACGCAGATTACCCCTATGGTGGATACCCCGCCAGCTTTGATGGACAGCAGCCTTTCGCAGAGTACGGCTACCCGGCTGAAGCTGGATGGGCAGCTGTAGAACAAGGTACTGGCACCATGGGGGAAGGGATTGGGCTTGTGAGGGTCTCTACCAGTCGTTGTTTGCACTTCTGTTAGTATTTAGAGCGTGTGAGGTGCTGTCTGTGTGTTCACTGAGCCTCAACAGGAGAAATAAATGGTGGTTTATGGTATGTGCACGTGAGCAAAGTTTTGCTGCCTTTTCAGTGTAAGGATAACTGCTTGCTGGATGTATGACAGAGGAGTAGTAATTAGACACCATTTGCTATTCATTACTGCATACTTCCAGTTTTAAACGTCGTCTTAGCTAGACTTTTAATTACACTGCTTTTGCTTCATGGGGAATGATTAAATTTTAAGTTAAACTTCAGATTTTTTTCCATAATTTTTTCTTACCCTTTTGCTGTGGAGCAAAACACTGTTTCCCTGGAAAAGCTTTTCCAGAGTATGTTGAAGTATATCATTAGCTCTTTGAAAATGCATCGTATATTTGTACAGATGTCACAGAAATGTGTGATGCAAACAGTCAGAGCCTCTGCATTGAAACAGTAAGTGCAGTTTAAAGTTCTACAGTCTAGTTTTGCTCTTTTTGCAAATCTTCAGCAGATCTTTGGGACTGTAGAAGCCACAATCAGTTCCAGTAAAGTTTAGCCAAATAGAATGGCAGGGTTTTTCCACTAGTACTGCAGTTCATTTACTGAATTGAGTAAATGCATTAGCAAGTTTATTTAGCTGCAAGATGAGTCATTGTTCTTACTTTATCTTTTCTTCCCATTTCAGCACCTTTAAGGCCCTCAACGCCTGAGAAATTTTCAGTGCCTCATATCTGTGCTAGGTTTGGTCCTGGGGGCTTCTTAATAAAAGTGCTGCCAAACTTGCCTTCAGAAGGACAGCCAGCTCTGGTTGAAATACACAGTATGGAGGTAAAGCTTAAAAGAAATAAGGGAGGTGGTGGAATATGGGGCTTTTGTTCTGTGGTTTTTCTTGAAGGGAGGTAGGGAACATGAATCTGTAGCTTTCTGACATTTTATATGTCAGTGCACGTATCTTTATCTGTTTGGGCTGTAATCATAAGTAAAATAGTAACTTCAAAAATACTTTTCCTCTGAGCAATGATATAGTCACGATGAGATCATCCACCTCCTTATTTTGTTCAGGTAAAATCCCCACACCCTGGAAGGGCTGGAGTTGTGCCAGTTTGTTTCTAAAGTGTTGCTGTTCATAGAGACGTTATCTTCGTATGTTCTCTGCAGGGCTGAGGACTGTTAGTCATCTAGATGGACTGGGGATTAATAGCATGGGTATATTTTTATTCTTATTGTGTCTACAAAGAAATGCAATACTCGATCTATGGAAAGACAGGCTGACATGATGGGGGTAGAATTTGTTGTAAAACACCCCCCAGAAGGGAGTGAAATTGTCCACAAGTACGAGAACAGCATCAGGAAAATTACTGGACTTGGCAGTGTTAGCTTTCCAGTTGAACTCATGGATCTTAAAGGTCTTTCCCAACCTTTTTCTGTGGCCACAGGTTATGTTCAGGTCTTGGGATTTTATTGTTAAAAAGCAAAATCTATGGCTATAAAAATTTCTTGTGGTTTGTTTTTCAGACTATGTTACAA
Organism: Actenoides hombroni; assembly: GCA_024336885.1. Classification (NCBI taxonomy): domain Eukaryota; kingdom Metazoa; phylum Chordata; class Aves; order Coraciiformes; family Alcedinidae; genus Actenoides; species Actenoides hombroni. Next base: position 8,066,749 of record WUAM01000001.1, read on the forward strand.
CATTCTCCAGAGCAAGAAGAGATGAGAGCGTTTCCTGGTCCTCTTGCTAAGTATGTTCCTATAGATTTCAAAAGTTTGTTTGTTCATCAGACTTCTGGTTGTCTGCAAATTGCAGGATTTTAACTGAGTTTGTGGCTTTTCACCTGCCTTAAATAATACATGAGCTTGAAATTTGTTCCTCATACTTATCACAATAACAATCTGAATGTTTGTAGTTGTCTCAAAAAACTTTTTTCTTCTTCTTTTTCTTCTTTTTCTCAGGGATGACACCCATAAAGTGGATGTTATTAATTTTGCACAAAATAAAGCTACACAGTGTTTTAAGAATGAAAATTTAATTGATAAAGAATCTGCAAGTTTGCTTTGGGACTTCATTGTACTGTTGTGCAGGCAGAATGGGGTATGTCTCACTGCTTCAGTTTTTATCTGCCCTAAAATATTTCATACACCTTGTTATTTATGGAGGAGACAGTGACTTATCTTTGATGGAACAGGTAAACTGGTCACATGTCCTCAGGAGCTCAGAGTTGCTAATATTCACACTTTGCTGATGAAGTGACAAATAAAATGAAGGCAATGTTGAAATAACAGGGTTTCTTATATTTTATTTTTTTCCCCCTCTATGTGTATAGACTGTTGTGGGAACAGACCTGGCTGAACTTCTGCTCCGAGATCATAAAACAGTGTGGCTTCCTGGGAAGTCCCCTAATGAGGCAAATTTGATTGATTTCACTAATGAGGCTTTGGAACAAGTGGAAGAGGAATCTGGTGAAGCCCAGCTCTCGTTTCTCACTGACAGTCTTATAACCACAATTGACAGTCTGGAGAAAGAGACGGAGAGGTTCAGAGAGTTGCTGCTTTACGGCCGCAAAAAGGTGAATGCTCAGGCTGTTTGAAACACTGCATGTGTCTTGTTTTGTTTACTTATTTTTCACAAATCCGAGGCTCTAGGCATCAGTTAAAACTCTTTTTGCCACTTTCAGTGCATACAATGTTTATGGCACTACACTGATAGGGAAAAATGTTATGCCCTGTAGTTCATAATATAAAACAATTATATTCATGTCTTAGCATTTGCCCTGAATGCTTTTTTCATTGTCACAGAGTACTCCTGTAAAACAGTCACTGTTTATCTGAGAAGTGTCTTAAGCTATTCCCAGGAAACTAATTTTTGTATTAATTAGGATGCTTTGGAGTCTGCCATGAAGCATGGTTTGTGGGGTCACGCTCTGCTACTTGCCAGCAAAATGGACAGCAGAACACACGCACGAGTTATGACCAGGTACTGTTTGGCTGGTTGATTAGTACAATATGACAACCTGTTCTGCTGATGAAGTAAGAGACTTGGTGCTCAGAAATCTTAATATCAAAATCATGAGTTATCCATAGTAGCTCATGCAAGAATTATGGTATAATTTTACCTGTACATTCAGTTGTCATCTGTTACTTTTTATGCTGGGGCCTTCTGGCCATAAACTTAAACCTGAGAAGTTACTTTTTGCCACTTGTTCCATGTAAGGGGTGTTTGAATAGTGTAATTTGTAGGCTTGCTCAACAGGTGCTGTCAGTCAGGTTTTGAAAAAAACCATGCAAACCCCAACTGTCAGATTTGTTCAAGCCAAGTGACTCTCAAACCCTCTCCTTGCCTAAAAGAAGCAGATGTGTTTGTGCATTGCTTTGTAGAAAGAAAAACTTTCTGCTTAAGAGCTTGTGCAGTCATGTACTGAGTCTAGTCAGCTGACATGGGGAGAATCCTGAGGTTTTTCCTAGCTTGGACTGACTTATGTCAGAGTGGCAGATTGAGTTCGCTAGAATGTTTTGCTTCTGAACCTTATCCACTGGGCAATTGCTTATTCAGTGTAGTGTTTTCAAACAGCAGTTCCTTCTCTTAAACCAAGCTAGATTAACTGCCACTGAACGTTTAGGTACATCTTAACTTCTTACCCCACGTTTGTGTTTTGTTTTTCTGTATCATGTCTCTGTAGATTTGCCAACAGTCTCCCAATTAATGACCCTCTGCAGACTGTTTACCAGCTGATGTCTGGAAGGATGCCAGCTGCATCCACGGTAAGATTCGAGCGTGAGCTGCCGTTGAGACCAAAGAGGTGCTGCAGTGAGTAGTGTAGTTCACAACAGTGACCTTTCCATGTGCTTTCCCTAGAACTGTCAGATACGTTGTTTTGGTCCTTTTTAGGTTGAAACGCTTACCCATGCAGAGCTCCAGTCACTGATTTGACTAAGTAATTCTTCTAATTTTAGTGCTGTGGAGATGAGAAATGGGGAGACTGGAGGCCTCATCTAGCAATGGTGTTATCCAACTTGACCAATAATGTGGACTTGGAATCCAGGACCATTGCTACCATGGGAGACACTCTTGGTAACTCTGGGGGAACGAACAGGGTGATGACTGAAGGAAAAGCTTTCTGAAAGCTTTCATTACTCAGCTTTTTTGTTTGTTTGTTTGTTTTTGAAAACAAGCAATTGCTGTGTAAAATTGAGTGGAACAGTTTTATATGGGCGAGTCTCTATTGTGAAGGTATTTGAATGCAAAGCCAAAGCAATAAGGGATGCTGAATTACAACCTGCCACTGAGAGGAAATATCCTGAGTTCTGTTGGTTATTTCTCTACAGCTTCTAAAGGCCTGCTGGACGCTGCTCATTTTTGTTACCTTATGGCCCAAGTTGGTTTTGGAGTTTACACAAGGAAGACAACAAAGCTTGTCCTAATTGGATCAAATCATAGGTTTGGCTGTCCTATCTTTTTTTTTTTTCCCCTTTTATTTTAAACATGACTTTTTAGATGCAAAAATAAAAGCTTAATGTCTTGAGAGACTGAGTTGCACAAATCCCCTAATGAGTAGCCACAGATGGTTTGGAGATAATTACTTGCTGCCTCGTTCTTGTTTGAAGAGTAAAAGTTAGTGATTTTGTGTGTCTAATAGAACTATGTTTCTGACTTTATTTCTGATTGTCTCTTTTGTTGTTGTCGGCCTATATAATCTCAATAGTAAATAATATTTTTCCTCTCCCATTCCCAAATAGCTTGCCATTTTTTAAGTTTGCCACCAATGAAGCCATTCAGAGAACAGAAGCCTATGAATATGCACAGTCACTAGGAACTCAGCCTGGCTGCTTGCCCAATTTCCAGGTGAAGAGCTGTTTCTTTTGATTTGTGGACAAATAGGTAACTGCCATTGGATACATTGGGTGGAAGAGGAGAACTCAATCTTTTTTCTTTTTTTTTTCCATTCCCTAGGTTTTCAAATTCATCTACGCTTGCCGGCTGGCTGAAATGGGACTTGCTGCTCAGGCTTTCCATTACTGCGAAGTGATTTCCAGAACAGTCCTTAAAGATCCACATTACTATTCACCTGTACTTATTGGCCAGCTAATCCAGGTAGTTTAAGAAAGAATTAAGTACTTCTGGCATGGTTGTAGGTGGTAAGCTGTGGTTAAAGTTGACTTCTGCTGGCTGGGTAACTTGAACTTTACAACGCTTCCTTTCTCTAGATGTCATCGCAGCTACGCCTGTTTGACCCACAGATAAAAGAAAAACCAGAACAGGAATCTTTCATTGAACCTTCATGGTTAGTAAGGCTTCGACATGTGGATGGACAGATCAAGGTACAGAATGTACTTTTTAACACGAAGCATTCCCTTTAAAGGATTTGTGTAAATCCAGCTTCTTATATGGTTTTGTTTATATGATTAATTACAGAAACATATGAAGTGACCTTAAGATATGTTCGTGTCGTAAAGTGCAAGCGTTATGGTTTAAACCAAGTGGATTTACCACACTTGAATGCCCTAAGGTTCAATAGAGAATAGTCAGTGGTGTGTGTTATATCAGACAGGCTTCTCTTAGTACTGTAACACAAGGATTGTTGTCAGGCTCACTAGGTTGCAATAACTCCTGCTGTTAGCAGAGGAACTGCTTGCCAGAAAAAAAAAGTTGTATGTGAATTAGTGTAGTTAGATTGTAACAGGGTGGAAATAACCATTTCTTTAAAGAGATCTGATAGAAATTTGAACTTTGAGCTAATTAACTGTCTATTAAAAAAACACCAAAAAACAACCAACAAAATGGGAACAAAAAACCCACAAACAAAAACCTTTAAATGTTTTGATTGAACTTGGCCTGAAAATGACTGACAAGTCAGTTTTTGACTAAACACTAAGACAACCTGTGTGCTGTTTGCACTCTTAAGATTTCGTGTGCTGTATGTTCCCTTGGTTATGAACTTAAGTACAGTTAATAAAATGTTGCTTTTTTCTGCAGGAGGGTGCCATAGCTTACAACACAGACAGATCCACCCCACCACCATATCCATGTAGTACACCAAGCTCTGAATTAGACCATGGTAGTCAATGTGATGGAGTAGGAGCTGGCCGTGAGATGGGTCCAGGTGCTGAAAATGCATTGTTAGCATCCTTGTTACCCAATATGGCTCAACAGATGCAAAGTGTGCAGCTGATGCCTTCAGGTTAGTGTTTCACATCCTTCTTTGTGACAGAGTGCAAATAAATGTTTCAGGTTTCTGGTAGAAGAAACCACTTACAAGGGTGGTAGTAACAGTGAGATTTAATTTCTGCATTGTATCACTTTATTCATAAGGTTCATACACTGGGGTTTTTGTTTAGTTATAACTCTTAACTCGTTTGTTTGTTGGGGTTTTTTTTGTGCTGCAGTACCTCAGGCTGTCCTTGATGGGTCAGCTGCCATGATTCCTCCTGGTGACCAGGAAGCTGTCCGAAGTGTCCCTTTCTATTCAGTGGCTCCACAGCCTATTGGTCCAGGCCCTGGCTTTGCACCTCCAGGATTTTCAAATCCATATGGAACGGAACCAGCCCCGCTGTATTTAGGGTCAGCACTACCACCAGGAGGGCCACCACAAGAAATGGAACCACGGTCAGAAGAGCAGACAAACCTGGAAACAGGTCTGGGATCTTAGTGTACAGATTTCCTTCCTTATAAGAGCAATGATGTATTGTGGGGAATAATACAAAATATCTCAATATTTAGAAGATAAGTCGTTATTTAGACCCTAACAGGCCATCACAGAGGGCACTGGGACGGGCAGTTCTGCTTGCAAGGTCTGTGATTGGAGCCTCAGGGACTTCTGCCTCTGGACATCAGCTTCTAGGATGCTGATAAGTTTTAACTGTGTGCTGGCAGAGCCCTCTTAGTGATGTGAAGAACCTTAAACCACCCAATGCTGATGTTTGCATCCCTCAGCCTGCTCTGGCCTGTGTTTAGAACCAACGCCATACCCATGCAGGAGAAACATAAAAAACTGCAGCAACCTCAGTTCCCATTCTTGAAACAACCAGATTTTTCTACCACGAAATGCATAACTAGTGAAAACTTTTACCCTGAAAGTGTTGTGGGGTTGGTTCTTTTGGGTTTGGTTTTTTTTTTTTGGTGGTTGCTGTGTGTGTCCCCCACGCTAACGTTATCTAATTTTGTTTTTTAAGGAATGCAGAGAATTGCCCCAGAGTCTCCCTCACAAAACTCTTTCCCTGAGCAGCGAGAGGAGGATTTCTACGGCAGAATGGCGAGCATGGTATCGTTATTTCATCCACCCCTTCAGCACGTGTCAGCTGCATCGCGCATCTGTGCGAGCACAGAAGTGTATTTGAGCTCTGCCTCGCTCTGCAGCAAAGCTTGAAGCTCAGTGTTTCTTTCCCACTGCCCTTCCCCTTCAGTAAAAGAAATAATCAAAAACCAGCAGAAAAAGTTTAGCCGTAATGTTCTTCTCTAAAAATAATTTTTTTTCAGTGGGAGGGTGGAATCAGGCTGTTGTCTGTGAGTTTGATTTACCTTTCTCTGCCCCACCTTCCTCTCCCACCTCACAGAATGATTCTTCATAACCAGAAGAACTTGTAACATACCTCAGCCAGTGAGACAAGCAGGCCCTAAGGAACAGCTCTGTGACTGGGTTTTAAAAGCACAGTGTTGATTACAACTGGATGATGACTGGAAATGAGGAAATTGTTTATCAAAATCCCAACCCTCTTCTTTAAATATACACTTATTTAAATACCCCTGCAGTTGGTATCTCCGTGGAAATTAGCCTAGTCCCCTGAAGTGACAATTGTTTAAAGGATTTTATATAAACGTTTTTAATGGGGATATATTTGGCAAGTGACAAAGGATGAGGAGACTTTAACTAGAAATTAACTACTTAGAGAAGAAACAGTGAAATTTATTTTTTTTTACACCTGATGTTGCTGCATTTTTCTTTCCCTTCAACCACTCCCCTGTGCAGCATTTTTATGTCTTTCCTCTCGTGGGCTGGTTAGCCCACAGAGCAGTGCCCTGATTTAACTCCTTAATGGACCAGTTCCATGATAGTGAAAATCTTTGGCCAGACTTGAGCTCTTTTTCTGCACCTCCTATATGTCAGGAGATAGACGTACCCAAGTAACCAGCATGAGTATTTTTAATGGTGTGGGAATTCTTGATAAGAAGTGAATGTTGTGTCAGATATTTAGCTGCTTGCTTATTATGCATGTCCTGGCTTTGTATCTAACCAGGCACCAGGACGAAGATCCAGATCTGCATCTCAGTCGTCAGCACACATGGTACGCCACGAGCAGGCTGTTTCCTTTACTAAATCTGCATTCTTAATTGATTTTTATTTTGCACCTGCTTTTCTATCTCTTCCTATTACTAACTTTTCAAAGAAAGAATTTATTTATCAAGATGAAAGGTTAATCCATCGCACCAGCCGTGACAACTTTGCACTTTCCTGTATATTTGAAATGCAGGGGTATGGGCGAAGATCCCGAACAACTTCAGAGTCCTCTGCTCATTCTGTGGGACGAGAGAGATCCAGCTCCACAGCACAACAGCCCTCTCCTTCTCCTTCTGTCCCTGTAGGGAAAGAGACTAAAAAAGAGACAAAAAAAGAGCCAGCACCTAGAAAGGTAAGCTTTCTAAGGAAGGTGGCTGTAGCTGGATTAGATTTGTTAGTATGTGTGGTAACTCCTGGTCTGGGATATGGATTTAAGAGGTCCTGACTAAATTGCTTCGTTCTGTTTGTTAGGTGTAGCTCTGGGCTCAGAGTTGAAGTCCCTAACAGAAAATGAATTGTTGCATGAATGTTTCTTTCAACCTGCCTGTAAAGACATTAACTGAATAGATGAATTTATTTTTAGACTGGTGCAAACTGGCTTCGCTGGCTGATGGGAAAAGGGAAGAATGAAGCTCACCTTCCAGATGACAAGAACAAATCAGTAAGGCCCCTAAATCACAAAAACCTTTATAGATTTTAATTTGTTCAAAATGTTTTCCTGAACGACAGATGAACATTGCTTTGAGTAAATAACACGTGTGTAAAACTTTCAAGACTATGCTTATTCCAAGGCTGGCTTTATTACAAGAAATTTGGATTTCTTGGGTTTTTTTGACTGTGTTTGGATTTCTAATCTTTGCCTGTGATTTTCTTGCAGATTGTTTGGGATGAACAGAAACAACGCTGGGTTAATCTGGATGAACCAGAAGAGGAGGTAAAAATCTGAGTACTCATTGTTTCTCTAGGTGGAAAACTGCAATCTGTTCTGGCACACAATTTTCTCTAGTGTGTTACTAGCTCTTCAGAGTTGCCTTTTGATGAATTTGGATTAAAACATGGACCATCCCGAAACTAGAAAGGCTACATGTTCTTGAAGTCTACATCCTTACAAAACCATCTATATCTAGTTGCTGGTGTGGATCCAGTAATTGCAATTGAATTCACAAGGGAGTTTGCTCTAAACTTAGTCCAGTGTATCCCTGCATGGAGGTTGGCATCACCTAGACAAGTGCTTGTTAATTGATTGGCTGCAAACAGAATTTGGGGGGGGGGGGAGGTAGTTTTTGAAAATGTAATGCATATAGCCAAAAAATCACACATCCTGTCCATCCTTGTTATTCAGGGATCTGCCTCAAAACACAAACAAATTATAAGAACCACTGTTATAAATGTTTCCTTTTAAAGTGAGTGGAGATGAGTTGTAGAAATGCCCTGACGTTAGTGAACTATCAGATGGAAGATGAGGAGTATTGGTCTCCATTGCAAGATGCATGTCTCTGTACTCAGTTTTATGTGCTCTAGAGTAGGTGAGGAAAAGGAGTCATCAGACAGATACTGGGGTTAAAACTCTATAATGTGGTTGGACTTTTTTTCCTCCCTGCAGAGTAAACCTCCGCCACCACCTCCAACGGGATTTCCTAAAGTTCCTCAGACTGCTCCACCTGGACCTGGAGGTGGCCCTGGAGGCCCCCCTGGTGCCCCTGTCAACATCTTCTCCAGAAGAGCAGGTACTGGACAACATTGATGTTTCAAGTTTGGAAGACTTCAGATTTTCTCATGTATAAAATGCAAAGGCAGAAGTCTTGGCCTTTCTGGAGTTCTTTGAGGTCAGCTGGCAACTGGGGGATAGAACGGAGCTGTGGCTGGTGGTGGCTTTGCTTGTGCCTGGCTTCTGCACTGTGGTTGCTGTCACAACTGTATCCTGACTTGGGTATTTTTTATATCCCTGGAGCATTATGTTTTGATTCTGAAAGATGGTTTAACCCGCCAGCTGTTCCAATAGACACAGGGATGACAAACACAAGACTTCTTTCTGTTATTTCTGGGTTTTTCTCTTTTAGCCGGAAGCAGAGCCCGTTACGTTGACGTCCTGAATCCAGGTGGAACCAAGTCGAGTGGTGCTCTTCCTGCACCATCAGACCTCTTTGCCCCCTTGGCACCGATGCCAGTTCCTGCAAATGTGTTTGTTCCAAACTCAGGTGTGTCATGAGTGGATAAAATGGTGAGGAGATTGTATGGTTATTTCTGAGTACGTGGTTACCTGACTCATTTTTGTCTGTGTGTGCATTATGGAGCCTTTAATGAACATTGAACAGTGTTCAGTCTCTAGCTCCACTTTGAGTTAGAAGTAGAATTAATCTGGGAACTGCAGTGAAGTGAATGGGTTAGTAAAACCCAGCTCTGCATGCTGCAAAGGGATTCTTTCTGTTCCCCCATTGCAGAGTGACTGGGCCATCCAAAGAGCACAGTTTGGACTGTGTAGTATTCCTGTGATGCTCAGTATCTCGTGCCCTCTTCCACCACCCGTTCCTGGTTCCAGGGTTGTTATCTGGTCAAAGAAAGGGCGAGTTCTTACCTGCACACTTGCTTACCATCTGTTGGGGTCTTTTTTTCTGCTTTCACTGTGTGCTGTGTTGCACCAAGGTTGTCCGTGTGAACTATATTGTAGAAATTCAGTTCTGCTGGTGTCCCTGCTTCTCAACCTGTGGAATTAAGCAGCCAGGTATGGTGCATTTAGCTAAATCCCATTTCCTTTGTAGTTCCAGGGGAACCCCAGCCACTGGAAGGGACTGGTGCCACAGAGCACACGGCAGCTGCAAATCAACCCAACGTGGATCCTGCTGCAGCTGTGGAACCAGAGGTGGGTTAGAGAGAACATCTGGTGTACACAAGTCAAACTTCTCATTAAAAACCCCTCACGATTCTGACTAGTCGTTTCCTAGCCACAGTACATACGAAGCATGTTGCTGTAGGGAATACTTTGGTGTGTAGCATTGTAGTTAAAGAAATACAAGTGAAAATGGAAGTGGGAAGCCCGTGACAAGTTGCGTTCCCTGCTGGGCTGCAGGTTGTCAGGTGCAGGATGTGTCAGGAAAGGGACCGAGGACGTAGGAGGAGCCATGTGCTGCAGGGCCCAATGTGTTGTAACCTTCTGCTTCAGGGGGATCAATGTGGCAAGAATGTGAAATAGCGTCGTAGAAACAAAGATAAACACAAGTGTGTTGTTTTCCTGTAGTATTTAAATCCTGCGATCCTTCCTCCTGGATCTGGACTTCCTGTTTCTAACCCCGATGGCTCCCAGTCAGGAGAGGTAAGGCTTGAATCAAAGTAGTTAGCTAATGACTTTTGCAGCATATTTAAGCCATTCATTTGTAGTGGACTTAACACGGGCCATCTAAACCAACAAGTAACTGGGTCAGTTGCTGATGAGCAGCCGAGATGGAATCGTAACTGCTCCAAAATTGTGCTGAAAAAACCTCTAAGCCCATGCAAGAAGTTCAGGCTCCATGTCCTACGCACTGTGGTGTCATCTCCCCCCTTTTTTTTTTTATATATAAATAGTTTTTTACCAGCCTTATTCAGAGTAAAATGTCAGTAGCAGTTTGAGGGTCTCTTCTTGCCTCCATGCATGTGTATAATTTCACTAATATTAAAGTGCAAGACACAGCGAGGAGAACAGATTGCTATGTGCCAGGCAGAGTAACATTACCTTTGTTCCTACTAAATGTTTTCTATATCTACATAATTTTGTGCTTTAAGAAGTCCTTTTGATTTAAACTAACTTCTGGCTTTACATTTTTGTGTTGATTTTTTGGTTTGGTTTTTTTTTTTTCCTTTTAACTTGAAGTTGGTTTAACCTTTGGCAGTGAGACTTTTAAAATGAAATAAAATGACTGAAAGCTTGGGGCAGTGACATGCATGACGACTTCTTTATTTGTGTTTTTTTTGTATTTGTGTGTTCTTGCTGTTTTGTAGCTTTCGCGCTCTAGTTCAATGAGTTCATTATCACGTGAAGTAAGCCAGCATTTTAATCAGGTACATGTGGCTGGCCATTCTCATTTATGTTTTTTTACTTTTCCCCCCTCTTTACTTTGCATTTGCTCAAACACTAATGCTACTTTTAGTCATTTTTCCCCTCCTCTCATTTCACAGAAGTAATATTAGAAGTAACTAATGATGTAGTGTTCCTTTTAACACTCAAACAGGGTCTTCAGAGCTTTTTGTATTCATGAGAGTGCATGTAACCCAGGCATGCTTTTTGTTCGTGTTCACCTTCCTAAGAGATACACTTAAAATTTTTGATCAGCTCTTTCTGGGGATACCAAAGAAATCTGTTGATTTTAAACAAAACAAAACAAAAAAGAAACCAAACGACATCCTAAAAGGACTCTCACAAGCAAAACCTGCTCATTCTGCTGCCGCCGCCAGCCTCAAATCATTAATGATACCACGGCCTGTTTGATCTGCAAAAGCCCCTGTAGGAATTAAAGGAATGCTTCATCTCTGCTCTGAGTTCCAGTGCTGGGGGGGGGGTCACCCTAAAGGGGTGACACCAACTCTGCCCGATATTTCTTAGTAAAGCCAAACCTAGCTTAGAATGTTTCCTTTGGGGCAAGTCGGAAGGTCTACTAACAAAAGCAGGAGGTACTAATTCAGTGAAGTCGCACCGGTGTCTTGTTTTGGTTTTTGCATGCTTTGGATTTTCGGAGCTCTCTACAGTTGCTGCATGTGACCTTGTTTTGCCAGTTCCTACATTGAGCAGTAACGTTAAAGGTCCGGACGCAAACCGCACCGGCACTCGGCGGGTGCTCCAACGCGCTGCGCTCTCCATGTTGTTGCCATTATTCCTGTGACTCTTGGCTCTGTATGGCGAAGCGAACGACGCTCGAGAGGCGGGGAAGCTCTGCTGTTCTCTAACTTCAGCATTCTCTACTTTCTAGCCTGCTGCTGTGCCACCTCCGGGGGGACCTTCGGCGGGAACGGTACCGTTCTACAACCCTTCTCAATTTGCACAAGTGAGTAAAGGCCTCGTCTGCACTTGGAACAAAGCTATTGAACAAACGCGTGGTTTTGTTGCACTGTCTTAATCTGCACTGTTGCTTGTGGCGTTAGATCAGCACACAGACCAGTGCAGCACCTGTTTACCAGGTTTGAGTTCCTGCTTTAGTGCCAACTCTTTTTATTTTGTCTCCAGTATGACGCTTTGACACAATATTTTTATTTCCATTCTTCTTTTTCAGTCTCCTGCGGGCACGGGAAGTTCCAGACTAGGAAGAATTGGACAGAGGAAGTATCCAACATTGAAGTAAAATACAATGGCTTTGTATTTGGAATTCTGAGCATACAAAGAACTGTTCTGAGTACCAGTCAATCTCACGGGACATGCTATCAGTACTACCTGCAGTTGACATGACAGAAATTTAATGATGGGTGATTTTTTTTTTTTTCCTTTTTCTCACGGTCTCCCTACTTGCGCCTCGTCTCGGCCAATCATTACCAAATATCAAATAATGTACCTTTTCCTTTTAAAAGAAAACCTGGCTAGAAATAGCGCTGCTGTGATCAAGAATAGACACGAGGGAGGGAATAGTTGCTGTCTGTTACAAAAACTATGTGTAAATTGCGTAGGCAATTTATTCCTTGTTTATTTTAAACCTACTAGCGTGACCTTGGAAGACATAGTTTCAGGGATTCCTTAGTTTCTGAAGGATGCTCCCCTCCCAGCGGGGGTGGGAGGGGAAAACCCCGCGTCCATGGTGTAACACAACACTCTGTGGCCTTAAGAGGACCATGCACAATTGTGATGCTTATCAAACAGGACTCGGTCTGTCAGCGTATCAAACGGGATTGTTTTCTGAAGGGGGGGAGGGAGCCACAGCTCATCCAAATAAATTGACCTGTATTGAATGAAAACTGTGACTGTAATCTAATACTAACTCGATTTGGATCTTACCTAGTACGTATGTAGTTTGTGGTTTAGACTCCTTGTAAAGCAAACTGTATAGTCTGACAGAAGCTGTCTGTATCATAGCCAACGCTGTACTATTTGATGAGTGAGTTGTTCCTTTAAGTGCAATACGGTTATTTGCTTTCTCTCAAACTGCTGGCACTGTGTGGTGAAGGTGATAACAGCTTGAAAGTTGAAAGTTTGGGGTTGGTTTTTTTTTTTTTACTTCTTCCTGTCGAGTGCCAGAATCAGCATAATCTTCTGTTCTTGAATTTCCATTACTAAAATAACCAAGGTCTTAAATAGCTAACAGCTGAATTTCAAATGTACTAAAAGTAGACGGATTAGACCTCTGCCAATGGACTCAAAAAGCTGTAGGTTTCATAGAGGAAATCTTGAGAACCGTGATATGCAACGTTCATATTCACCGAAGAACCTGAATTATCTGCAAAGAGAGAAATAAACTTTAAATATTTATTAAATCATTAGGCCATATTTTATTTAGAACTTGCCACCAAACTATTTCATTTTACTTGAATTTCTGCCCATGAGTAGAAATAATATGAATGTGAAACTGCCAGTGTTGGGCCCTGATTGTGGTTTCTTTGTCGTTTTGGGTTTTTTTTTTTTTCCTTCTCCTGAAGAACTCCACCTTTCTGAAATCTCAATAACCTTATGTATGTCCTACAAGGTTTGTATGTAGCCGAAGTAAAGTGCTGTTTGGGGGGGATTAGAAACCTTTTGCATAATGGTCCATACTCGATTCCAGATGTGGTCAGCAGCAGTCGGTGTGGTTTACTTTTCTACAGTTGAAACCCAGTCAGACACTTGGCTCTCCTCGAATTCAGCCGGGCTGCTGCTGATTCCTCCTTTCAGTAGAGACTGCCAAACAACTTCCTTCACGAAGGCTCCCTTTGATCTGGGGGCGGCTCTTTCCTAAGTGTAAGATTTGACACTGTAAATTCTTGAATAAAATATTTTGCGCTCTGGAGCACTTTCACATTTTACTTCTTCTTGTGGTTATTGCTTCAGGAACCTGGGTGAAGGAACCTCTCCTCTACCTTTGGAGGTAAACCCTTGAGAGACAGGGAGCTGGGAGAGTGCTGGCTCTGCTGGAACTGCTTTAATTATTTTCAGTGAAATGTGAAAACTTGATGTAGATTTAACATTAACAACTTTTTTTAACAGTACAAAAGGTTTTGCTTGTAAACTGCTTATTTAAATGCGCCGTAACTTGGAACGGTTTGACATTTTAATTTATTATATTTTTATTTTTTTATTATTATTAAATTTTATGTTGGTTTTTTTTCCTTTTAATATAACTTCTC
>WUAM01000001.1:8104745-8133798 GCA_024336885.1 Actenoides hombroni
AGCGAGAGAAGATCCGGCGAGAGATCGAGGAGCTGGAACGGAGCTTGGAGCCCGGCGGGGCCGGCGTCGAGGTGGCCGTGTCCGACTCCAGCCTCAGCTCCGGCTCGGGTACGGCGGAGCGCGGGCTCCCCCCTCTCCGGCCTCCCCCGGGGCTTCCGCTCCCACCTTCCGCCCCGGCTCTGGCTCCTGAGGCCCGCGTCGGTGCTGCGTTAGCCCCGCCGCGTCTGCCCGGTGCTGGGAGCGGGCTTCGCAGGGCTGCAGGCCAGGCGCCCCCTCCTCGGTGCCGGCCTTCGCCAGCGTCCCCGCGGGACAAGCTCCTTGCACCGCTGTTGTACGTGTTGTCGCGATGAACCCCCGGCGAGCTAGCGGGGAAGGCCGAGAGCCCCGCCACGCCTCCCGGCAGAGGCTTCTGCTCGGGGCAGGCGGTGACGGGCTGCCTCGCAAACCCGCCGGCTCTTGGCCAGAGGCTCCTCGCGGCAGTTTCCCCGCTGTCGGAAGGGACAAGGCGAACTGCAGTGTGAGCCGCTCCGCCCCGCAGCCTGCCCGGGCCTCCTGAAGTTTTAATTTTTCAAAGCAAAGAGCGGGTGGTAGCGGTTGAGGTGTCCGTGCCTAGGGTGCCTGTCCCAGCCGCGTCACCCCCACGGCTTTTGAGCGTTTCAGTTTGGATGTTGCTGAAGAGCGTGGGAGGGCTGTGAGATGCTTTCTGGGTTCTCTTGGGTTGGAATGTTCACTTGGCTGCAGATTCCAGAGCCTGTAATTTTGCCATGATGTGTTGGACCAAGGCAGTAGTTATTAGGAGCTGCTCTTTTCTTCCTACCCTGGAACAAAAAAAGTACAGATGTTGAGCATAACTAAATATCATTTTTACTTGATGATATTGGCAGTATCCAAGAACTCTTAATGGTTGTGTCAGAGATACTGCGTGGTGCTTTATTCTGTATGTGTGCTTTAGTTGAGAAGTCTTTAGTTTTGAAGCTTTTTTTTAAATCTCACTACAGTCAGTGTTTTTGTGGTTTTGTTGTCTAACAGATGATGGTGAAGATGACGACTCAGATTCTCAGGCTGAAATGGTAACTATCTCTTTAGGCACATCTTTCCATCTGTCTACTGAAAGGAGGAGGAAGGGGAATTTCACTCTGTTCTAGGAAAATCTGGCACCTGGTTTGGCTCTGTAGCTCAGGAAGGATTCCTAATAGATCTGGAGGTTTAGTTATTCCTGCCCAGGACTTTGTTATTCACATGTCATGGAGAGCCTTCATGTGAAAACAAGTGTCAGGGATCAGAGGCCTCAGTGCTCCAGTGCCTGCAGGTTATCACTGGAAACACACCAGCTTCTGGGGAGGTCGCAGAGCAATTGCACATAAGAGAGGAACCATCAGCTTGTGATTCAGAAATCCTTTCCTTCTTTGTACCTGAACAATTCTGCGATTGATCATGGGGGGGAATGTTACTTCTAAGACCCCGGTGTAAAAGCTCCAAGTGTTACTGTTTTTTGGTTTAGTTACAGTTCTGCAGCTGGTGTCACAAGACCAGGCGTTGGTGAGGTTTGGGGTCAGACTTTGGTTCAAATAGGCAGAACTGGTGAACAGGGTGCAGGGGAGTTGGGTGAGGCAGGTAACCCTGCTTTTGGGAACGTTCAGAACAGCTGCCAGGGAGAGACAAGCCATTACATGCCTCCAGGTCTTTTGAAAATCATTTTGTAAGATAATGGAAGAATTGAGTTATAGAGTTTTTTATTTTCTTGTTTTTCCCACCTCCCCTCTCTAAAATGCTTCATTCGCTTCAAGGAAATGGAGAGAGAAGATGACAGCAGTGATGATGATACTGAAAGCAGCCTGCCACAGGATCCAGAAACGTGTCTGCAGATGAACCATGTCTACCAGGAAGTCATCCAGGAAAAGATTGAGGAAGTTGAGCTTCTCATTGCACAAAACAAAGAACAGCAGGTGAGCGAAACAGGAGTAAAATGTTTATTCCTGTGCTCTTCTGGGTTGCCATTTGCCATCTTCCCCTGCCCATCAAGCCCAGTAAAACTTTCCAGGACGTTCCTAATCCATCACAGGTACCAGTGGGACCAGCTGCAGCAGCCGTGGTCCCTTATTCATATACTGGTGCAGTGCTCAGGTTGTCTGGCCAGGAACAAGGTTCTTTTTCTTCCTGGTGGTTCAAACCAGTGTCACTTGACTGGCCCTTGGAAGGGCTTATTTGTCTGATGCTTCCATGCTCTCTTATCACCCAAAACACTCCCGCTGGGGTTCTCCTTTATACCCATATATATTTATTTTTAGTTTGTTGTAGCAAGTTGGTATCATCTGCAGCGTGCTGTATGAACTTAGGAAGCTCCAAATCCTGTCTTTAACACACACTGATTTACGGTCTGGTGCTGCTAATTTGAGCCCTGCCTGGGGTGTTTGTGATGGCTCAGCCACTGCTCTCTGGAATGAGGAGTTTGAAAGAGACAGTGATCCTTTTTAATTCTTGTGTTGCAGAAGGAAATCATGTGTGAGGTTGGTGGTCCAAAGATAGCGAAGGCAGGAGATGGCAGAAATCTACCAGCAAATATATTTCTGGGTCATTTTATGAAGCCATACTTCAAGGATAAAACAACAGGCATTGTAAGTATATACAACTAGGTTACTTATCACTGCCTGTCAGTGATAGATGTAAATTGCAATTGTGTGAAACTGTGTTACCTGTAACTGTGAGCCTTTTTTTTCCTCACTTCTTGCTTACTTGACCCTCTTTTGGGAATGTTTGGTCGACCTGTGTCTGGCTGTGACATCTGAAAGTGAGTTCTGAGGAGCTGTGTTCCAGCTGCGGGGCACTTGAATGTTCTTGGGTTTGACTTAGCTTGGGTCATTTGTCTTCATCTCCATGATCCAATTCCGTGCTGTTGTTTAAATCTGATTGTCTTTGAAACTGAGTTTTCTGAGGCAAGTGTCACTACTTTTCTTTCATGTACTCTTAAAGAGTCTGTAGCCAAAGGAGAACTTGGCTCTGTTGTAGCTAAGATGGCAGCTGTCACTATACATATATTAATATAATATTCAAGCAACGACTGGTAATTTTTCTCTTAATTTCTGCTCAAGTTGGTCATGAATCTGAAATAGGTACAAACCTGTGCAATTTGTGTCCCCGTGTTCAACGTTCTCCGTCAGCTGTCAGCTCTGCGAGCAGCACTGGCTCTGAGCTGGGAACGTGCTGTGTAACTGTGGGCAAGCTTGCTCAGAGTAACTTAATTAGTCATTTTCTTATGTCTTCTGATGTACCTGTGAGCTTGTGCTAACAAAGGTAACTCAGCAGGTTGAAGTGACAGCTTGCACAAGTTTGAGTTACCAGTCATTTCTCCTAGCAATTCATGGTAGAGTTTTCAGAAGAAAGGGACTGTTTTTTCTGTGTATCTGACTCCTTCTGTGTATCTAACTCTTCTAATCTTCCTTAGGGCCCTCCTTCCAATGAAGATGCCAAGGAAAAGGCAGCTCAGGGCATAAAATCCTTTGAACAACTGCTTTCAACAAAATGTAGGTAACTTTATGTGCTGTTCAGTGTTCTATGAGAGCTATAACAAATACATATATTCATATTGTTAGTTCCCCTCCTGCCATTTGCAGCTAAATATCAGCACTTCTGATATTTCACACCTGACTCTGGGAAAAAAAAAGTAGTTTAAAGTAAATGGATGCTCTGTAAGTTGCTTCATTGAGTGATTAGTGACTTGCTTCTTAGATTTGCATTTGTTTGATGCATCAGCTCCCGCAAGCGCTCCAAAACCAAATGAGCTTGTGCAGGAGTAGTCCTCGGATGAGAGGAGTTCAAGGGACACTTCCAGCTCTAGATGGTTACAGACACCTGGGTTATGATATTTATTGAGATCTCTTGGGAATTAAAGCTGAGCAAGAGGATGTTCCTTGCCCGAGTCAAACATGGTATTAGTCATTTTGGTGGAGAATGGGATCAGTGTACCCAGCTGCTGGTAACTGTTGTGCCCAACAAAACTGTGTAGCTAATGAAGATGACCTGCTATTGGAGACCTGGGGAATACTTTGACAGTGCTCTTGAAAGCAGAGGATCTCTCTTTTTCTTAGCAATGCTTTTGCATTCGTGTCTGAATGCTCGGTGACCTTGTTTTCTCTAGGGAAAAGCAGGGAGAAGACGCTACTGCAGAAGTCCGTAGTGAGCGACCGCCTGCAACGCCTGCTTCAGCCAAAGTTACTGAAGTAAGTGCTGTACAAAAATCTACTGCTAGGAACATTCTGTAGGAAGGATGTATATGGAGATTCCACCTTCCTTCAGCGAGTTGTGGCGTTATCTGGAGTTTGGGGCAGTTACAGAACACAGCCAAGGTGCTGTGAGTGTCGCTGCTGGGCCTGGGAGAGCTGCGCTGTGATTTACAAGCCATGGCCCTCCAGCTGCCCTGTCCTTGGGACACGGGTGCAGAGCATGACACTGCTGTGGGCAGCAGCATCTCTCACTCTTTGTTGACATCTGTGTGTGCACGTGGTCCTGAAGGGTCTTGGAGTGCCCTGCTCTGACCGTAAGCAAGAGGTTGCAGCTTTTGGGTTGGGTTGTGAATGCTCGATGGTTATTCTGCAGGTATCTGGCAGGTGGAGAGGTTTTGTGTTGGAGGTATTGTGGCATTTTATGGCCGTCTGTTTTTTTTCCCCTTGACACAGCAGTGTAACTAACAGTGGTTTACGGGGCTTGAAGCTGAAATTGTGATGTGTAGCAAGTCATAATGGTGTGTTCAGTGAGAGATTTCTCTGCCTGGAGTTGGTCCAGTCTTTTTGTTGCAACAACCTTAGTTCTCTCTGTAAATATAAAAAATGATTAATCTGAGACCTGTTCTGGGTCAATGATTTGCACCGAAGAGGCAAAAATAGGACAATGACTGTGCCATGTGGGAAAACAGAACAACAATAGGTTTTGTAGGGTGGAAATAAACTAGGAAGGGAAAAAATTATACTGATGAGGAAATAATCTTTGCCATATATCTTCTGATGCCAATGACCTCATTCCCATCTAGTCATTTTAAGTAACGATGTCTTTGAACAGGATGAGTTATTGGAATCAGAAACTGGAGAAAGTCAAGACTGAAATGGAGAAACAGATCCTGGAAAAGCAAATCAAAGAAGTGGAGCAAGAAATAGAGGCAATTAAGTGAGACGTCTTCTTTTTATGTTCTTGGTGAAAATGAGAGTCTGTACTTGGAGTTTACCTCTTAAAATTCCCACCTTTCTTGAGCACTTCTAGATGTGATGTTTGGAAAAATCTTTATTTGTGTTGACTTGCAAAAAATTAAGTGCTGTTTAAACACTGTGGAGCTCTCATTTCCACAGTTCTTTCCTAAGAATTATGGTTTTGGTCTTGATACACAAATGTAGTATCTATACCCAGTATAGAGATGCTGCTTCTTGATGTAGCAACAAAGAACCAGAGAGCTCTGAAATTTTTAGTAGTTCTGAGCTTTGGCTCCTTAGCGTGTCTAGAGCAATGTATTTTGGTATTGCATTAATCCTTTCTCCTGCTAAACCAGCATCATTTTGTGGGGAACTCTTTTTCAAGAAGAAAAACTGGGGCAAAGTTACTGTGGCAAAGAGCCTGATGCTTTTAGGTAGCAAGAGTTCAGTTCTTGTGGAAGTTGGTAGTGGGTGGGAGGAATAAGATGAAGCAAGATCAGGAGGGCAAAGTGACTGTTTAGTTAACCATTTAACGTGGTTCTTTTTCTCTTTGTACCTTCTGCTTTAGCCAACTCCCAGAAAGTGACTTGTTAGGAAACAGATTCGATGAACATGACTGGGAGAAAATTTCAAACATCCATGTAAGTTGAGAGATCATCTGGTTTATTACCTCTGATATCTCTGTCCCTTCTCTTGAAGTACCTGACCTGGCCTAGTTCGCATCCACTGTTCCCATCGTGAGTTTCAAGTTGCCTGTTAAGTGATCTCAACCTGGCAAGCACAGAAGTACTGAAAATTTGATGTTATTGGTTAAATTTCATGATTTAATTTTGGAAAAGCTTAGCAATAAGACACACCTGGAAAGCAAAATACTATTCCTTGTATCGGTGTTCCCGTCCGTCCGGGCGGTCAGTCCCAGCTACAAGACAAAACAGGTTTGGGCTGTTTCTTTCAGTTTGATGGACAGCGCAGTTCAGAAGAACTGAAGAAGTTTTGGCAGAACTGGGAGCATCCAAGCATCAACAAAAAGGAATGGACTGAGGAGGAAATCGAGAGGCTGAAGAAGATAGCTGCCAAACATGGTTATCTGGACTGGCAGGCGATAGCCCAGGAGCTGGGGGTAAGGTCTTCTGAGCTCGGACACGAGAGGTGGCAAGTCAGTTGATTGTGACTTAACTGTGCCTCCTGTCAACTTTCAGAAAATGATGTTAATGTTAATTCGTTATTAATTATTGCTTTTCTGAGAAGCATTCAAGAACAGTACCAAAAAAGTTTGGTACTTCAGCTGTGTTATCTTGCTTTTTATCCTTGTAAATATCTGGTTATCTGAGTAGCTCTGTTCTCATTCTATTAAGACAAACAGGACACCTTTCCAGTGCCTGCAGAAGTATCAAGTCTATAACAAAGATCTGAAAAGGAAAGAATGGACCAAAAATGAAGACCAGATGCTTTTAGAGCTTGTTCAAGAGATGAGAGTAGGAAGTCATATCCCATACAAGAAAAGTAAGTGACCTACAAGTGAAAATATCTTCCAGTGACCTGTAGGGGTTGGGGGTTTTCATTCTCTCAGGCTTGTCTGTTGGTGTTCCTGCATATTAAAACCTTCTCTGATTCAAGGAATTAATGACATTTTATTTCCTATGAATGTTTTAATTTCCAGGATAGTCACAGTTTTGTTTTCACCTTACCTTTCTAGTCTGTGATCTAGACAGGGCTCAACAGTGCTGTGGCTCATCTGAAACTACAAATGTACCTGTTTCCAAAAACTCCTTGTGTGCTGAACCTGTCAGATAGATATTGGAACTGAAAGCTTTCCTAGTTCTCAGCTGGGAGATGGATTGTTGGGTCATCGTGTCCCTCAGACTGGCAGTGCCACTGTCAATAGCAACGTTTTGGGTGTGCTGTGCTCTCAGTTCTGTTGTGTACCACTGGCTTAAGTATTTAAGCTGAGATTTTAAATGCTGCTTCTGGCGATCTGCTGTTGGAAAACGTTGCAGTTACAATGTAAGTAAAGGAAGATGGACTGCTTGCGACATATTTTAAAATGCACTCTTGTGTTTCTAGTTGCTTATTACATGGAAGGAAGAGATTCTGCTCAGCTGATTTACCGGTGGACAAAGAGTGTAGACCCCAGTTTGAAGAAAGGACCCTGGACACCCGAGGAGGATGCTGTAAGCCCCCTTCTCTGATTGCAGGGTGCTGAAAGAGGGAAGGTTAGACTGTTGAGGTGTTGCGTGGCTGTATACATCTGGGCTTTAACATTGCCACTGAGGGGTGTAAAATGGATCAAGACGGGCAGGTTACAAGCCAAGGGGGCTTAGAAGTATCTAAACACTTCTGGTCAGAGATTTATAACGCCGCGGAGACACGTACAACCGCTTCTGTCTCAGGCCTGTTAGGATCATTGCTGATGAGAATCTCAACTCTTGCTCTGTCTGGTGAACACAGATGCTGCTGGCTGCAGTTAAGAAGTACGGCGAGTGTGACTGGTACAAAATTCGGACAGAAGTGCCGGGGAGGAGCGACGCTCAGTGCAGAGATCGGTACGTACGCTGAACGCAGCGACTGTGCTCTCGGGTTTCTGACACAGAGCCAACGTGCAGCTGATTTTTAGAGACATGCTTGATTCGTTTGAACCAGGGTCACCCTAAAGACTGTTTCAGAAAAGGTGGTTGTGGTGTAAATGCAATCGCTGACGTTGTCCGCACGTAACCCTGCGTTTGTAGTTACGGAAGTCTCAAACTTGAAAGAGAGGTTAGCAGAGAGAAGAGCGTGTTTGTTGTCTGTGACGTGCTACTCCTCAGTGCAGTTGCCTCTGGGTTAGCAGAAGTTGGAAAGGATGTTGTTCAAGATAAAAGTGAAGGGGTCACTGAGAGTGCATGAAGTGGGGGGAGGTTGTCATCCAGGCGTTGTCACTGCAGCTGTGAAAACGACCTAGTCAGTGACTTGCTGTGACAGAACACCACGAATGAGGTGCTGAGCAGTTCTCAGCCTTGGACTCCACTTCAGGAGGCTCAGAGTACAGTATGGCCTCATTTCACTGACCTGCTTTACAGCTCCTGCTTGTAACTCTTAATCAGGTGGCCTGCTATTTTTGAGAACAAAGAGATTGTAGCTGCGCTGCACTAAGGGAGTAGGGATGGGACCCTTTACAAAAAGGAAAGACCTGAGAGGGAGTGCTGGTTTTGTTCAGCCTCAGAGCGCACTGTGACAATCAGGACTGTGCAAGCAGAGTTGAATGTTCCTTACTTCAGTGTTTTCATTTTGAAGGTACTTAAAAGCATTGCACTGTGATGTAAAGAAAGGCAAGTGGAGCTTAGAGGAAGAGGAGCAGCTAATTGAACTGGTTCAGAAGCATGGCCTGGGTAAGTGTTTCTGTGGCTTGATCTTCAGTAAGTCATATTAAGCAATTTGTCATTTAATTTTTCTCCTCTTATTTGAAGCCCTGCATCTTATACTAGCAGGCTCTGCTTTGTCCTGAGGTTTACAACCTTCCTTATGCTGCACAGTCTGCTCCTGGAAACTCCGTTATTGAGGGACTGTGTAGTGAAGAGTTCCATAGCTGTGTTAGCAAGGTGTCAGAGCTGTCGCTGTGTAGAGTTCTCTTATTTTCTCTAAATAAAACTTTCCTTAACACATAGAAGCTTTTCAGCATTCACTTTAAGCTTTCTTCTAAGCTCTGCTGCTGCAAGGGCATGTGTATTTCTGCTGGGGTCTCCCATATTGGTTCATTTTGCAATAGTTTCTAACTTTTTAGCTTTGCATAGTAGTGCAGAGTCTGATCGAAGAAGACAAATGGGTATAAAGGTCTTGAGATCCATTCATACAACAGCTCCCTCTCTTGCACAAGGAAATGTGTAATATCTGTATAATACTCTGCACTGAACAGGCCCATTGCTTGGTTTGTTGCTTTAATAGATGTGCTCTGCTCTGCATCCTTTTTAGGTCACTGGAGTAAAATAGCTTCTGAACTGCCACATCGGACTGGCTCCCAATGTCTGAGCAAGTGGAAACTCATGATTGGGTCCAAGGTATTGTACCAAATCCTCCTTTGTCACAGACCCATTTCTTTAGTTAAGATTCTCTAAATTAAACGCAAAATCCTGTGAAATCAAGACAAAAAATTGATTTTGTTTTCACGCAGTCAAGATTGTTATGGGTGTTCATGGTCTACTTTTTGTTGTGTTAAAGCAGCCTCTATTCTGAAGGTCTGAAGTTAGTTTGCTGTATATTTGTATTATTATATATTTATATTACCCATAATTGTCTTTATTACCTAGAAATGCCTATAAGAATGCAATATACCTAGGTTTTCATGTATGTGCCTCCTGAGTGGCCAGTTTTGGTGCCAGGCGCTCCAGAAATTGTGGCTGCTTAAGATGATGTTTAAGGTACAGTCTTGTTTCCACTGGTGAAGCACCTGCCCAAGGGAAGAGTTCATGGAAAGCTGAACGTGTTGACATGTGGCAGCTGTACTTAGTTGGTGCTTAACACAAGCTTGTCCCAGCCATAGCTTTCTTTTTGCATACAAGAACACTAAACCAATAAAAGTCTGGGTCCAAAGGCAATTGTCAGTTGTACTGGATTTAGTTAATCTCAGCAATAAGGCAGACCTGTCTGTTGGGAAGCCACACCTGACTGACAGGATACTGCCCTGTGAAACTTCTAAACTTACTGGTTTGAGAGATTTGTAAGTCAAGGGCAAACACTGGCTAAAATGTGTCTGTGCTTTTTTCGGATTGAGAAGAAAAGATCTCGGCCAACAAAACGGCAGCACCTGGAAGAGAGTTCCAGCTCTTCAGAGAGTAGCAGTGAAGACATAGAACTGGACTTAGCAGACAGTTCAGAGGAGGAGACGACGACACGCAAGGAGGAGGCTGCATTTCCCAGCATCGATTTGTGGGTCCCAACACGGACAAATACACAGGAGTCAATCAAAGGAAGATACCAAAGTCCAGCCCTTTTCTGTCCCGTGAGTGCTGATGCAAAGACCAGTAGCAGTGAAGTTCCAAGTGCACCCTGTGATGGAGACAATGCCGGAGCTGCTGATAATACATCAGAGTTGAACACCCTGCTGAGGGGCATTGCACGTCCTCATTCAACGGATGTCATTGTGAAGAACCCAGCAGAAGTCCTGCACAAGGTGAGTCCCGGGCTTCTCGGGCTGTTCTTGGTGGAGCTTAGATCAGAAGTGACTGGGGAGTGCAGTTGCAGCAGTCAAGAAGAGTATGTGATGAGGAGAGGGTAAAATCTTTTTCAGGCCTCTGTTGGCTGCCTCCTGGTTATGCCATTGGGTGGTGCTGTTGGAAACCCAGCTGTGGGTTTAAACAGAAATTTCTAGCACTGCCTCCCCATGCCTTACCTAGAAGAGAGCTCTGTTCTTCCCTGCACACAGTGTCACAGAAACAAAACTTATTTTTAGATCTTAATAAAGCAGAGCTGCCCGGTGAATTGTGGTGTCCCTCTACCCTGCTGACTAGGGCATAGGGTTTGGGAGAATCCAGTTACTTACACATCTGTATCCGATCCTGATCAGTGTTTTCACCCCAGGTTGGGTACTGAAACAGTACAAACCCTCCTAGCACCTTTCTGCAGACAGACACTCCTTAGCAAACTGTGGAATGTTTAAATTGATATTAAAGTTCACGTCAGCAAATTGTTCTGACTTCTGTGTTAAGAATTGAATCTGTGCCCTCGACTGTGGGGCCAGTTGCACCAATGACAAGTTTGCTGTTTACAGAAGGGGTGTCTTCTGGGGGTTATGGTTTGTGAGGGTTGCAAATGCTTTAATTCTGATTACAGATACAGCATTATTTTACTAGTAGGAGTTTAGGGAAGAGTCAGTGGCATTTCCACTCCTCTTTCTGTATCTTCCCTTGTACTCTTAAACCAAAAAAAATGCAAAGAGAATCATTCAATGAGTTCTGACCCTCAGTGTGCATTTTTGTAGCTACTTCACACCAAGGCTTTTACAAAATAGACATTGGTATTGTGGTGATGCACAGGGACTAAAAGGTAAGGGAAATGTCTGCACTTCAGGGCTGGTTTTCTTTATTAAGATACTTTCAACAGCAGGACAACAGTTGCAAACTTTTGTACCTTCTGTGTATAACCAGTGCATGTGATTTTCTGTGAGATACTTTCCCCTTTATCTTCCCTTTTATACTTTTGTTTTAAGGCTTCCAGGTGTGGAAAGCAAGTGCTGCGGGTTACCCTGGAGGATGTGAGAAGAGTATTAAGATACAACACGTGCTTCCAGAGGAAACTTGTAAGTGCATCTTCTCTGCTCTTGTGACATGAGCACTGCTGGGCTGTATTTAGTGGGAAATGTTTTCTGATAGAATCACCTATCTTCTTGCACCGTAGTCCCAAGAGGAAAAGCTCATCTTTATTTTTTTTTTTTTCATAACTGCCCTGTGAATAGTTTGTCCTGGGACTAAGTATGGTAGAACTTTCCTAATTGAAGCTCTAATTGTGTATTTGTTAACACAGCAATCAAAGATACTGAAACCTGGAACTGTTTTATCAAAAATGTCTGGAGTTAGTGCCTCTGTTGGGCAGAAGCTTCAGGGGCTGCAGAACATGACAGAGAAAGCTTATCGCCAAGAGAGAGAGCGTTTGAGGAGAATGAACCTTGACAGGAAGCTTCTGATGGCAGTGACACCTTGGGTGGGCAATGTGCTGCTGCCGTGCACCTTGCAAACTGGGAAGATGGCCTTTCATCAGACTAAAGGTACTGGTGACCCATCGGGGACAGGACTCTCCTGCTTTTTCTCCCTACTTTCTGACATCTTGTAAGTGAAGGCCCAGCTGATGTTTTTTGTGTGTTGGGCTTTTTTCTAGCTGATTCTATTCAAGAGAAGATCAAGTCGGTCAGCCTCGTGAGCACTCCCCTCTTCACTCTCTTCATCCAGGTACGTTTTGCTGGTTTAACAACATTATCCACTTTCAAACACTGGTAATCTTTATCTCTGTGTTTGATGCTTAAATAAATGGTTTATTTTTGTTTCTTAAATCACCTAATTAGTGGATTAATCCTACCTCGTGGCTTGTGTATGAAGTTTTCTGGGTGCAGGATTTATTAAAGAAGTCTAATACAGTCAGGGCTTTTTCTGTAGGTATAAAAATATCCCCAGAATCTTGCAAGTGAAGCCTCTCCCATCCATCTTTTATTGTCACTGGCGCTACCAGAACATTTTTTGTTCTCAGTCAAATTCTAATGAAGTTCTCATCTTGCAGCTCTTTCAGATTGATACCAAAGGCTGCATGAAGATCATTCGTGAGAGAAGGCTCAGGCAGCCAGAGCTTCTGAGGGCCGATGCAAGAAGGCCTTTGCAGGTACTTTGCATGGCCTGCTTCTAAGCTTTTTCCCACTGAATCCTTGACTATTCTATGACCACTAATGTTGTGGCCAGTGGTGCTCTTTGTGCGTTGTGTAACCAGTTTGTTTTGGCTCAGAAGCACAAAGCACAAACGCTGTGGCTGTGCAGCCACTTGTAGAGGATATTGGCAGATGTGGGTTTGATTCACATCTGTGCTGTTTTAATGATCTTTAGGTATCTCAGAAGTTTAATTTAATATAATTTTTTTGGCAGGCTTCCCAAAATATGGAGACTTCTTCAGGTACCTACCAGAACATTTATTTTTTTATGATGTGCAAGAACTTTCACTTAATTCATCACCATTACATTAATGACCCATTTAACTGAAGGAGAACTTTTGGAACAAAACCACAGTGTCATGCTCGCTTTTGTTAGCTCTTGGATCTTTCAGTTATTGGCTAAATATGTTACC
The DNA here is from genome assembly GCA_024336885.1 of Actenoides hombroni. Taxonomy (NCBI): domain Eukaryota; kingdom Metazoa; phylum Chordata; class Aves; order Coraciiformes; family Alcedinidae; genus Actenoides; species Actenoides hombroni. The sequence continues at coordinate 8,117,717 of WUAM01000001.1, forward strand.
CTTTGGTAAGGATGGGGGAAAAAAATACCTAAGGGTTGGGGGACCAGTGGCACTGGGCCACCAGTTCTGTGCGGTATCGCTGTTACACAGCTCTCGGGCAGGGTGCTGGCTGCAGGGACCCTGCTGGCACCGACCAAAACCCCAGTTCATTGTTGTCATCCTGCCTGGTGTGAAGTGCCTGTGTCATGCTGACCAGGGTACGGCTCCTTGTGTGCAGTGTTCAGGTGCGTTCCCAGCCCACTGGTGGGTTCTGGGGGAAGGACACCATTCCTGCACCAGTGGTAACGTTGCTGCCTCAGAGTTCTCTGGAGGCTGCCAGGGTGGGGCTCGATTAAATCCAGGCTATAGTGCTGTAGGAACTCTCACAAACAGGAGTTTTGCTACTCTTTGTGCAGGGTACTGGGTGCTTAATAGCTGAGGAATGGCTAATTTTAAACTTTTATTTCTGTTTTATTTCCTCTCCTCCATAGGTAGTTCATCACAATCTTGTACTCAGAGGAACTCCCAACGGGGCGTGCCACGGAGTGCTGTCAGGAGACCTGTTGCCTTAAAAGCCAGGCAGGCTTCGGCCGCTGCCTCTGAGAGCGGGGTCGCTGCCGCGCAGGGAGCGCTCCCAGCCCAGGCACCGCGGCAGAAACCTAAAACAGTCTCGGAGTTACTGAGAGAGAAGCGGCTGAGAGAATCCCGGGCTAAGAAAGCCATGCAGAGGACAGTATTTCTTGCCCCACAGATGCTGGTTTCGGGGCCTCTGATAATCCAGCAGCCACCACAGCAAATCATTCCTCCCGCACAAGTGGGGAGCCAGCCTGCAGCAGGTTCTACCAATAGCCAAGTCCAGTGTCTGCCAGCTCCCCTGCCGGCTTTTGCTTCTGTTGGGGGTCCAACTTCTACTGCTCTCGTGCTTGAAAACCATTCCTCATCGGTGCCAGAAACTGGGGAGAGCCCTGCTTCCTCACAAGGAACACAACTACAATCCAGTAAGGAAGTAAAAGAGCAAGCTTTGGAAAGTAGCCTTCAAGGAGGGGTTTTTCCAGGCGTGAATCCAGCTGCGGCAGAGAAGGCCCCAAATCCAGGAGGGTGCAATGGCCAGGTCGTGGCTGGTAGCTCAGCTTCAGTGGTGTTACAGAAACAAGCTTTTGTGCCACATCAGATTACAGTGGTGCCTCTTGGCGTTGAGTCTGGCACCAACAAATTGTCTCTTTCCACACCAGTTACCTGCAAGCTGAATGGTAACGGGCCACAACAGCAGCCAGTCAATCTGTTGCCTGCTCTTGTAACGCCCCAGACTGGTTCACCTTTGCTTCCCAGCAGCATACTGCCCTTCACCTGGGTCGTCACGCCGCAGGCTTTGCTCCCCACCCCTGTGCAGACTGTGGTGGGTGTTCCCCAAGGCCTGCCAGCTGCTGCTGTGAACAGTCCATGCCAGACACCAATGACATCCAGTGGCAGTGTTTCTGGCTTGGGAGTGCCTCTTGCACCAGCTGGAGCAAATATGCCTCAGCCCAGCAATGCAGAGACACAAGCACCAAGTGGCCAGGCAGCAGAAGCAGTACATTTGGGAAAGCCAGCCAGCCATTCCACAGTTCTCCTACCTGTGACCTCAGCCAGTCCTGGATGTACCACATCCAGCGCTGCTTCTGCAGCTCCTGTGTCTTCAGAGGGCTCCTCCAAGGCCTCTGACACCGCTGCAGCTCAGGCTGCTCTTCCTCCTGATGCACCAACCCTGCACGCAGTGCTGCCCCCCCAGCCACAGCTACCTGCTGGCACTCACGGGGCTGATGCCCGGTGTACGACGAGCCTCACTAGCTTGGGAAAGAGCCAAGACTCCAGTACAGCAAACGGATCATCTTCCAATCCAAGCTTCATCGTGAAAGAGACTGTGCTTCAGCCAGGAGATCCGCTTCCCCCTAACAGCGTCCCAGGGAACTCCGACTGCTTTGCTGCACAACCCTTGAAAACCAGACCTGTTGCCTCCAAACCTGCACAGCCTGCTGACGGGCCAGCCCAGCCAGCCACCTCCAGTGCAGAGAAGAACCTGCTTGACTTCAGCCTGATTTCCCTGGAGGATGAGGGGCTAGTGAAGGACTTGCTGACTGCGAAACAGGGCGTCCGCGTCCCGTCACTGCAAACCAGGTTGCCTTATTTGCCACCTTTTCTGTGCAACTTAAAAACCCTCTCGAAGCTACTCCTGCAGAAAGCAGCTCTGGAGGAGCAAGCAGCATGTCTTCTGCCTTCTGATGGCAGGCAGGGTGAGGGCACCGGCGTTGATTTGCGCGCTATTGGAGAGCTGGTGCAGCAGAAACTCGGCGATAACCCTGCTTACCTCCTACTGAAAGCCAGATTCCTAGCAGCCTTCACACTTCCAGCTGTGCTAGCATCTCTGCCTCCTCCAAAAGTGACAACCACTCTGTCAGCCAGCAGGAAGCAATATGAAGAGAGTGACGAAGAGGAGTGGCAGAGTGAGAAGGAAGCATCTGAGGAAGAGAGTGGTGGGAATGAATTCACAGGAGGACGGTTAGATGGGACAGTTGGTGATGAGCCTGAAGAGCTAGATGCTGATTTACTAAATCAGGTAAGACAGAAGTGCCAGGGACTCAAAGCAGAAAGTTACTGCCAGCTAAATATTGCACTGGAATCCAGGGAGAACCCCCTGCTGTTCGTAAGCATGGCAGGAATTTGGCCCTTTTAAACGGGCATATTTTTTGTAGCTGATAAAAGGAAAAGGTTTTTAGCTTGGCTGAGATTCCTTAGTCCTCACAAGGGTAAAAGTCTGTGATTTATGGAGCACGTTAAACTTGACATGATAGTTCCAGAAGTGAGTATCCAACCTCCCTTCCTCCTGCAGTTCATAATCTGCTGCGCTGACTCTTGTGTTTTTGGAATCAGGCCCTTGTCTTTCATTGTATGTGCCCTTAAAATCCCAGTAATATTGGGGGAATTGTGTTACGTTTGCTCCTGGTGCCATTTGAGGTCTTTGTCCCAAATTGGTTTATATGACCAGAGATTATTATATGACCAGAGATTATTAGGTTATATTGATTGATATCAACCATAACATCAACCCAAAATCAATCTCTGATATTTATTTTTTTTCAAGCTAAACCCACTCTGCCCAGCACTGTTCCCTACAGAATGTGCCAGGAAGGTGTGTACTTCACAGACTTGCATTTCAATTCATTGTGGCTCCAAAATAAAGAAAGAAAACAGTAGTGAAGGTGAATAAATGAGGTAAATGGCTGTTTCTGCAGAAAGATGGCAAAGCTGCCTAAAAAGCAGAGATTTCCCATAGTAAAAGCCAGCAGTTATCTGTCTCTTCTGGCTCTGACTTCTGGGTCTGGGCCAAGGACTGTGAGCTGTTGGTCCAAAACTCTCCAGCAATTCTTCACTGCCAGCCTCTGTCCTGTGTCATCTTCCACTGGGCTCCTTCCCACGCCTTTTATTAACGCCAGATTGTTCTCCTGGTGCTTTGCAGTGAGAAGTTTGTGGCAGGGGGTGGTGTTTTATGAGAAATCAAAAGTTTGTGTTGACCTGTGTTGTCTGGGGCACTGCCTGGCTCCAGCAGTGAAAGCTAAAGCATCGTTTCTGGCCAGTGCACAGCCTCTGGTAAATGGTTGGAAACTACAGCAGGAATTGCTCTGGTTTGGTGCCAGCAAGCAGGGAGAGGTGCCAGTGTTGGCTGGAGGTTTTGCTCTGAAAACTTTGGGATGTTTTGTGCTTGCTGTGGCATCGGTGACAGAACGTTGTTGTCCCTTGCTTCATTTTGAAGGTAAATGGAAGGTTGTTTTAGAAAACTGGGAGCTTCCTAATGTAAGAAGATGGCTGAGGAGGTTCTTTTGCGGTTATGCTGGATCCTGTGGAGTTGAGTCTCTTCTGCTTATGTTGCAGGGCGTGGGAGATGCAGAGAATGCTGGCCAGTCTGCCTTGGACTCCTGCACAGATGTGGCTGACGCCAGTGCTCCTCAAATCAGGAGAAGTGCCCGCTTCAGGAAGAGAAGGAGGATGTGAGAAGGAAATGTGTTAGTAGCTACTCAGTGCATCTTGTATTTCTTGCCCGAGAGGAGAACCCGAAACACATTTGTCTGTGGTACAGCTTAGACAATGAGTCATGACCCCAGGAAAGGACTGAAATGATCTTGACTTTTGTTCCCCTAGGACAGAGTTCCGCAGTCACCCATTAATCACAGACTACAGCTAATACTTTGACATTCAGGGGAGGGAAAGTTGATGTCTGTGTGATAAAATTATACACAAAAGTCGTGAAGTTCAAACATTTGGCAGCCTTTCAGTCCATGCTGCTGCCTGCTGATATTATCCCTGGTTGGTAGCACTCTACCAGCTTGGCTGCTACAAGGAACTAGTAGAGAGTGGTAACTGGTGGAACAGGAAGGCTTGGGCAGCTGCTGCTGAAGGGAGGGTTTGTAGGTGTGAGTGCTGAACACTGGCAGCAGAAGCTGAAGTGAGTCCTTGCTTCTGGTGGGGAGATGTCTGTGCTTGGGGTTGTCGGGTGATCCTCTGGATCCTGGGCAGGCAGCGGCAGCTCCTCGTGTGGTTTGCCCTCTGTAGCCTGGCTCGAGTCCTGAAGAACAGTATGAAAAGCTGGGGGGAAGCTGAGGCTTAAGACCAGTGGGTACATCATTGGAGTTTGTCTTTAACACTTCATCTTTGAACAGCTTTGTGGGGTTTCTTTCCCCCCCTGTATGGCTTCATGTCACTACACGTCTAACAGGACAGCTTCTATAGGGTACAAGTGTGTGATGTCCTAATACCTGTTGAGACTTCTGGTGAAACTGAAGGCACACGAACAGCATTTGATTCCCATGCCTGTCAGATGAGATGGGTTGGGTGTTTTCTTTAAAATGGGCTTCAGAAACTCCAGAAGGGCAGCTCCCCCTTAAAACCGCTGTCGCTAACGGGAGTTGTTTGTGCTTTGTTACAGGAGTCCCTTCAGCACGGGCAGCATCCTGCATGGCAGGAGGAGACACTCTTTGCACTATTCACTTTTAACACTTCCAACACGCTGGCCAGATGGACCTGGGGAAGAGAGGAAAATGGGTGGACTGGTTTGCCCATCGCGACTCTGCGTCTTTAGACAAGTTGTAAATAAAGAAACAAAACATCTGGCTGGAAATCCTTCAGGCATGGACCAATTCTGTTCTCTCCCAAACCAGCACCTCTCATAGGTGCCATGGGGAAAAATCACTGGAGATCTGGGGAAAGCAGCAGTGATGGTTATTTATTTCCTTTTCTGTGTCAGCCCCTATTTATGTGAATGTTTATCTGTGTTCAGAATACGTTGTTCATTGGGTGGTTTTTTTTCTTAGTGCTGTGACAGTGGTTTTGCTTGATAGCTACTAACTGAGTACTGCTGAGTAAGCGGCCGATTAATTTTGTATCAAAATGAGCCTGGAGTATTTGTTGAAATACAGATGTTTTATTTTTCTCACTTAAAAATTACTCGTGTTCTGTGTGGGCTTTCTTTTTTCCTGGCAGATAGTGCTTTTAATAACGTGTGTATGAGTGTGATTGCTAAGGAGAAAAATGAAGTTTGCTGAAAACCAGGGAGAATGAGGAGAATGAATATGCATGTGGCTAAAACTGCAGGATTGACCGAGGCTTTGCTGCTTTCTTGTTTTATCCCACAGCCTGCCCCATGCAGATATTAGCAAATCCCTTCATAAAAACACGTTTCTTCATTGATAAACCAGCAGTTTCTGTCTTTCAGAGAGGTGCAAGGCTAGCTGAGTCAAAGCTGATCAAATCTGGTGGGAAAGCACTGCAGAAAGCTTCATCCCACTGCGTTGGCTGAGCTTCCCAGGAGGGCAGTGGTGAGCTCAGGGCACTGTGAGGTGCAGCTCTTCTACAAGTGCCCTTTTGGCAGAGCAGAGTCAGGGGGACAGCAGCCCTGATGTTGCTGTACGTGGGTGTCAAGGCTATGGAGCAGGAGTGATTTTTCAAATGCCTTTCGTCTTGCAGTGTACTCTATTTTCAGTAAGACACTTTCTCTGCTATAGATAACATTTTTCCAGTATAAATAATGTTTTCCCAGGAAATTCAGCTGTGGCAGAAGCTCTGCCACACGTTCTGTCTGCTCTTCACCAGAGGGCTGTTACCATGAGGCACTGGTAGTAAATGTGACCTGTCCTCTTCAGTGATAGTTGTCCTTTGTGAATGCTGCTCAAGAAATGCCCTTGTAATCTTACTGCTACAGGATGAACGGTGTCTACCTCTAAGAAGCAGCTGTCTTTGTTCTTTTTTCAGGACTGAACTGATCTGTTACTATAGAACAAAAACTCCAGACTGGTCAATGAGTAGACATTCTAATTACCTTCAGCAAGGGCATAGCTGGTAGAGGTACTGTGTCTTTTTTTAGTGTAAAGCTGATTTAATGCCTAACGAAGTACAGGCTTAAAGAATCTATGAGCATCTCTGCCCCACTCCTAATGCTAACATGGAGAAACTCTCCACAAACTTAGAAAGCAGAACAAAGGGGAGAGTGGGAAGCTAATAGGAAAATGTGTCATGCTGCCATGGTATCGGAGCGTCTACGTTCTCGAGACTTTTTTAAGTCTGTTTTAAGACTGTTGGTGAGTTCTTGTTGCAGCTACAGTTCTAGGACTGCGGGGAGGCGGGGAGGCAGTCAAAGGTATGATGTTGGTGCTTAATATCATCACAGTGCTGCTGGCTGTGCTGCTCTGTTAATTACTGTTAGAGCCGCAGCCTGTAATTTGGGAATCGGGAGTTATGTTCCTTGCTTTGCCAAGATTGGTCTCCCTTCCCCTCAAAACACTGAGTTCTCATAATTACGCTTGAAGCTTAAGGACATCCAAAATTAGAGGTGTCGTTATAGAAATCATCCTTTTCAGCTGAACTCGAAACCAAGAGACAGTTCTTGCTGCCACCTGCTTTCCTCTAGGAAGATGTTACACTAGCAGCTGAAAGGCCAGTGGAAGAGCCTCTTCTCACTCACTTGTTTTGTCCCTGAAATCAGCTGGACAGACCTATGCCTGCAACCTTCACTCTTTTTAGTCTCTCACCACTACACACAGAAACTTTCTGGACCCTTGCTGGTACATCAGTGGTACAGACTGGAAACCAAAGCCAGAATGAGTCTAAAATGACTGCACACGTAGCGCTGCTGACTCGCAACGCGACTGGCGCTTTTTCCTCCCCCACCACCCATTCTGGCTTCCCTTTTTTCTTGGGGGTTGTTTTTTTTTCCCTTCCCTTTCCCGTCTCAGAGCACAGCCAAGTAGTTTCCCCTTTTTTCTTTTCTCAAACCAGTTTTGCTCCTGGGAGGATCTTTGCTCTAGCCAGAATATAAAGGGGAGGCAGCATCCAAGGCAAGTTTTCTCAGAGACGGGAGAGTGCTCCTAGACCAGGAGAGGAAATGAGGAGGCTTTGGACTGCACAGGCTCAGGTTGGTTCATGTACTGCAGAATAGTTCCTATTAACATGGAAAATGTCTATTTTTCAGCTCTGAGGTAAGGATGTGGTGTTTATCCGCAGGAGAATGCATTTCTTGTTACCTGCTGGGGCTGGTTGGATGTCAGGCAGAGCAGACTATTTTTTCCACAAGAAGTAATGACTAGTTTCATGTCAGTCCAGCTCAGTGAAGTAAACTGCCATGTAAGGTGTAATAAGTACGTGCTGAAGATATTTTGAGCCCTTCTCTGTGCAGGAGCAGAAAAAAAATGAAGGTTTGAGATGACCCTGGAGAGAGATGCAGTAAGGTGTGTGTGAAATCCCACCCCCTGTATAGCTGCTGATTGTCAGAACTCTGTTCTCACCCTCCTGGCTGCCAAACTAGATGACTGAAAACATGAATACTAAGGTTTCTGGCAGCTCCCCGGTCCACTGGCAGTGATGTCCCCTTCTTTGTGTGTGGATGAAGTCCAGCATGCAGCAAACCAGCTTTGGTAGGATGGCAGCTGCCTGCAGTTAAGGCTGTTGCCATTGGGGGATCTCACAGAGCCTGTTGTGGCTGTTCGATTTGGTGACTCTCTGGCCAGACAGAATATGGGGATCTCTCTAAGGCTGGGAGGTGGAGGAGGAAGAGTGTGAACTGTTAAGCTAGAGCTAATTAGGAGAGCTTTAAAGATGGTTCCACTTCTTCAGAGAATGCCTAGTTTCAAATTGGAAAGTTGTGGTTTGCCATCAGTTTATCCTGTGTTGTGTTCCACCCTGTTTTGCATTGTTCATGGGGGTTAAAGATTTAATTCTATGCATAGCTGAGCATCTGGAGAACCCAAGGTGAAGTCAGTGAGATTTGACGGCACCTTCTTGGGGTCCATTGTTGGGAACCTAGAGTTGGATTTTCCTCTATTCATGGGGCTCTCAATGACCTGCTTATTGCCAGTGGACGTGTTGCTAAACAGTTTCACTTTCCTCTTGCAGTGAGATCTGGGAGATGTTCAGCTGGTTGGAGGCTGGTCATCGAGCTTTGGTGACTTCTGCATTCTCAGAATTTCATGCTAGCTGTCCCTCAGAGACGTGCCAGCCTCGCAGCTGCTGAGATCTCCCTTCTGCTACCACGCTGTTCCTTCAGGTACGACTGCAGCGATTCCCTGGGCTCTGTGGGTGATTTGCAAGTGCTGAGGAGATGTGTTCCTGGATCTGAAAGACACCTTTCCATTCACAGTCTGTTAACACGGGTTCACCACACCCTCCCTGCCACTCTGGGAGGCTTAGAGCCAGCTTGTTTGGTTTATGGTTTGTTTGTTTTTCCAAGACAGGACAGCGCTGCTCACCGACACTTCTCCCTCCTCAACATGTTGGAAGAAGATAACGATGAGACGTGTTGGAATAACCTGGAGAGCTTCCGGGTGAAGCTGATCTCTGTGATAGACCCTTCCCGTATCACACCCTACCTTCGGCAGTGCAAAGTGATCAGCCACGATGATGAGGAACAAGTTCTCAACGACCCCAGCCTGGTCATGCGCAAACGGAAGGCAGGTGGGTGTAGGCTCTGTCCGTGCTCCTGTGGTCTGTCAGCTCTTGGGACCAGGCTGGAACAGAGTGCTAAAGGGCTGGGCCTGAAGGAACACAGCACCTCTAGGTTACCCTCTGCCTGTCTGTAGGCACAAGCGTGTGCAACCCCCTGTCCCCGGAACTCCACTGTGGGCAGAGGAGGAATGGAGAGGGATCTCTCTTAGGAAGCCCTGGGGCTGTCTAGGCTGGAGAAGAGAAGCCTGAGAGGGGATCTGATCAATGCTGATCAATAGTTACAGTGCCCACGGGGTTCAAGAGGATGGGGCCAGACTCTCGTCAGTGGTGCCCAGTGCCAGGACAAGGGGCAGTGTGCCCAAACTGGAACCCAGGAGGTTTCATCTGAACAGGAGGAGAAAATTCTTTACTATGAGGGTGCCAGAGCCCTTAGTCCAGGCTCTCTTAAGCTTGTCCCCGCTACCTCCCTAGTTATGTGCAGTGTTCTTACACTAATGGCCCTTTCTTCCCCATAATTTTCTCTTGGTATTTGGAAGTGGAGCCTCAAGCTGCACCAAACTGTTGTGGTGCTTTGGTGTAACTTACCTTTCTGTAATTACCAGCAGGATAATGTGAAGCACTCGTCTGAGATCTGCTTTTTGTACCCACTGTAGTAGGGCCTGGGTACAAGGGTCAAGTTTTAACTTCTCCCTCACAGTTTTGTATAGTTACTGGGCAATTGGCTTACGGCTGGGGGATTTGATCCCAGGGACGTTAATCTACATGTGGAGAAAGTGGAACTTTTTTTTTGTTTCATTATGTTAGAAATAGGCAAAGAGGTAAATGAGTAGACTATCTTGTTGCTATTATTTCAGGTGTTCTTCTGGACATTCTTCAGCGAACAGGACAGAAGGGATTTGAGGCGTTTCTGGAGAGTCTTGAGCTTTATTATCCACAACTCTATAAGAAAATAACTGGCAAGGAGCCCAGCCGGGTGTTCTCTATGATTATAGGTGAGGTTTGTGTTGTGAAAACACAGCTCTTCATGTGGTGCTGCTGTGAAAATTAAGGGGGGGGATTCAGCTCTGCTTTGGCCTCTCCCCAGCTCCGATGAGCAGAGTCGGGAGCGTTCACTGGCTTTGGAAGGGTTCTGGCAAGAATGGCCCTGCTGGTGTCAGGTTCAACCTGGGAGGGTGGAGGAGGAAGCAGAAGGATCAGTTCTTCCTTCTGCCTGTTCTGTCAGTGCCTCTGCAGTGCAGAGAGGCACAGAGCAGGGAGGGAGCAGCGGGGATCGTCTGATCGCCCGTGTCTGCGGGGTTTGCACTCTTGTACGTGGCATGTGGTCATCCTGAGCTGCACTGGTAGGTGGGTGGGAGCCTGTGTTCTGTCCGTGTCCGGGGAGCAGACAGGACAGCGGTGGCTGACACCTGCCCACCAAACAGACACTGCTGGGGAGTCTGGCCTGAGCCAGATCCTGATGAACGAGATCATGAAGCTGCAGAGCACCGTGCAGGAGGAGCGGCAGAAGGCCCAGGAGCTCACCATGTGGCTGCACACCAAAGAGGACACGATCAAAGAGATGTGGGTGAGGGACAGCCTGCTCCGCAAGCACCAGGAGCGGGCGCAGAAGATGAAGGAGGAGAGGGACAGCCTGAGCAAAGAGCTGCGGAAGTGCAAGGACGAGAACTACAGCCTGGCAATGAGCTACGCCAAACAGAGCGAGGAGAAGAGCGCTGCCCTCATGAAGAACCGGGACCTGATGCTAGAGGTCAGTCACCCTTTTCTAAAGCCTTCTCCCTTCTTGCCCCATCCCTGGAAGGCTGTGCTGTGCACCAGACGTGTCTTTGCCCAGGATGGTCTGCTCCAGACCTGGTGGCATGTCTCAGTCCCTAGCTTAGCCCAGTAGGCCCATATGTTCCAAGTTATGCTGTGAAGAATGAACAGTCTTCCCCTCATTCAAGGCTGGGCCTTCTCACACGAACAACATCTTATATCCATTTAGCACACGGGCAGGACTGTGGTACCCAGAGAACCAAGCATCCTGAGTAAAAGCTGAGAAGAAAGCTGCCCCTTGTTTGTCTGGGGAATGGAGTGAGAACTGCTTCTGCAGGCCAGAGTTTTCCTCTTGGTTACTGATGGGCTCTGAACCTTCTTCTAGATCGATCACTTGAAGCACAGCCTCATGAAGGCTGAGGATGACTGCAAACTGGAGCGTAAGCACACGATGAAACTGAAGCATGCCATAGAGCAGCGTCCAAGCCACGAGGTGATGTGGGAGATCCAGCAGGAGAAAGAGTTGCTCTTGGCCAAGAATCAGGAGCTGGAGAACACTCTCCAGGTTGGTGGGGGTGGTTGGGTACGGACTCCTGAGAAGTGATTCTTTGTAGCAGTGATGGGGCTGCACTGAAGATTGTGTGGGTGAGCTGTGGCCTTGTTCTCCCAAGTCAGAGCTGTGTTAAGATGAAGTTCACGTGGAGTTAGATGGTTGCTGTATTTCACTTTCTTTTGTCCAGCAGGTTGCCAGGGAACAGAATTTGGAGAAGAGCTTCTCCAGTGAGACTGTGGAAAATGACTGTAGCCAGATCCTAGAAGGACGCCGGGAACTGCTGAACACCATCTACGACCTTCGCAAGGAGCTGCGGCGAGCCGAGGTGCTCCAGGACAAGGTGCGTGCTGCAAATCCCTGCTGAGGGTCCTGTTGACCAACCGTCTCCTTGGCCTTGCCCCAGCTGGACAGTCTGGCTGAACTTTTCCATTTTATGGAGGTCAGGCCATAGCAATCTGTGGCACGGAGCAGTAGTGGTGAGAGTCTAGCTCAGGGTACTTTTGACCTTGCCCAACAGCATGCAGAGGAAAAAGAGATGCTTGAACTACAGTGCACGTCTCTGAGGAAGGACTCCCAGATGTACAAAAGGCGGATTGAAGCTGTCCTGCAGCAGATGGAGGAAGTGGCTTCAGAAAGAGACCAGGTGATAAAACATTCCTCTTGGAGCTGCTGCTGATCCCTGCCTCGCTGCCTGACGTGGGCAGGCGCTGTGACTCTGCATGTGCCATCGTGTGACGTGCCACGACATCTTGTCCCCTACGCCAGGCGCTCCTGACCCGGGAACAGTTCTATACACAGTACTCCAAGAACCTGGTCGAGAGGGACGCGTACCGCAAGCGGATCCGGGAGCTGGGGGAACGGTGTGACGAGATGCAACTGCAGCTCTTCCAAAAGGAGAGTCAGTTACTGGCTACTGAAGCCAAGCTGAAAAGGTTGCAGCTGGAGCTCCCCACACTGGTATGTCTGTGGGGTTGTCATCTCTCTGTGTGATGGGTTGGGAAGCTGAGTATGGGGCCTGAGCGTGGCTGCTCCGAGGTGTTTACCCCCAATGGTTCAAACTGGAAGTCATCCAGCTGCACTGGGTGACCATTTCCATGCAAATGTTGAGAAAAATGAAAGAGGTGATGGTTCCTGTTACCTCACCCTGGTTCAGGCATGGCTGAGCCAGACTGATGCAAGCTGAGGCCTTTTGTGTTTGGAGCCTGCCCAAAGACGAGAGCATCCTCAACCACCAAAGAGTGAACCCTCTTTAGAGGCAGTGTATGAGCCATTGGGGTGAGATGGGGGCAGGGTGTAAGGGTGCTAAAGTTTCTGGAATTAAATTAGGTACACAAAATGAGATACCCAAGGGCTTTTAGTTAATGTGCCATCTTGTGTACTTTCTCCAAGTGGTCAGACAGGAGTGTGGGAGGAAGTTCCCACTTCTCTCTTTTCTGGAGCTTTCAGTCTCCTGTATAGTCCACTTATCACTACTTTCTTGCTTATGAGCTATGATTAATTTATACTGGTTTTATTTCAGACCTCTGACCTGGACGATACCTCCTCCAGAGATTCACAGGAAGTGAGTAGGGTGCCTTGTTTACCTTTTCCTTTTTTCTGGGGTGGTTTCAAATTTCTTACCCTTCCCTAATCAACAGCAGCTTTCAGTCCATGGCTCAGGCTCATTTCAGTGATATCAAGAAGTACAGAGGCAGCCAAAGAGACCAAATCTCCCTGTGTCCTGAGATTTCTAAGTGTAGGACACAGAGGTGGCATTAGCAAGAGTTGTTGAGTTTTAAACAAATCGGGGGGATCGAGTTATTTTGAGTTCTCTGCTTGCCTCTCTTGTGGGAGAACAGGCAACAGTAAGTCTTAGCACAGGGACATCTGTAGTAAAGTTTTCACTTAGCTCATAACCTGAGTGTGGAAGCGATTGTCACGTTGTCTGGGGAATAAATGTGTAAATGAGGCCAGAGGAACCGGATCTCTTTGTGGAGGATAAATCTGTGAGCAGATCTGTAGCTTCTGGCTCAGTCTCCTGTTTTGCTGACAGCCAGATGCTGTTTTCACACATCCTGTTTCTTTTATTCCTCCACCTGTTCCTAGCTACTGTGTGAGACAGAATGAGGGGCACTTCTCATGTTCTTGCTTTGTTTCTGTCCATAGCTTATTCTTCACGGTCATCTAGATGAAAACGCGCAACCGACTAAAAGTAAGGCTTGTTCTGGAAAAACATAGAGTAGAATTTGTGAGAGGATGGCTCAGTGTTTCAAAGGGACAGGAAAAGCCATTCCTGGGTTTTATTTTTAGGTCTGACTGGGGATGTGGTTTGGGAGAGGTGCTTCTCAGTGGGGTTTGCTCGAGACTCTGAGTAAGACCTCCCAGAATAGGTACCCACAACTCAAGGTGTTCCGCTGTCCCACCAGCGCTCTCCCCTCTAGGAGGGAGAACGTGTCCCCTCATGCTGGGAACAGCAAATGCTCCTAAAGCTTTTTTTGGAGAGAAAAAGCTCCACAGGTGACGTTTTTACTACATGTTCTCTGAAAGGGTTTCTCAAAATAGCTGAACCACCTGGGAAAATTACTATCATTAGACCATCCCAGAACCTCCAGTCTTTTTTTTTTTGAGGTTATCTGTCTGCTGATTTTTTTTTTTTTCCAGGAAAAATTACCTGGTGCCTTTGAGAGAGAGTTCCTGGGTGCCTTTCTTCCCCCCACTCCTCTCAGGTTTGTGGCAGAGCTGAGAACAGACCAAACATCCTTCCACTTCAACTGGACCATGTGGCTTTCTCCAGAGATTTTTCCTTCCCCTCTCCCCTTTTATGTTGCAGGCTGTTTTCACAAAAGCAGAACCGTGTCCTTAACGCTGTCACTGGTTCTGTTCCTGTGGCATCCCCAGTGGAAATGATTCAGCAGTGTGGAAAGGAATTAACAGGCTCCTCTAAAAACTTGAAATTCTCTTTCAAAACACGCTGAAAAAAGAAGGAAACTAGCACAGCAGCAGAAGACATTTTCGGGTTTGATCTCCTGGAGGATCTAAATGGTCTTTTAGTTCATTAAGATGGGCGATTTTTCACAAAAGCTAAACAACACTGAGCCAAAAAAGCCTTTTATTATTCAACCTCACTCTGTTCAAAACCTGATCACTACGTATGGAGTTTGACTAAAACATGGTCGGATGTGAAGTGCCTCGAGAGGCACACCTTAGCTGTTGAGGAACATGGACAAATTAGAGTTAAAATAATTACTAATGTGATTTCTCATGGTGACCTCTAATGCTGTATTCTAATAATAAATTATGAATATTACAATAACATACAATAACATGTAATCATGAGGGCAATGATGCTGCCAAAGCAGAGGTGTGCTGCTTTGAAAAGATTTGGTTTGCTCCTGCACGAGCAGACACCGGAAAGCTGCTGCTTCTTTCTGGGCCTGGCGGGGAACTCCGTCCGTCATCCTAAGTAAGGTTCAGGGCTCAAGGGAAATGAGAAGTGACTCCTGCGTTGATCACAGGACTGAATCCTGAACGTTTTGGGGCTTGGTTTCAGTTCTGCTCTTGACTCTGGGTGGCTCTTACAGTACAACTATCGCTGTTCGGCGAGCTGGCGGAGGGAGAAGTTACTTCGCAATGGCCACTATGACTAAAGCCAGGATTTCTCCTTCTCTTAGAAGACTTCCCCGAAGGACAAAACCAGCAGTTCAGCACTCAAGAGACCCGGCTGCCTCCAAAGTCACCCAGTGTAAGAAAACCTTTGTGGGCTCTTTACTATGAGTGGGGTTTGTCGTCTTCTGGTTAATGGTGGATTTACCAGGTTTGAGAAGCCTGTAAACAGCTCCTGCTGTTCCCAAATCTCAGCACTCTGCAAAATTCAGGGTGAGCTCTGAACAACAGTACACTTCATGGTGGTTATTTCTCCATCGCTGCCTAGAAACATCTTCTTATTACTTTCTGGCCTTCATCTCTGGGTATGGATGTTTTCCAGTTTAATATTGGTGTGAATTTTTTTTCCATTTCAAGGACTGTGGCTTAGCCAACGAGGAACTGGCAGAAAAGGAGCGGAGGAGGATGAAGGACGGCTTTGAGCGTTACCGAAGGTCTGGACTTTAGTAAGCAGAACTAATTTAGACATAGCTGTGTGACTTTTTAACTGATTTAGCTTGCTCTGTGTGTTTCCTCTTTTCTATCCCTCCCCTGCTCTCAAGCTGGATTCGTGGAGGGCCTAAATTCATTGCAGATCTTACCTTCAGAGGCTCGTGCTTTTAACCAAACTGGTCGAGACTCCTGTTTTAATACCAGAAGTAGCCTGGGGAGCAGTGATCGTGTTTGCTCTGGCCTGTGCAGCTGGTTCCACAGCAGGGACTGGAGAACACTCCAAAGCATTGCTCGTTTAATAAAGTTGATAGATTTCTCCCCCATGAGTGAAATCTGTCTGAGGGTCACTGTCCATGTGACACGCTGCTGACACTCAAGACCAAGCTCCCCGTGACTGTGAGCAGCAGCAGCTTTCCACCCTCTCTCCTCTTGAAATGCTCTTGTTTGAAGGCCCATTCCCCCCCCGCCTCCTGCTGCTTGTTGTAAGAAAACGTGTTTTTTTTAGAAGATAATTTAAAAATAAATGAAACATCGGGTCTTGTTTTCAGAAAAAGAGCCCTGCGAAGGGTACCGAAGGCCCATCACCCTGAGGCCGACTGGGAGAACACCACGGGCAGCGACAACACCGACACCGAAGGGTGCTGAGCGCGGGAGCTGAGCGGGGAGGGAAGCGGCTGCTCTGGAAAATGAGATTATTGCCTTGTATGCTTTTAAGTCACATGTACCTTGCTCATCAACTCATGGCACCAAGCTAAGAGGC
>WUAM01000001.1:8143769-8154326 GCA_024336885.1 Actenoides hombroni
CGCCAAACCACTGTCGCACCAGCCGGGCAGCAGCTGAGCCCTTCGTGCTGCCCCCGAGGGCCAGGGGCTCCCTGTACAGCCCGGCCCCTTGTGCCCATCGGCACCTCCACCCTGTGTGGGGCAGCAGGGACAATCCCAGTGCCGGCAACACAGGCGAGCGAAAACCTACCATCAGAGCAACTAGTGTCCCAGGAAAGCCCCCTGCCCCAGGTGAACCCCACTGCTCCATCTCACAACCGCTCGCTCCTGTTTCTCGGGGCCGGAGCTCTCGCACAGCCCCGGGTACCTGCCTCCCAAAAAGCTCACCCTGCGTGCCCTCACTGGAGGGCATCCCAGTCCCAAACCTATACAGAGAATATATAAACCCTTGGGGGGAACATCCCACGCAGACACCCAACGTGCCTGGTGCTTTCTTGCCATGGTGCTGGAGGAGCCGTCGGGTCCCCGGAGCACGGCCAGTGCCCCCCAGCCTTGGCACCCCTGCTCCGGGTGGCATGGCCTTGGCACCACCAAGGGGCTCCTGCGGGGCAGAGCAGCAACGGCACAAAGGGAGGATTTTCAAACGCAGCACAAGAGCAACGAAGGGCCCTTGGCAAGAGGAGCGGGTCAGCCCCCAGCCCTGGAGACGCCTCTCGGGCAGCGCTCAGAGCCTGTTGGTGCCCGGCAGCTGCAGGGCAGTGAAATGCTCCCAAACAACAGACGCTGTGCTCGGGACGGGGATGAGCAAAACTAAGAAACCCAGCTCGATGGGTGCCACTGGCCCCCCAGAGCACAAAGCACTCGGGCAGAGGGTGCCCTGAGCCTCCCGACAAGACGCGCTCTTTTTAGAGCCCCAGGTCGCAGAGTTGGAGAAACACACAAAAAAATCTCAGTGCTGACGCAGAGAGGAGCTTCTTCCCCATCACCTCACAACGAAACCTTGAAAATAACCCGTGCTGAGAGGCTGAGAGAGCAAGCGAGAGCTGGCCAGAACACGCACGCGCACGTACGTTCTTTATAAAGCTGCGTATTTTAAACTCAGCCTCCTAAATTACAGAGCCTCTTCCAGCCAGACGTGCTTCAGTATCAGAAATGTGTATTTTGAAAAAGCGAGGCTCATTTCCACCCTATTTTTAGAAGATAAAAGCCCCTGCTCACCTCAGAGCCAACCTGCCTCCCTGCCTCAGCCCCGACCGGCTCCGCACCACTCTGCTCTCGCTGCTGCCTCAGCCCCTGCTCCCAGCACCTTGCTTCTCCCAGCAGTCCCGGTGCTGCGGCCCCTGCCACGCTCGGAGGGGGGTCAGGGGTCTCCCCCTCTCCTCTCTGTGCTTCACGTTCATTTGGAAGCCGATGACCGAATCCATCCGCTCAGATGAAGTGTTTTGAGCCCTTTGCGATGGTGTTTGAAGCGTGCAGGTGTCACCTGCACATTTCAGTGCTTCTCTCCAGCTCGGTTTAAACAAAGGCCATCAACACCACCTCGTCAAAAAGACAAACACGGACCCGACCTGCCTTTCCTGTCCCGTCCCTTTGTCAGGCGGCTTCCTGCACTTATCCCTGCTCACCCCTGCTGAGTGAGCCTGCTGCAGCTTCCCCGTGTTTATCCATCCTCCCGGCTTCTCCATTCTTACACAGCACCTATCACCACAGCATCCAAAAATGCTACAAAATCCAGAAGTTTTTCCTCCATGGCAACGCTGTATGAGAAAACCTGGCAATACTTTAACCTCCCTGTGAGGGTCTGTCCTAGCCTTCTGCGTGCCCTGGCTCTCCAGGCTCTTACAAGGCTCCCTCAGTACTGCCCATCAGCATCTTCCTCCTGGAGATGCTGGCAGAGGCAGAAGTCCTCGTGCCAACCTCACTGCTCAAACAGCCAGGCCTTTAAACGATCCGTACTGAAAAAAAAACCCCAAGTCTGCTTCTCATTTCTCTTGCCGGTTTACTCTCCAAGCCTTTGTTCGTATTCTCCTCAGCAACCATTAACATAAGACCGTTTCTTTCTGCCTTGGGAGAGCGCCAAAGGCCTGCTAAGCTCCGAGAGCGGGGGCTTGGGGGGAAACACCACCAGGCTCCCAGTCAAACCCCGCCAGCCGGGCATCGCTCCCATAGCGACAGGGACTGGTTCAGGCGGCCGTACTCACAGAGCCGCTCTTCCAGGGCAGGCACCGGCGTGGCAGCTGCCTCCGCAGCCTCCGATGGGCACTCTTCCAACGGGCAGCGCTGATCGTCCATCCGGTTGCTCTGGAACTTGCTCAACAGGTCAAAGAAGCATTCCTCATCCGAAGGGGTCCGGTTGATTTTCTGGAATGACAGTAAAGGACAGAAGAGAGTCAGAATGCTCCGGTCCAACCGCTCCGTCTGGCGTGGCCCCAGCAACTCGTCGTGCCCTCTCCCGGTCTGTCCCGAGGCCGGCTCCCGGCTGTGCCCGCTGCTTGCCAAGCCCCACAGCCTGGAGCCTGCTGGGGTCACTGGTACTTGGTTCCTGGCTCTGAAATAACCTCTCCTTTTTTCTCATTGCCCTTCGTTGTGGACAATCTGACACTATCCTCCCAGAAGAGGCCACAGGCAGAGCATCACGAAGGTTCCCTCTCCCACACAGGGAGCCCTGGGGGGGAGTGGGGTGAAAAGCCGCTCTGTGAGATGGGGCATCCGTGGGGAGCTGTGGCCCCTCCAGCAGGTCACTGACTCTGTGGCTGATCCCAGAGGCTCTGGCAACTTCTGCAGCCCAAACCAGAGTCGGGCTCCTACCAGTGAGCAAATGAGCCTTGCACAGAGCACAGCATCCTGAGCGCTCCGAACGAACCGGAGGCTGAAAGGCAAAGAGGGGAGGAAAGGGGACAGCATTTGCCCTGGCACTGCTCTGCCAGCAAGAGGAGTGCCTGGGCTGGCAAAGGGGTGGGCTCAGAGAGGGATCGTGGTCAGGAGCACGAGGGACGAAGGGGAACCATGCTGACACCCCAGCTGAAGGGTTGTTTTGTGCCCAGTGCTCAGGCACACCAGCGCTCAGCTGTCCTTCTAACCAGCTAAATTTAACCTTTGCAGGCCTCTGCCCCTCACGCTCCCAGTGCTTCCTTTTGGTGCTCCCATGTCCTCAGCGCACGGCTGCTCCCAACAGTCACCGAGCTGCAAATGCCACTAAATTACAGTTTCTCAGGAAAACAGCTCTTGCACGAGAGCCCCAAATAAGCACCTTGCACTAGGCAGTGATATATTTAAGTCGTGCTGCAGAAGGGTTTGTCTTCGAGGCAGCCTTTCAAAAGCACCGTGTGGTGTCCAGTTCCAGCACAGAGAGGGGTGCTGGGAGAGCGAACCCAGAGACCTGCTCTGGAGCAGCCAGTGCAGTAAGAACAGCAGGAGGAGCCACTCAGAACGAGATCTGGAATTAGACAGCGATAAGAGGAGCATCTGCCAGGCTCAGGAAAGGTCCCCGAGCCGATCCCATGAAGTGCTGCAA
Source organism: Actenoides hombroni (assembly GCA_024336885.1). NCBI lineage: Eukaryota > Metazoa > Chordata > Aves > Coraciiformes > Alcedinidae > Actenoides > Actenoides hombroni. Next base: position 8,147,203 of record WUAM01000001.1, read on the forward strand.
AAAATACTGCAAAAGAAAGCAACCAGAAACTCCTACAACAACTGGATCTGGCTGTGCTGAGCTATCTTCCAGCACAGGGATGGGCATGGCCAGCCTGGGAAGGGGCACTGGGTCCATCCTGGGGAGCAGCACAGCCCCCCGGAGAGGTGGAGAGAGCCCAGGGAGAGCTGGCCCTGAGCACCAGACCTTTCATCAGGGAAGGGGATCTCCTGGGCTGCTTAGGAAGCAAAGCCCCTCTCCCAGCTCTGCTGGTGGCTGTCCTGGGTGGCCCAGGAACCTTCCCAGTCCTCCCGTGTCTGGTGCCATTCCCAGCTGAAAGCTCTTCAGCGGGACAGAGGCACCCGAAGCCCTTCAAGGGAGGTCTGCAACAGGGAGAAACTTGTGCTGACAGGGTTAAAGCCGCAAGTTGGATTCAGTATATGAAGGAAAACAATTTTCCCGTATGCTAAGCAAAGCAGATGAGATGCACTCAGCTTCTATTTAGGGCAGCGTCAAAATTAGCAGCGGGCCAGAGAGGAACATTAGCAACGTGGGAGCTGATCGGGGAGGGGAAAAACCCCTCTCACCTCTTTCCACGTGCCGATCTGGTAACGAAGCAGCGGCTCCGATGGACCCTCTCGACCATCAACAGTCGCACCTTGCGATTCAAAGCTTGCCCGGCCTTGAGCCCAGGATGAATGACATCTCTCGCGGCTCCGCCGCGTTGGTTTGCGTGACCCAAATTTCAGGCTAGAGGAGGCAGCCGGCTCATTCACACCAAGCCTCCCTCCAGCTTCCCCGCGAGCGCGCAGAGTAAACCGGAGCAGCCGCAGGTCCACGGCAGAAGTTCTGCCTCGCAGGGAGCAGCCGGGCAACGAGTCGGTCTGAGCCCCCAGCTCGGGGCTTCCCCGCTGCAGAAACCAGATTCCCCTGGGGCGCACCCTGCCAGGGCCCCTGCAGTGTCGGGTGTCAGGATCCCTGCTCAAAACGTGCCTGGGAGAGGAAAGGATGCTCTGAGTCGGTAGGAAGAGCAGCCGGTGCACGTGAGGTGTGGGACGGGGCTGGCTGCGTGCCTGGGCACCTCCCGGTACCGTGGCACCCGGAGGGGCAGGAGCCCGGTGCCCGCGGGCCAGCTTTAGGGCTCGCACCGCGGGGTGCAGCAGGGCTCGTGGCAGCACCCGCTGATGCCAGGTTCCCTCTGGCACCGCCCCAGCCAAACGGCACCCCAGGCCTGCACCTCGCTAATTAAAATGCCCAAATACGAGGTGGCATGGAGCGCTTGGCTCCCTCGGCTCGCAGTCTGCTCCTAGCCCCGGGGAAGGAGCTGTGAGGGCAGATGGATGCGCAATCACACCCTGGGGCCCACCATCTGCTCCCAGGCTCTGCTTGCCCAGCGCCTGGCACATCCAGGATTCTCAGGAGACTTCCCGAGAGCCAGGGCATCCCCTAACGGGGCTGAGCACCAGCCCTGCGATAGCGCAGACACGACAGCCGCTCACCGCTGGCCCGAGACTCAGAGCCCTGAATGGTTCCTGGGCAGCAAGCTTTTGGTTTCCAGCCCCGAGACCGCTTCTCACTCCATGGCTGGTGTCCCTGCCTGTCCTCATCCCCCATCCTCTGCCTCTAGCACCCCAACAGCCCAAATTCTGCCAACTGTTACGTTCCTTTAGTCAGCCAGCCTCCGTCAGAGGCAAAGGGGGCAAACCGACCCCATCTGCACTGGGCAGAGGGACCCAGGGCTTCTGCTGGCACTGCAGAGATCACCCCCGAGGCAGCATTAGCTGCAAACACACTCGCCCTCGGCACAAGATGCACACACACCTCTCCTCACAGGGGACAAGGACAAGCGTGAAGCCTCTGCTCCTGCTCCCTGACCTCGGGCAGCACAGGGACAGCCACCGTCCCAGGTCCCATATGAAGGGTCAGAGCTTTGCTCCCATTTCCTGTGAGTGGCATTTCCACCCGGATGCTGCCGGCTCAGCGGAGAGCTGAGCAAGGCGGCTAAGGACAGCCTGGGAGCAGGACTCACTCACCTGAAAGAGGCCTCCCTCGCTGGAAGGCAGCCAGGCTTTTGCATACATTCATTTGCTGGTGGATGAGCAGGCTGCTCAACCTGCCAGGTTGGCTCCAGGATGCGTTCAGCGCAGCCGAGGTGCTGGAAAGGCAGCAGAGAGCAGCCGTGGGCAGTTCTGGGGAGCCGGCTGCCCAGCCTCTCTTGAGGGGAACCTGGTCCTGAGGCTGCCCCAGGCCCCTGCCTCTCCTGAGCTGCAGGTCGCTGCTCTGGAGAGCACAAACACACCCTATTTCCTCTCAAACAAACTCTCCCTCGTACTAAATAAAACCTTTCAGAAGATGGAGAAAGTCCCGGGCTGCCTGGTTCTGCCCCCCAGGCACAAACCAGCATCTCCTGGGGAAACCCCTCACATTGACTGCTCTGGATGTGCAGGTGAGGCCAAGGCTGAAGAGATCCCAGACACAGCCAAACAAAGTGAGAGCAGCCCCCTGTGCCTAAAGTCCCTCGACCATTTCTACTCGGATTCAGAAAAGTCATTAAGCAAATGTCAAAGGCCTAATTACAAGAGTTAAAACCACTTTCCAGCTCCCAACACCCAAAGCCACAGCCCACAGATGCCCAGCAGCGTTTCCACCATTGGATGCCGCTGCCCAGTGGTGCCTCTGCAGGGAGCAGCCTTTCTCTGGCACGGTCCCACTCCCAAGTCCATCCTGGGATCGGCAGAGGACGTGTTAATTATTTCCATGCTTGTTTCACACGGTGTTCCCATGCCTGAGGTCCCCAAGGGCCCTGCAGAACAGAACATGGTCCTCCCCAGCAGCAGATGGTGGGGGTCCTTCTGCACAGCCCCGCACACCCATCCTGGGCCAGGAGCAGCAAGTCCTTGGTCGAAGCAGGGCAACACCACCAGCACCATGGCTTGGGCTTTCTGCTCCACGATGCTGCTCCCAGACAGCACCCCGTCCCCAGTCTCACCTTGGCAGCCAAGCAGCCCCTACCCACCAGCAGCACCAGCTGTTAGAAACACCCTCAACTGAACAGCTCTGGTGGCAGCTTCTCCTACAGCTTCCTACAGCTTCCCGCAGCCCCCGCAGGGTTTGAAGCCCCCAGAGAGCTCCCCGGGAAGCAGCCCAGGTGGGGTGCAGCTCTCTCCACATTCACTGCTGAGTCCACCAGAACCCTGTCTGATTGTGGCCATGCAACAATATGCTCCCAGGTTGCTCTAGGACAGGTCTCTAGAGGTCCCCTAAGGACCATGGAAGATGATTTCTGTGCTGGCAGAGCCATGGCACATCCCCCAGAGATTCCTGCCACTGCCACATGCCAAAAGCACCCACCGTACCATGCACTGGTGAAATGTCCCCTTCAAAAGGGGCTTCTCCCACCAAACCAAACCGTAGATGCTCTTATGAGCTACCCAAAGGGCCAAACCTTGTTCCTCTGTCAGCTTCTCCTCTTGCAGCTGGTGTCCCCATGGGGTCCTGACCTGCCTTTGGGTCCCCTCCTCTCTTCCAGGCTCAACTTCTTGCAGACCTGCCTCGATGCAGCAAGGACCTGTGGCAGAGCTGGGACAGGACCCAGCTCTCAGTCCCCAAGGCAAAGCTCTCAACTGTACACAGTCCTTGGAAAAACAGTGCTTCTCTGCCCAGGGCAGATATTCCTTCCGACACACCTCTGCCCACATGCTGTGCCTCACCTGCCTCTGCTTCTATAGACCAGATCCACCACAACTGCTCAGCAACTCTCTTTTCAAGAGAGCCAACCTCAAAATCACCTGGCAGGAGCAGGGCTGGGGTGGTGCTGGTGAGTACTGGTGCTGGGAGCACTTTATCCTGGGCTGCCCCACTGCTGCCAGTCCCCTGCACGCGGCTTTTCTTTGTGCCCCCAACACCTCGCCCCGGAGGAACCCACCATGGGGGTCAGCACCACTGGCACAGCCACGATCCCAGAGCCCCTCACCTCGCAGGTCCATCAGGCACTGAATTAACTTCCGCTGCGCGAAGCGATGAGGTGGGGGAGGCAAAGTGTGTGCTGGGAGGAGAGGAGTGGAAGCGAATCCCCGGCCAAAAGCTACAGCCTGTTTTACCAGGAGGTGAAGTGTCTGGAGCACCCTCCCTGGGCTCAGGAGTGGGGCTCTCCCAGTTCCTGGCCACCAACACCTCGGCTGGAGCCTCCGTTCCTCGATGAGACCATCATCTTCAGAGTCAGAAAAGCTGTGAAACTCGCCCAGTCTCTGCTGAGGACAGCACTTCCCTTCCCATGCCGACCCTGCCTCCGAAGGGCAGGGCTGGCCGGCAGACACCCCGTCCTCCCCCAGTAACCACGGCCAGGCACTGGGAACCACCGACCGCCCTCGCCCCACGCTCTGCTGTCAGACACCGGCAGCCACCCGGCAGTCTGAGCGCTGCTGTCATCTGTTCCCCAGAAAGTTGCAGAAATATTAATAATAAAAAGTTCAAACTGAAGCTACCTGCAAACTTTAAAAGAAAAAAAAAAAAAAACCAACCACAAAACCAAGCACTGTCCCAAGTAAATGTCTCTCCTGTATCTCTGTATCTGCCTCCTTTCTCTTACCCCCAAACCCAGCCTCTCCTTTCCGAGGACAGAAGGGAAACGAGTAAAAAAAAGCGAGTTTTACCGACTGACCTCGGCCACCAGCTCTTCCCCAGGCTCCGGCTCTCACATCTCCAGGGGCAGGAGCGACCCCACCTCTCGGGGCAGGGGCTGCCGAGGGGCTCCTGCCGCTCCCCAGCTCCCGGCAGCAGCCGATGGGAGGGAGCTCTCCCGGCTCCGCTCCGCTGCCGGAGCAGGGATTTATGCGGAGGGTGCAGCCATGCGAAGAACGGCGGCGGCGGCACCGATGCTGACCCGGCTGGATGCGAGATGCAGCTTAAAGCGACAGCCCCGCTCGGCTCGCTCCTCCCGAGCCCCTCCTGTGCCCTTCGCACGAAGGGGTGGGCTCCGGAGAAGCGCTCGGCTCTCCCTCGCCCCGCTGCCACGATCCCCGGTGTTATTAGATGATGCTCTTAAACACACAGTGGAGCTATGTGAATATTTAGCTTTCCTTCCACCTCCTCACCTCCTACCCACCACACACACTTCACCTTAAAAATAGATCGGGATCGATTCTCCTCAGCTACATCTGCAAACACGCTCAGCTCGACAGGCGCACGCACCACGCCAGTAAACGCACCGGGCACAAACAGACCCGGTGCCATCACTCGGGTTTAGAGCACCAAAATACTGAAGGGCCATTTTTAGCTCCTGATAGTCCTCCTGCTCCTCATATTATTAGATATGTGATTTATTTATTTTTTTTTAATGCTGTTGCATGAGCCAATGATGCTCACCCGTAGGCATCTCCAATGAAACGTCCCCTTGTTCAACAGAGGGGAATTTCTAACTACAACAAGGTTTTAAACATGGAAAGATGGATTCAGGTCTCAGCCTGGAAAGGAGATAAAGGGAGAAAAGGAGGCTCAGGGGAGAGCTCTTCACTTTCTACAACTCCCTGAAAGGAGGCTAGAGCCCGGTGGGGTCGGTCTCTCCTTCCAACTAACGTGCAACAGGACAAGAGGAACCAGCCTCAAGTTGTACCAGGAGAGGCTTCAGTTGGACATGAGGAACAATTTCTTCCACACAAGGGTTGCCCAGACCTGGCCCAGGCTGCCTAGGGCAGTGGTGGAGTCCCCGTGATCCCTGGAGGGGTTTCAAAGCCGTGGGACGTGGGTCAGTGGTGCCCTGGCAGTGCTGGGTTAGCGGTTGGACTCAATGATCTGAAAGGTCTCTTCCAACCAAAACAATTCTGTGATTCTGTGGTTCTAAGACAGACCCCCCTGGAGTACCAATGATGCTGGCCAGGATCTGTCCTGTGGGGCTGCCCCATCTGTCATGTGCCAGGGGAAGAGGCCAACTCTTCATCACACAGGACCTTGAAAAATCCCAGTACCAGGACAGAGCAGGCAAAAGGCAATTACTCTGCACCTATTTTATTCTGCTGCCACAGGCTATGGAAGGGAAGAGACAATTGGGAATCGGCCTCAAACTAAGCTGCTGCCTGGGGAGCTCACACATTAAACTTCAATTTAGTTTGTGATTTAATTTTTACAAACGCTACAACAAGTGATGAGGGAAAGGCAGGGCAAGGAAGGGCAAGGGGCAGGGCACAGCCGCTGCCGCAGCTCCCCTCAGCTGCACCTCTGGGCTGTGGCCACTGCTCCCCTGCTGCTGCACTGCTGAGCGGGCTGGGGTAAGGGGATACTTTGGTGGAGAGAGGTCAGAGGGGAACGAACCAGAACTGAGACTCTGCCACCTGTCTGAAGAGCCGAGTCGATTTGGGACAGCTATAAAAGAGGACATCAGAAGCTGGTGCTGAGGGTGACAGGCAGAAGACACCCAACGCAAGAGGCTCGGAACACCAAGAGGAACTGGCTTTCTGCACCTGGCTTTAGGATGGAGCACAGGAGAGCACGTGAGACACCCGTGATCTGCAGGGACACCACCTGCAACCTCAGAATCCAGCCAGGGGGCTGCGGGCGTGCACCTGAGTGTGCCCCCAGCACACGTGTGTGCCCTTCCGTGTGCCCTGCAAACCACCCAGGCCCTGGCACAGACCCTACACACGCTGCTCACACACAGGACGGGCACGTCGCGCTTCCCTTGGAGGATGAAATTATCACCCTTTCTTGGACTGTTTTCAAAGGGTTTTTTGTTGGGTTGGGTTTTTTTTTTTTCTTCCTTTAAACAACTCGCCCACTCATCCCTATAAACGCCGGTGCTAAAAGCTGGTTCTGTTGTTAAGATTTCAAATAACTTGGGGTTTATTGTTTCAAACAAAATCAAAATAACTCACCCACGCTCCCTCCTTCCTTAATACAGTAACTGGTGACCTGCTGGGAGCGTGCCCCACCACCACGCACACCTTAAATCCACTCCTTTGGACCCACGGCAGGTGACAAAACTGGTTTTGCTTTCCTTTTGCGAGGGAGCGCGACGTGCCCGCGCGGGCGGCTGCCCCACGGGGCTACCGACACCTCTGCCAGCCACGGTGCTCACCCCACTGCCTCAACAGAAGTGCCACCGTGCTCAGATTGGGCCACTTTGGGCAGCAACCTTATCAATTCTGGACTGA
>WUAM01000001.1:8154477-8179966 GCA_024336885.1 Actenoides hombroni
TTGGGTCAAAGGTTGGACCAGATGATCCTGAAGGTCTCTGCCAACTATTCTGTGAGATTATTCCAATGTCTTAATTGCATAGAAACACACAAGCCTAGATTTAGTGCCTAAAGCTTAAATTACTAACCAAGGAGACAAGTTGGAAGCATCACCATCCCAAGCCAGTCTCTCCAGTCTATGGAAGGAGATGAGAAGCTCCAGAGGCCAATCTGGCCCATCAAAACCACTCGGAGCATCCCTTAAATACCAAAACTGGGAGTGAACCTGAACTACTTGCTTGAAACAATTCAGGCTACAGGCAGATGCCAGAGAGCAGTAAGCCCACAGAGCATCACCGATGCTCACCCTCCCCGGGGCTGTGGTACCCGGCCGTGCTCAGCGTAACACGGCCGAGCAGCAAAGCACGATGCATTAGCTGCAACTAGTTGCAGTCAGTGACTTGGCAGTTGGAGGAGGGTGGAACTAGGACCACGCTCAGCTGTCGAGTCTCAGCTGAGCAGCAGTAATTTGCTAAACCGAAATAACTCCCGTGCTTTAAAGGCTATAACCCATATTCTTGATTAATTAGCACGGCAGCCAAGGTTAATACATAGTGCTCAACTCCCAGTCACCTACTCTATGCACTAGACCGCACCAGCACCTCCCCGCTTCCAGCCCTGCTGAGGAGTAGGAGGTGATGGAGGAGACAGGTGCCTATAAACCCGCTGCCAGCGAGGGACACGCTCCTCTTCAGCGATGGAGATGATCCAACGCTCCCCCAGCAGCAGATACACCCTCCTCCCCACCATACACCGCGCTCGGCGCATCTGAAATTGGAACCTACTGACAATTTGCTTTGAAAACGCTGTGCAAAAAAGCCTACTTGTCTCTGGATTGCCAAAATTGTGCTACTTTCTTGAAACGTACTTTTCTTTAGACACCTACTTGCTCTCAGCACAGCGCCGTTTGAAAAAGCAGCTGAGCGGAGAAAGCACCTTTCCCAGGGGCGGGCAGGATGGGGTGAAGTCGGTCGGTGGATCGGCACACACCCATCCACACCAGCACCCAGAACGCACCTCCAGCCTCCGTACAAACACCCTGCACTGCAGCAAACGCCCAAATCTTAATTATTATTTACTCTCGTTCCAGGAACGCCTGAAGGGCCACGCTCAAGATCAAGGCCTTGTTATGCAAAGCACCCCACAAAACGTGAGTCCCCGGCCACACTGGGGGCAAGGGGAACCCTGGGGCTGGGACCGGGGGGTTTACCATTTCAGTGACAGTCAGACACAGCCTCTCAGAACAGCTTGAAACAGGTAAGACGAAAATCACGTGCAAACACAGGAACAGCTTCTCCCATCAGCCCAAAGCAGCTCTAGCTTCGGCACCTGCTGTTTAACAGGGCAAGATGAACCTACACCTTGTCTGGGGACAGCAAAGCTGGGGAGGCTGATTTGCTCTGCACGACAGTGCCCAGAGGTCACTGGGATGCAAATGGCTTCAGATACAGGGCAAAAAACCACAATCCTCCAGGGACTTTTCTGCCCATCCCAGGGGAGCTGCACCTCCTGCACCCACATGCAGTGGTCTCACTCTTTGCTGGGAAGCTCACACTGATCTGCAGGAGCTGTTTCCCACTCTCCCCCCGTTGCAGGGAACTGCAACTCTCTCTGTAGCTCAGACACAGATCCAGGATGGAAAAGTTGGATCCACGGGATTGTTCAGGGTCCTTCTCTAATTGCACATCTCCCCACGAGGTTTCCTCAGCTGTCCCAGCACATGAAGCACTTAACTGGGCTCAGCTCTCTGCCAGGCTCAGGCTGCAGTCTTCTGGGGACACACAGGGACTGGGAAGGAGCTGGTGGCTCTGAAAAACCATTATTTAGGCCTTTTTAGATTAATTAGTGTTAATTGCTTTGGGAGGCTCAAAAATAGCACTGCTAATGGGAAACATGGAGGCAGGCTGAAGGTGAGGTGTGAGCAGGGGCTCACGATTGCCACATTAACTCTGGACACAGGTTGTGCCCGGCCCAGTGGGCAGCCAGCAGCCACTGCCAAAAGCAGGGAGACCTTCTCCTGCCCCGTGGGGTTTGCCTGCCTGCACCCCTAACCCTGACATGCCCCCCAACAGCTATATTCACACTGGAGCCTTCCTGCTTCCACGACAGGTTTTGTATCATGACAGCTCCAAGAAACAGCACTTGAACCCTTCTCATTTCAGGCTCCTTTCGTTTATGGATTCACATCCTTCTTCTCACTCCTGCAACCATGGAGGACCCCCAGCCAGCTCCCCGGGAGCCTCACTTGCCTGCACCAAGTCCAAGCACAGACCCAAGGACCACCCAGAGAGTCCCCAAAACCTATCCTAAATCCCTAAGAGAGGACTGGCATTGGATTGGACCGTGTCTGTCCGTAAGCAGTGGGTTTGAGGAGGTTACTGCCCATCACCAGGGCTGTTGAACTCTTCTGCCTGATCACAAACGAATGCTGGGGATGGAGCTGTGACCACACAGGACGAGCTGCTTGCAGGCTGTGATCTGGCCCCCCCCCAAAGCTGGGCAATAACAGACAGAAGTCAAGCTTGCCCCAGGGTTGTGTTTGTGATTTCTGGGAGAGCCTCCAGTGCCGTAGTCCCGACCATCAGCTGATAACAGCCGCTATCAAAGAGAAGGTACAGACAAAACTGGTCTGATTATGAAGGCTCTGGCAATGCTACAGCTCGGTCCTTAAATGAAGCCCAAACCTCATGTTATTAGGGTGCATTTAAATATAGTTCACATGAAGAGGAAGACAAGTTACTAGTAGAGAAAAGATGGTCTAGGTGGACCCATCAAGCAATGGAAAAGCACACGGCACGGCTCCAGCAAGCACAGCCACCCCACGCTCCCTTCCCAGCCTCCCTCCACACACAGGGACCGGCCGGATCCATCAGCTGCTCCATCCCTTATGTGCCAGATGCCACCAGCCACGGCTGGGAGCTCAGCCCCGGGTCACTGCTGGCACCCAGGCACAGCCACGCTGCCTCTTGCGCTCGCATTTGCCTGAGCAAGAGACAGTTGTACAAGAAAACCAAACAAAATCCCCTGTCACCAGAGGCCCCTGTGTCATCTGGCATCGTGGCAGCTCCAGCAATTTAAGCAGAGCTATGCTGATTTACATCCATAGAGAACCCAGCCTGTGATTTTTTTTTTTTAATTTTTTTTTTCAGCTCTTCTGGCATGTGCAGTTTATTAAATGTGAGAGGCCGGAACTGTGAACATACAAAGTGCCCCAGGCACAGCAGAGACCCTAGAAATGAAGGAAGAGTTCCAGATTTTGAGCAAAGTCAAACATTTCGAGTTTTATTGCTCTGGGTCTGGCTTCAATTCATCTCTCTTTTTAGTACTGTTCTCTTTAAAGTGACAGTTTCTAGGAAATGGCGAGTGTCAACATCTCTTTTACTGTCTCATACCACTTAATGGCTGACAATTTGCTGGGGGAAAAGCTGTGCAAGGAGGAAAGCAGACCTCAATTATGGCTTCAAAGTGCCAATAACTGAAAACTCAGTTAGAATGCGTCAGAGGAAGAAGAATGTATTTCAGCAGCTTGGTTAGTCAGCCCCAGCCTGGACCACTGGGCTAGCTGGTCTGCAGACCTTCTGTCTTAAACTCCAGCAAAGGCTTGTTGGGGAACCTTAGGCAACCAGTTCAGTCTTTACCTCCTTCCTTGAGCAGGTTCCTCTGGCTCTTTCTCACAGTTTTCTATCTCCAAAGCTGGCATCCACACGTAGCTGGTTATGGAGGGAACACGCGGTCTCAGGGGAGCTTTCCCATATTCCCCTGATCCTCAGCCCAAGGGATCTGAGAAGCATTCAGACCCCGGGTGTCCTTGGTATAACTTCTGCACAAGCACAGGCTGCTTTGAATCCTGCCTCCCATCCCCTTTCCACAGCACAGCCTCGATTCACAACCTGCCCTGCAACTGGGAGGAGGAGAAACCAGGGGCAGGTGTAGTGGGAAGGATATACCAGTAACAAGAATGTCCCAAAGACAGGAAGATAAGGAATTCAGCTTTATCTCCGGGATGTTAAGCACTGAGGTATCTCACCAGGACAAATCCTAGGGGCTGACACCAAGGCACAGAGGCAGTGATAGCTCTGCCTGGCTTCTGTTCAGAGTAAGGGCAAGGGCAGCCCTGGGACCAGCCCTGAGCAAGCAGCTCTCAACCCATCACGGCCCTGGCAAAAGGATACAAAAGGTCAGGCTGTGGCCCACACAGATACCATCTGCCCTGCCCACATCAGTCCAGTCCCACAGCGCATGGGAGTTACCTGCCTCTCAAGTGGTGGCAGGTTCTCTTTCCTGCTTAGCTTCTGATCTCCAAGTCATCAGCAGGACAAGGGGGAGAGAATAGTTAACACTTGTCCTGTGCTGCACAGCGCACCTCACAGGGGTCGCTCCTCCTGCTTCAGCACCCAGAAGGGTCCAATATTCACAGATGACCCAGAGATCACCATCTGGCCTTTTTCTGGCTTAAATTAAGAAACGTCAAAACCATTCACAGCACCTTCAGGGGCTCTGCAGCAGAGCAGTCATTTTTCCAAAACAAACCCAGCATCAACCGAGTCTCCTCGGTGACGAAAAGCCCTTCGCTCTGAGCAAAGGCTCCCCAGGACCTGGCTGCAAAGGCTGGTTAAAGCAGCCAGTGCCTGTATCCTTCTCCTAAGGAAAACCTGGGGGTAGAAGAGATGATTGCTGCTTCTCCAGGCAAGCCAGAGCCATCTACATTGCACCCAAGACATCTAGGGCAGGGTCTCCGGACTCCCACGTTGGACTCTGCAGGGCTGATTTTAAAGCAGCTTCCTCTGGCCACCCAGATAAGCAAGGCAGAGGCTGCAAAGGAAAAGCCTCGGACTGGCACAACATGGACTGTTGCGCAGAGCACAGGGAACCTCGCACAGCTCCTAGAGAGCAGCTGGTGTCTCACAAACCCGAGCCTCAAGTCACAGAGTTGTCCGAAATGCAGGTGCCACCCCCAACGAGAAGGGGGTTGCCCGGAAAGAGGCGGGCACAGCACTTGGCCCCCAAGTTCGGGAGGCTTGGGACGGCTCCTGCCTCACCTCTCCCTGCCGGGGATGCTGCTCCCTCCCCACGAGCTCCCCCAGCCACACCAGGACCAGCTTCTCCTCCGCGGCGTGCCGAGGAGCCTGGCAGGTAATTCTGGCTTGTACTCCAACCGTGCACCTCCCAAACTTCCCCCTCTGCACGAAAAAAAAGTAACTTAATGAAGGATCATAACCCCAGAAGCCTCACGGAACTGCTGGTGCAGCCCCGGCCCCGCAGAGCGGAGCTGCTGCTGGGAAGGGTCGTGCCTGGGCTCGCTCCCCCGGGCACGACATTTGCCTCAGCAGAGCCTGCAAGGCCCAGCTCTGCCGCGCTCCCCTCTCACTCGCACGCTCTCATTGGATAATTACAGAGAAAACCAAGGCAAATCCCAATTTTAGTGCCATTATAAAACAGAGAGGGGGAATTCATTACCTGGCAGCTGTTGATATTTAAGGAAGAAACTGATAATTTACCTCTAAGCCAACGAATGCAGCAGAGGCAGAGCAAGCCAGAAAACGCTATTGCCTCCCCCCCCACCACCACCTCTGCACAGCTACTTTGCAGAGATTTTCTATCCCCCTGTTTATTCCCCTGCCTCCCCTGCTCGCACGAGGTCCCAGCGAGGAGCAGCGGGTGTCAGGACTTTGCACGACAAAACTCACCAGAGCCTTGGCTCTGGCTCTGCCGAGCCTTGAGGTTTGGAAAGGTGTTTTTCACATCTCTCCCGGATCATGAAGCATCTGCACAACCAGCCCACCCGAGTCAGAGGAAAAGGAGAGCCCTAGAGCTTAACAGAGAGACTCATACAGACACAAGGAAAGAAAGGTCAGACAATTCCACATGACTCCAGGGAGGCAACCAGATCACCAGCTGCTCCTCCAAACAGCCAAGTCCCTGGAAGAGCTTCCTGATACCTGTGAGACCTGAGCCTTCCAAAAAGTTTTCCGGCGCATCCTGCCCCAAGCTAGGAAATATCTCAGTGCAGCCTCCCTCCCCAAAGCACTACAGAATGTCCCACAGCTGAGCAGGAAGATAAATCATCACAAGAACGAGCCGCAGCTCAGTGTTTACCTGCTCTGTTCCAGGACTGACACCAGCACAGCAGCCTCCAGGTGTCATAGGAACAGTCTTAAATTTAGCAGCAGCCGCCTTTCCCTCTCCCTGACTCTGGCTTCTCTCTTTGTCTCCAACCCCCTTGCTCTCGGATCCTTGAAGCACATTCGGTCTGACCAACGATAATGGCATAATTATACCCACGCAGTGAAACAGCAACATAAAGGCTGGGGGATAAAGGAGGGTGTGCGTTTGCACTGCCCTCGCCTTGTGGTGGTTTACACACCAATGAGACAAAGAGGCTACTTGATCTTGAAAGAGAGGGAAGGTGCCCAGCCAGCCACCATGGAGCAGCAAAGCCTGCCTGGTGCAACCCTCCCTATTCAAGATCCTGAGGGACTGCAAGGAACTATCAGCTTAATCTGCTCTCAAACAATACCAGACAACCAAAGAAGAGATGCTTTGGGACCTGAGCACAAGTGCCTGAGGGCAAAGCCCCCCAGGCTGCGTTATCCTTGCACCCAGCATCCTCCCAGCCAGTTCTGCAGCGCACAGTGAAGTGACAGGGGATGGATGAGAAGGGCACCTTCCATCCCAGCGCTGCCTGGACAGCACACGAGGCAGCAGGGACAGGCAGGACCTCCCTGCCCGGCTCTGCCACGGATGCCACTCTGCCCTCCAGCTCTGCTCCCTGCCCAGGGACACCAGGAGCTGAACTCTCATACTTGCAGGCCAGGCAGAGGGTCAACCACAAGCATCTGCTCTGTGCATCACTCCTGCACCTGACAAACCCCTAGTAAATCATGAGAGAGAAAACCATCAAAAGAGCCCTGGCAACCTGCCTTTGGGGGGGGCACGATCTACAAAATTTTCCCTTCTTTTATGGTTGCTTCTCACTGTAATCATAAAAGAGGTCTTATAAAAACATTTGTCCTAGAGAATGTTTGGCGATGCAGCACGCTTGCAGATTGCTCAGTGTCTAAATACATCAGCAACCCATCTCTGAAAGCCATGGCTGCCATCAAACACGGCTCCTCTTTCTCTTGACTATAAATGGTCTTTGCTGAGGACAGGGGGGAGGACAGGTCTGAGCAAGGAAGCGCTCCCTCGAGCTGATGCACTCCCCGGGGAACAGGAGAGTCCAGGTGAACAGAACCGTTTCTAGAGCACAGACCCCCAAAGAGGGGAAAGGCTTGGGTTTGATCCATGGTTTCGGCGCCAGCCGTTGGACCTTGACTCATTCAAGTTCTTTAGCCCTTGAACTCTGGCATGGGCACAGTGAAAAGCAAGGCCCAGAACTGGGGCAGGTCCCCAGCCCCTGCCCAGGCTGTCTCTTCAGGAATACACAGCCCCTTGCTTCCACAGAGCCTCTCCTTTCTGCACAGTGGCTGCTCTCTCGGAGGGCAGGGTGAGGGACACACAACCTCTGGTATTTCTGAAGCATTAGAAAAACCCCATCCTTCCAGTAACCCTCTAAAATAGAGCTGTTACCAAGAAAATCAAGAGCTGGAGAGTTATGACCTTCTGCACAGCAGAGCGGGGGGGAGGGGGGTGTTAAATTTATGAGCTAGCCTTTGATGTCTGCAAGCTTCATGTGGTACAAAACCTTCTGCTTTGATGTTACCTTTTCAAAAGAGAGGAAACTCAGAAGGTGTGCACGGCACAAGTCCCGGGGAGCACTCGGATCTGGCCACCCACAACTGCAGGCACAGGGACAGAGTTCTAATGCAGTTACTCACGCTCGGGGCAACGGGGAGAAAATGTGACCAAATGCATCTTGCCCTTACCAGCTTCTCCCAGACCAAAGCCACCTTTGCTCTGCCTGTAGAGAACCAGGCACCCAGAGTACTGAGCATTCCCACAGGAGCTCCAGACCTGACCTCAAAGGTGGAGAGGACCCTGCCCGTCTCCCAGAGCCAGGCACTGCCAGTCCCTCTGCTCCCAGCAACCACCAGCCATGGCTGGGAAATTCCCCCATTTCCCAAGGCTGTGGGAGGGGTGAGGAAGCCCCTCTCACTGCCCCACCAGAGACACGACCCTCCTGCACGAGCTCTCCATCACATGCAACACCAGCACCTTGCACAGTGGTGGCAGGAAGGTCTAAGCTGCTCGGAGGGACCTGCCTCTGTCTCTGGCACGCTCTCCTACCTTACGCAGCACCTGGGCCATGGCTTCTGCTATCGATCCCAGCATCCCCACAGCTTTGCCAACAGCCTGAGCCCTTCTCCCAGAGCCTGACAGAGCTGCCAGCAGGGACAGGCTCCTCTCCATCCCCGAGCTCACTTCGCCTCCCTTCACTTTTCACTGCCTCCCCTCCCCTCTCCCGCCTCCTCCCATGGGGAGTTTCCCAGCAGCTCAGTAATTAGCATCATCATCACCAATGCTAATAACACCACCAGAGCTCCTGCCATCCAAAGCTCAAACAACTTTACAACCATCATCACGCCTCTGTAAGCTCCCCAGGGGAGGCAGGAAGGCAGCATTACCCCATCACACAGATGGGGAAGCGGGAGGTAAACACCAGGCAGTCGGTGGCAGAGATGGGCAGCGAACCCAGGAGCTCTGACTCAGGCACCGCACCCGCGGGACCTCCCCGTCCCAGGAACCTGCAGTAAGGCCCCTGTGGAAGGAGGTCAGTGGCTGTGTTGACAGCAGGACTTATCCAGAGGTTACATCACTTGGTCTGGGGCTCACGAGTCCTGGGATGAGGTTCCCAGGCTCAGTTTCCCCCTGCGAGACAATGGTGGGAGAGCAGCACGCGGGACCTGCCTGCACAGCCCGAGTTCTGATGGGACAGTGGCTGTCGTGACATCCCATAAGACCACCTCAGATCAACCATTCAGAGATCATCTCTGATTAAGGACTTGCTGCTTCCTGGTGGATTAAAGAGGATTGTTGCTTTGAGCACTTACAGTGAGGAATCTGGGGGGGATTCTTGTCTGAACAGCCTGGCCAGGGAAAGCTTCTGTCCCCTCTTGGGTGGGGTTGGCTACGTTTGGTTTCAAAAGTCTCTCATGGATGGGAGTCACAGCTTTTCAGAAAGGCCACCCACGCTCCCGCACGACAGACCGAGGTGACCCCAGCTGCCCCCTGACAGCCAGGGACAAAGGCAGGGCACACAGCAATGGGCTGCTTGGCTTTTGGCAGGTACACGCGAGACGACGTTGACTTTAAATGTTTTGAGGTCTGGCCTATGCTACAAAAGTCAGGCTGGTGCAACTGTCAGCTGGGAGCACCAACACGAAACAGAATTCACCCGAAGTGACCCAGCCTCGTCCTCCAGAGCAGGCTGCAGAGACGTTCTCCTGGTAACAGAGCCCTTTCTGGAGGGTATTTCACACGTGGCGGGGCACGGTCTGGGGACAGCCAGCTCGGGGGGTGCCACGTGCCAGCGACGCTGGGCTGCTGCCGCGGGGGCACGGCCAAAGAGCACGCACGCAGCACTGCCGGGCACGGGGGACTTTCAAATGCCTCCTGAGCCTCTCCAGCTCTGCCTTCTGGGGACCTCTGAGGGATCCTTCAGAAGACTTTAGGAAAGGGGCTATAAATACACCTGCCTTTGTTCGTGGGTGCAGTGTGCTGGGAGCTCTGCCCTCCTCGGCCAGGAAGGATGTCCCGCCGAGAGCGATGCTGGGAGGCCCCGGTGTCCCACCGGCATTTTGCCAAGGGAGCTCATTCAGAACATCTGCCTACGAAGACCACAACCCTGATCATGCTGTGTAATTCTGTAGCTACTGGCCTGGAGAAAAACCCAATACAACGCTTGTCACTGTCATTTCCAGGGTCTGTTAGACACCAAACAAGGGGCATTATTTGAAGTGCAAGACAGCAGCCACCCTTCTCCTCCAGCCACGAGCACCGTGGCGTGCATTGATCTATTCCCTCTTGGGATAAAACGGGACACGTTTGATGCCTGCAGGGAGGAAGATACCATTTTTTTCTACACGCTGCTGGCGTTGAGTTCACTCAATGCTTTTTCATTAGCGTGGGCACCAGGCACGCCCGGGAACTGAACTGAAAACAGACTCTCGGGGCTCTGCTCACAAATCCAGAGCCTGAGGCACGCAAGAACAACCCCGGGGACCTGCGTCGCTGCTGCTCGGTCCTCTGTGCCCTGCAGGGCGGGAGGAGCAGCCCGTCCCTCCCTTGCTCACACACTTCCATCCCAGCCAGGAACAGCAGGAGCCCCAGGGGTCCACGGCTGCACTCGCTCTTCCGTGGACCTTCACCGAAGCCCCACGTGTACTGTCACCGGGTCACAGGTGGTTGGCAATGTCCCAGGGGCCCTTTTCTTAGATGCAGCCTACACGTTTACTCACAGCCACACTCCTGAGGAATGCTTTTTGCCTCGCTCTTGATGGAGCAAGGCTTTTGTTTGGTTTCTGGCTGAATGTCCAAGTTAAAAATACAAAGCTATTTCTGGCAGAAGTGAGGGTTTTTTTTCTGCCTTTGTATTGCCTTGGATGCCCCTGTGCTGCTGTCTCCTTTCTGGCTCAGATGAGCTTTTTTTTCCTTCTCAGTGATCGTGGTTGCACCGGTGAGCAGTAGGAAATGTTTTTCCTATTAGACCATTTCCATAAGCACTCTTGAGAATGAAAAATGAGCTCAGAGAAGTCTAAAAAAGCCCCAGTTGGTGTAAAGATCCTGTCTCCGGTGGCCAGAGAAGTGAAAATCAGGAACGTCTGTGGTCAGAAAGGGATGTGTGTGTGTGCACACACACACAGGTACAGCGGGATCTGTTCTCCCCGTGATCCACAGACCAGGAACAAAGGACTCGGTGCTAGAAACACTTTCAAGCATCCCCACTCTAACAACAGGCTTGATCCCAAGCTCTGCAGCTCAGATCCTTTCTTACCCAGCATGAAAATGTTTTATTTTGCTTTTCTTAAATGTCAATAAAACGCAGGCCTATCTCTCCTGGCTTGGATTTCTTCCATCTGGAATCCAGGATAGCGTGCTGCAGCCTCAGTATAAAGCAAGAGCCCAAATACTTTCAAACACCCGTGTGACCATCAGGTCTCTGCTGGTACGCTCCATCTCCTGGCAACAACAAGCTGAGGACTTGGGGGCTTCTCACTTGAGATCCCTAAGTTCAAGTATCTCCCAGTCCCCTCCCACGACCCAGAAACATGCCATCGGTTGTGGGTGTGATCCCTGACTCCGGGACTGAGGACAAAACCAAGACAGCTGCAGGAAACCTCCCCGGCACATTGTATTTGCCACGTGGCACAACAAACATCAACACAACTGGAAGATAGCGGCCTAACAACCAGCTCAATTGTTCAAGCTAAAGACATCAAAAAGGCATGTGGAGAGCTTTCCAGGGCACGGATCCCCACCACCTTCTGGGGAGACAAGCACAGACTGAGTCAGAGCAATTCAACACCCAGCACAGGACTTGCTGCATGCCAGCAACCCATAAATCATGGACATCAGGGCCAGCTCCTGCTCTTTAGGAAGCATGCTCCACCTAACCTGCTTCTGAAGAGAAGCTCCTAGACAATGATTTTCTATCATCTCTGCCTAATGAGTATTGAATTCAGAGACCACTCTGCACGTTGCCACTCCAGAGACCATCAATGTGATCAGGAGATGAGACCAAACAGGACCTAAGGTCCCAGATTTGGCAAAGACAACCAGCATTTTTGGTTGCTTAACAAAAACCTGAAAAGGATTCTGTTTCTTGAAGGCAACAAGCCCACTCCTCATGAACCCCAGGAGGCTGATCAAAGTCAGGCTCCACATACAATGGGTCCAAATTGCTGCGTTCTTCTGGAATTCACAGCATCACATCCCGACAGTCCCAAACTCAGGAAAGTTCAGATCTAGATTCCCATCCCTCAAGAGAAGGTCACAAATACCGTCACTAAACACCAAGCTCTCACAAACCACTTCGTGCTGGAGGTTGGTACCACTGCTCTGTTAAATGGACAGCGATGCTGAGGCTCAAAAAGGCAAAATGATTTGCCTACAGCTGCCCTAACAGTCAGCAGCAGAGCTAGGTACAGGCTGTTTTCCACTGCCACCCTCACACCAGGTTAGAAATGAGGTAAGAACAAACAGTCTGTAAGAAACTAGAAGAAAAAAAAAATCATCTTCCTACCGACTGTGACACCTGGACACGGACTTGGCTGGTGTCCAGTGGCGATGGACTTGACCCCTGGGACTTTCTCTCGGAA
Source organism: Actenoides hombroni (assembly GCA_024336885.1). NCBI lineage: Eukaryota > Metazoa > Chordata > Aves > Coraciiformes > Alcedinidae > Actenoides > Actenoides hombroni. The sequence continues at coordinate 8,166,773 of WUAM01000001.1, forward strand.
CTGGATTGGTGCTCCCGGTATTTCTTGGACCTCGCAGGCAATGACAAGAACTCTTTTCCCGAGATCTTCAGGTCTCCCACATGATGGCTGTCCCCATTCTGGTCCTTGGGAAAGCAAGAAACAGTCACTGCATGAGCTGCCTGTCTCAGGTTTACGTGGGGATCTGTTGGCAAGTATCTACAGAGCAGGAACCGCACAGAAGCAAGAAGTTAACATGGATTTCAGAAGGTGTGAGCTGCCACTCATCGTGTGCATGAGGTTGAATGAGGACATTTTGTTTATCTCTGCAGCTTGTGATTTTAATGAGTGGAGAGGAAGCGTCACCCAAACACCACAGAGCAGCCAATGTCTCCATAGGGCAAAGCAGCATCCTCTCAAAACCCCCAGGTATGCAGGTAGGGGCATGGCTGGTTTATTTACAGGCATGGGGAAGGATGGATGGCAGATCCAGAAGCAGCCACTGAATTCACAGCACACCAGCAGCACAGGAGCGTGCTGCAGCCAAAGGGACTTTCCTATTCCTTGCAATACAAACAGGAATAGAGAGAACGAGTAAGAGGAGATTAATCTCCCGAGGTGCTCTTGGTGGGACCACCTGCAGCCAGGACAGTGTCCACACTCTGAAAAGTTACTACAAAAGTGGATTTCAGAACTGGAAAGGAATTGCCTTCCAATGTCTTCCTGACTTAGATAGAGGCTTCAAACTGTTTAGTTCATGACAAAAAGAACAGATGACTCAATTATGGCATGTGAGCACCTTCAGGGTAAAACCAGCATGTGATGAAGAGATTTTTAGTCTGGTAGAGAGAGGAATAAACAAGAACCAATAGCTGGGAGCTAAAACCAGAGGAACTCAAAACAAGGAACAAGGCTCAGGTTGGAGAGGGTGGGATGACAGAGGAGAGGCGTTCCCAGTATCTGCTGGGGCGGTTGGAGCCGGGGCGGGAGCGTCGGGCAGGTACACTCTGCCCAGAGACACAGCTCTGTGCAGAGGCATCGGACAAGAGCTCCTGGCCCGGGCAGTGACGGGGGCCCTGCTGGCTTTGAAGGCTGCCTCTGGCAGAGACGATGAGACAATGATGCGAGGGTGCTGGAGAGATCACAGCTCACTCCACTGATTTATTCTTCGCGATCTCATCACCCTCGCCATAGTGAGCCTGAAGCAAACAACCTTCTCCCAAAGGCTGCAATCACCTCTCCCTGGGAGCCACAGCAGGGGAGGGGAAGGGGAAGGGGAATCCAAAGCATTCACACGAGGAAAGGTGAACTCACACACACCCCCCAGAACCAGTGCAAGGGGAACAGGACTACTCAGGCCTGACTCCATGGTTACGGACCACCCAGAGCTCCCGTTGGCTCCAGCCTGCCCCTGAAATCCCATAAACCTACTGAGCTATTGCATGAGGCTCAGCTTTTACAGCCGAGAGGAGGAGACCAAGGGCATGAACAGCACTCCCAGCAAAGGACACATCAGCAAAACTCTCCCTGCCAGCGTCCTCTGGGCTGGGCTGCTCTGACAAGGACACAGAGTCGAATGCCTCCCTGCTACTGGGCACTGCTGTCCCTGCTACTGGGCACTGCTGTCCCTGCTACCAACACCCCAGAGGTGGAGTTGCACTGGTTAAAGAGAGTAGTTAATTTTCCAGTTGGGAAAACAAACAATACCTGTGTTTGGCATTTAACTCCCAAAGAGAGTTCAATTCAGGGAGGAGCATTTGTCTGGCCCTCCCAGTGCTTACTGGGATGTTTAGGCACCCAAATAGTTTTGCAAGCCTGAGGCTGTTGCCCATTGATCATCTGCACCCATCTGCAACTTGCCCAAGTTTTTTTCTCTCTGTGACACTTTGGTAATAGGGAAAATGCTCCTGGGGATGCTCTCGGGAGAGCTGTGCCTGGAAAGCACTGGCTGAATATAAATTATTTGTGCCAAAGACATTCCAAACAGGGCAAACCTGGCTGCCTGCCTGGACACCTCCTCTGGGAACGGGCACGACTGGGCACCACAGCAGCACCAGTGCCAGCTGCTGGGCAGACCCAGGGATCCTGCAGAGAATATTCTGTGAAACCTAAACAATCCCCCTGGGCAGAAAGGCTCCGTGCCTCCCAGCTCCCGGTAGCAACAGCCTTTGCCCTGAGGAAACTGAGAAGATGCTGATCTGCTTGGCTCTGACATTTCCAGCAGCGAACTGGAGCAGAGACGACGCCGAGCCCCTCGGAACAAACCCCTCTGTCTCCTGCGATGAACCAGCTCCTGCTTCCGACCGCCCCGTCCCTCCTCACGCCGCTCTCCACGGGGCTCACCAGGCACCCAGGTTTGCCACCAGGCACTACAGGGGCTAAAATACTGCTGCTGATCCTCTCAGGAAAGGGCTGTTTTGTCAGAAAAAGCACAGGCTTTTCCAGCTTTCAGTTGTTAAGTGCGTTTTTAGTTGGCCCAGCTGTTCCTCTCCTCCCAGCTCTCTAGAAACCCTCTTTGGTTAATCCCATTGACTCCAGAGCTATCTGCTAATTGCATACTTCTCTGCAAATGAAGCCAGTCAACAAGCTATTACAGATTCCTACTGATGCTTAATCTTCGAGGCCAGACATCTTTGCTTACCTTTTCAGAAGGGAACTTCAGGAGGTCCAAGCTGTCCATGCTGTTCCTTTGGAGTCTCTTTGGCCTGGCTCCTGCAAAACAACGCACTCTGTCCTCAGGAGGCTGTCACTCACAGCACTAAAGTCACACAGATAAAGCTCAAACCACAGCAGACCCCCCGCTCCTGCTAACTGCAAAGTCAAAAGGAGGGGATGTCGCAGCTGCACCGCCCTTGAGATTCGAACACGGGGTTTTCTCTGTTGTTTTGGGTCTTTTTCAAAGCAGCACACTCGGCAGCAGCAAGCGCTGGGTGAAGCTTTTGCTATCAGACCCGTGGCTACGACCCTGACCTCAAACGAGATCTCTGGAATTCAGGAGTTACAAACCCCACTCCAGACCACAGAAGTCACGGGTCTGGCATTGAGAAAAACCGTAACAAAAACATAGTTTAATACATCTGTGGAGTTTTTTGCCTTATCTTCATGTTTTTAACTTGAAGAATGTGTCTGGGACACAGCTCTGAGCATTTCTCTACGATCACAAGGACTGGAAAACTAAGTGAAGGAGCAAATATTTTCTAACTGCCATAGACCCAGAGGAGCAAAACCTTGCCCTGAACCTGACAGAGAAATCAAAATTTGGCGGCATTCACAATATTTGTTTGAGATTTCAAAAAATTATTGTTAAGGTAGCGTTCCAGCAATAACAGAGTAGGTGAAAAACAACTCAGCTCCGAGCCCTGCTTTCCAAATTCTCTTTACCTCCTCGTCTCCCTCTGACCTGCTTCCAGCTGCTGTTGCCTTGCTCACTAACACGGCCAGGATTTCCAAAATGACCCTGAGATGCCTTCACCACATCTGGGGAAACTTCTGCTCTGTCGCTCTCCTGCTCCCCGTCCCTGGAGGTTCAGTTTGCCCGAGCACCACGTGACAACCCCCACCAGCAAGACCAACCAGGGCAGGAATGAAAACTTTGGACTCAAAATCCCATGACAACTTCCAAGCTTCAGAGGAAACCCTGGGGGAGGGTGAACAAATGCATGTGAATTGAAACCCATCCTCATGCTGAGCCCTGAGAACAGAAACCGCTGCGCTTCATGTGGTTCCTGAAACTGCAAACTCACCAAACCTAGAGACTCCCCAGTTCCCCCACCACCACTGCTTATTTTACAGCAGCCCCCTGGACCCCGTTCAACCCAGGCTGCCACTGAGCTGCTCCCTGGACAAATTTAACCAGAGAGAGAAGGCACAAAATTCATGGACCAATTCAAGACTGACTGTAAGCAGAAACAGAAAAAAAAAGACATGAAATGGAAAGAGCCCCCAGGCAGCAGGGACTCGGGCACTGACACCCGCCCAGCTCAGCCAGGGCTCCAGGGGTGACCCGACTGGGAGCTGCACTGCACCCACCCCACAGACACCGCTGCTCTGAAAGCTTCGGCCTCGCTCGGATTCACGAGATCCGAGACAAGCTCAGATCAGCTGGGACTTCGCTCAGGGTCAAGCACCCGTGTCACACCTTAGTTACAAACGGCCCAAAGTTAATGTCACTTCCCCTCAGTACCCTAAAGTGATTTACTTCTTGCAGCCACAAAGACTCAGATCCGCAAAACATTTCTGCGTGTTTCTGTCTCTCTCCTCTACAAAGCCCATCAGCACCAGCTTCGCTTTAACACGACTCCATTACTGGGCTATGAGTTCAGGAGGCACTGACGTCAGGGCTGCTGAAGAGGTGCAGAACACACACTGACGTGACGAAGACAAACACGTAACAAGCAGCAGTCGTCATTTCTGCCAAGCTCTACCCTCTCCCGCACAGAAAAGACAGTTGCTCACTTGGCAGCAGCTCAGTAACACCAGGATTTGATCCCGGAAGGTCAGCGATCGCTGCTGACACTGGCAGGGTTCAGACACGGTGCTGCTGGCCCTTTGGAGCAGCCGGGAAAAAAAGGCCTTTGCTGCACCCAAGCAAGGAGGCACGGCTCTCCGTTTTACCCATTTTATTCCAGCCTTTGCTTACCTGTACTAAGATGTCTTATCAAAGGTACCTTATGTTTGCTACCATATCCTAAATATCTCCTGGGAGCAGGATGGCAAAGGCTCGTGCTGTTGGATACCAAGGGAATGATACGGTGATCTGGCAGCTGAACACAGCTATTACCACAGCCTGGATGTGCACTCAGCACAAAGGCAGCTGAAACCATCAAGCCCGAGACCTCTCCCCCCATAAAATGGAGAAAGCTGCACTGCTCTGAATGGGCACGCACAGCCCACCAGCCTGCCAGAGAGATCAGTCACTCCACACAGGACCTTCCTTCCATGTGCTAAATGTCCCCAAGCTTACATTCCCCAGGGCACCAGTGATATCAGTTTTCAGCTGGGAGGACCCAAAGCTCTTAAATACTGAGCTCCTGTACCAGCTCAGTGGGAGACATAAGATGCTCCAGACCCAGCTCCCATCGCTCCACAGTGCTCCCCCCAGCAACCCACAGGGGTCAGCATGGAGGAGGTGGCCGTGCAGCGACAGGGTGGCCCCAAATCTCCTCCCCCTCTGCCAGGTGAGCAAAGGGCTTTCAGCTGCTGCCACGTCAGTGGGGCAGGAGCTCAGTGAGGGGAAGGCAGCAGCAGGCTGTACCCAGTGGCTCCCAGTTATGCATAATGACATTCTGGACATGGCTATAGCCGCTCATGGCTCTTGGCTTCCCTCAGAATAACCTACAGTTTGTGTGTGGAGCAGCGATGTGGGTCCAGAATAAAAGTCACCTCCAAACACTTAATCAGATGGTACGTTTGGGTTTCAAAGCAATAGCCAAGAGGTCAGGCCAGCATCTGGAAGCGAGCGTGCGTCACGGTGGCTTTTAACACCACTTACAGGAAAGCAGAAAAGGAGCAAAGCTTGTCTGGTTAGAGAAACATGCATCATTTCCACCACTCTGAAGAGTCATTAATTATACACCTCCGTCCTCAGGTGCTTTGTACATCTGCAGCAGCATTAAACCACTGGCCAGAAGCCATCAATCTCTGATCTGAGAAAACCTGCCTTCCCCTTTGTTAATTTAAGGCACACCGTCAGCTGAGCCTACCCCAGTGATTAGGGCACGTGGAACGATTTGTCTTTTTCCGTCGTTTTGATGCTGCTACCCCCTGGATTTCACAGGCAGTTGAGCTCAGAGAGGAAGAAGGTAGGAGTTACCGGCTCAAGTGCAGAGCCATCCAACTCAGCTATTTTCTTCCAGAAGAAAACACAAGCAGTGCTGGGGCCAAAGGCCGGTCTGCCATCCCCAGGTACCGCGAGCAGCACCAGCAGCACCATTACAGCGAGCGGCTGGGGAATGAAGAGGCTCCCCCCCATCAAGCCAGGGGGATGCGGGCAGCAATTCCTGCTGAGCTCGTGGGAGCTTCTCCCCTTCGCTCCGCAGCGGAGTCTGCACACACTCATCTTCCAGGAGAGCCCCGAGATTTCCATACTCACAAGCAGCCCACGACAGGAGTCCCATTAACTTTCTGTCTCCGACCAGGTCACTCCCTCAGACGGCTCCAATCACAACTTTCAGCCTCCTCCAAGTTATTTTTCCCAGGAATACCCAGAGCACGGCCTCAGACTCGGGACAAGTTCAACTCTGCCTCTTTCTCCCCTGTGCCGACCAACAGCAGCAGCCGCCGTGGATGCAAAAGACTGACCAGCTGAAAACCTGGGGCTGCTCCTCGGGAAGGTTTTTTTTCCTCTCCCTCTCCAGTATTTATCAGCGTGTTTACCGAGCCTGCTGCAGAGTAACGGAAAACCTCAGGGGCATTTCTAAATGCTCGCTCTGTCTTTAAGGTTTACTGAGGTCTCTAACAGAGCAAGTTGAAACCTTCTTGTGAAGATCAGCTGAGCACGGCTACTGACTGGCTGTATTCATGCCTTGTTTTCCTGGAGCTCCTCAGATGTTGCTCATTTCACTGCTCGGGCTGAGGGTTGTTTTTCCTTTTTTTAAATATTTTTTTTCAAAATCTCTTCCCCTCCACCCCGATCTCAACACCACCATGAACCAAGGGGAGGGTTTTTTTTCACTTTTTGCTTTTGCAATGTGGTTCCTGAGGCGAGTTTAACGGCTTTCACATTCTTGTATTTTAAAACTTGGTGAAGCAGCCCCCTCCCTCCCTGGGAGCAATGCACTCCAGGGACGGGGATGTTCACTGCAACAGGGCAGAGCGGGATGCTTGTGTCCTTGCCTGCCTATCTGCCAGACATCCTCGCTTCCCCAGCTCCCTCACATCCCCTCGTGTCAAACACTCCCTGTTCTTCTACCTTTGGGACACTAACCCAACATCTCCATGCCAGCTGCCCACCCAGATCCATCTTTTTGACCCTGTTTCACATTCCCACCCTGCAGAGATAGGGAATGGCCCCTCTGCACATCCCTGTGCTATGTACAAGGAGAGATACAGGAACCTTTACCCACAGTCTCTTCTTCACAGCCAGCTCTTTGGTAGTGCCTGCTCTCTACTTCCCTTGGGCTTTTTAGGTTGAGCAGTGTAGAGCTACCCCAGACCCTGCACATCTGATGGAGAGGCTACACCAGACATGGTGCACACAGCAAACCCAGCATCTTCCCTCCCATTCTTCTCCTGTCCCCTTGGTATCTCTCACCAGCTCCATAGTGCCTGGAAGGGCAGGATCACTATTGTCTCCAGAGAGAAGGATTCTGTTCTTGTGTCAGAGGTTGACCCTCCAACAGGCAAGCCCTCAGTTTTCAGGGTGCAATTAGAGAGGAAATGCTCACTCAGCGAAAGTTCTCTAGCAGTTCCTCGCTACGAAGTGAGATGCAGCCACAGAAAAGACAAGGAAGTGTTTTATCATAGGATGGTGATGGGATCATTTCATGTAAGTTTGCAGTTGGGTAGAGCCAGGGAGACAGTGTGGGCAGTTTTGTTCCTCTGTGGACAGTCTCCACAACCAGCTGGCACTCCAGAGATCCCAGCGTTGACAAGATCGGGTGGAACGTGCGTAGCAGTGACTCGGGGAGCCCTGCCAGGAGCTCTCGTCAAGCTGGCATCTGCTTGGCTAACTTCTAGGCTCTCCCCCCTGTCCAGCAGCTCGGGGAGCTGCCTACTCCATCCCCCTTTGAGACGAGGCAAACCCTGCTGCTGCGGATCGAGAGACAGTTCTCTGGGCAGGCCAGGAACACGCTCCATCCCTCTGGGGTGGCTGTACCAGAGGAAGCAGAATTAAACCTGACAGTGGACTCCACAGAAGACCAACAGGGAAAGGTCGCAGGGCCAATGTCACGCCCTCTCTGCCTCCAGTGCTCCCAGCCGAGCAGCACGCACAGCTCAGTGGCAGCAGTTACCCCGTGGAGCATGAGCTTTGCACCCCAAACACACGACAAACCCTGGCATAAGCACATGCTGTATTTTCATGAAAAAGTCAGTTCTCTCTGTGCCTGTATTAACTGAGATATTGACTTGCTTTTTTTGGGCGAGTTTTTCCAGCCCAGGACACCATCTCCCCACATCCGTACAGACCTCAGCATTTCAGAACCTTGATTTTGGCTGACAACTCTAAATATAGTCCAACACGATTAAATTAGACCAGCCAGCCAGTTGTTTGGGGTGGCAGACTGGTCTGTAAACCCTACCAAGCTCAGAAGTGACAGTGGAGATACGGTCCAGTAACCCCACCGCTCCCAAGAGCATCTCAAATCATACACTACTGACATCTAATCAGGAAAGCTCTGTCAAGCTCGTGCTCCATTATTACAGCAAGCTCTACAAAGAGGAAAGGGGGAGGAAAAAAAACCCAACAATAAATGCAAGCACAGCAGCAAGGAAGGAGAAAAAAAATAAAACAGCAGCCTCTGGTAGGACAAGCATCTCATTTAAGGCTTTAATTAGTCTTCAAACACATAATGGGTTCTGGCACTATAAATCCACTTGACCTCTATTATTGCCAGCATTTGCGTGATAAATGCTGGTGTTTGTTTTCCCAGTTGTTACTGGGATAGAACAATACTTTTCCCTAAACAGAGAAAGCAAATAATATCAGTTATTTATGATGACTGCACCAAGCTGTTGTGTGCCAGTTCATGGGGAGTACCATCTGCCCACCCCCCAGTTCTTTCAACTGGAGAGGATCAGGGGACTTGTGGCAGCTCTGTGTCCAAGGTCACATCTAGATGGGCAAAACAGCATTTTTCTCCCTATCAGTTATTTGAGGGCTTCCCTGACTGCACAGCCTAGACAAAAGCCAAGAGCAGGTACAGTTTCCAGCAGAAAGGACAGCGGGCATGGAAATAATAAAGTCAACCCACAGCTGAGGGTGAGGGAAAGCTCTAGGAAGGTTCTTTTCCATGTGGTGTCACATCAGGCTTCCTCAGGAAGGCTTTGGTTCCATGCAAGGCCTTCCCCATCCTCAGCTCTCCTCTATCAGAGCTGGAAGCCAAAATGACAGGAATGAAACCTCTTCTGCTGGGAAGATGGGGCTGTTTGCTCTGCGTGCTGTATTCCTTGGCACACAGACAGCAGGCAGCTGAGCAAATATCAACCTTCCAGACACATCCCGAGCACTACAAAAACCTTCTCCAGAATAACAATTTTGCAGGGTTTTTTTTTCCCCTCTCTGTGGCAAAACTGTTCCTTTAAAAAAATAAAACTATCTACAATATGCAGTAATAAAGAGAAATTACTTTTGAATCAAGATGCTCGTCTGCCTGATTTGGCAGAAGATGCTTTGCGTATGTGTCACCCCAGTTACACATCCTCCAGAATCCAGTCTGACAGCTGAACAACTGGCTGAAAAATAACAGCAATGCTGCACATCTACATGGCACCCAGGAGCCCCTTGACATTTGGCTGACTGCATTCAGGGTGAGCAGCTAGAACAGAGGCTTCTCAGGAGGAGAGAGGGAATAAGGAGACGCTCCAGACCACGCACCAGAAGAGCCTTCACATTCATGTGGAAGAGTGGAGACTTGGAGCAGAAGTCCTTGGAGATACAGATGGCACAAGGGAGTTACTTTCCCCCAGGTAGGGGCAAAACCAGCATAGCTCAGGAAAGCTACAAGCTTTTGAGTGACAAGGTGATTTCATATCTCATAGCCTCACAAACTATTACTAATGGCCATGATGCTAGGCACAGCTTGGATTCCATTTTTCCCCTCACATGTGCAAGGGGTATTAGCTGTTCTCTCACCGAACAAGGCTGGAGTAAGGCTTTATTGCAAATAAAGTGCTGGCAATTCAGGCCAAAGAATTAAATATTTTTGTAGAATCATAGGATGGGTTGGAAGGGGCCTTAAAGACCACTTAGTCCAACTCCCCTGCCAGGGGCAGGGACACCTTGCAATAGACCAGGTTGCTCAAAGCCTCATCCAACCTGACCTTGAACACTTCCAGGAATGGGGCATCAGCCACCTGCCTGGGCAACCTGGGCCAGTGTCTCACCACCCCCACAGGGAAGAACTTCTCCCCTCTTCCTGGAGCCTTCTCTTCTCCAGTCTGAATAACAACAACTCTCTCAAGCCTATCTTCATAGGGGAGGTGGCTCCAACCCCCTGATCATCTTTGGGGCCTCCTCTGGACCCTCTCAAGCAGCTTCATGTCTTTCTTATGGTAAGACCCCCAGAGATGGACACAGAGGTGGGGGTCTCACAAGAGCAGAGAGGGAGAATCACCTTCTTTGACCTGCTGATCACAGCTTCTTGTGATGCAGCCCAGGACCTGGGTGTGTATTTTGGTGTGTATTTGCAGGATCTGGAAAATGCAGAGCACCCAATTACACGACACCTAACAGTCAAATACAAGCCTTGGAGCTTGGGGGAAGCTTGGAGCCACGTCAGAGGAGGCCTCCTGTAACCATAACCTCCTCCAGGCAGTGGTCTGCTTAACAGACTAACAGTTGTGGGGACAGGGAGGGGTTTCTGGGAGATAAACTGAACTGGGTGGAGCAGGCTGGGAGGAGGCATGTAACCTGGGGGCTAATTTCAGAACAGCCATGAAAGGCTTGGCAGGAACACCTGGCTTTCTTCTAAGAGCAGGACTTTCTCTGCCAGTGTATAGCAGAGCCTCATGACCTCCCATCTTTCATTATCAGCTTGTGTTGAACAAGCAGAGATCAAAAAGCAGCTCGGTTTGATGGACACACTGGACTTGGAATCCACGAGCTCTGTCTCTACAAGCTGCCAGGTGTCTTTGCTAAGCAAAAGTCTGTTGTCTGAGTTCTCGTCCCTGCCAGGTGAGGGGCCAGCCTTGCTGCTGAGGAAACCAGTACAGAGATAAAGGTGACTCAGGCTGAGGACCAGGCCTTGGCTTGCTCAGTGAAGTGCCAAAGCAGATCATGATCATCCATCCAAAAATCTTTAAAATATTAAAAAAAAAAAAGCTGGATGAGAAAGGGAACTCTTCTTCTCAGTCCCTTTCTTGCTCTGTGCTGCAAGAAAAAAAACAGTAAGCAGGGGCACCTTGTTCCTAATAGCATTACTGTGCTGGTAGAAAGATGATCACTGTAACCATTGGCATTTCCTACATGTTGGCTCCAAAGGAAAGCACCTTCGGGAACCAGACAACACACACCAGAGCTTGGATGGCTGCAGGAGCCTGGAACAGCAGCCAAAGGAACTTCAGGCTTCTCAGCTCAGAGCAGGAGTTTGTGTAAGGAACTGACAATTAAAAAAACAAAAAAGCAGCTCTCCCCACAACAAGAGCTCCCTTGATTTAATGGATGGCTTTGCCAGAAGCCACGTTGTGCCTTCTTTGCCACAGGCTTCAAGTACCAGCCTCTTCCTCATCCTTCTTTCCAGCACTTCCAGTCTCCCCTGGCATCAAGATAAAACAAGCACCTGAGTTTATTAGCACGGTATCTTCTCCTCCAGTCCTGGAGCATTTCCTCAGCTGCGAGCCAAGGACTAAAGCTCTATGTTACACTGGCACTGGGAAGGAGGTTCATGCACAGAGCGAGATGAGAGAAGAACATTAAATACTTCTTAAAGCTTTGAGAAGGGTATTTTAAAACTTCATAGAGTCAATACTGGGGCAGTCTGAAGTGAAGTGCTAAATTACTCGGTTTAAATCCAAATGACTCAGAGGTTCATCCCCCCACCCCATCAGTGCTGCTGGAACGATTTAACAGCTCTAACAGCAGAGGTTACTCAGATTTAGAAAGAGCTCATTATAAAGATAATGAAGAAGCATCCTTCAGAAGTCCTATATCTTCACCCAAGCAGCTCCCCCCGTGCAAGCAGCACTCCCATCCTTCCTGCCCTGCTCCCTTTACAGACTCAGGTCATTCTGCACACCTTCCTGGGGGCACAGGGGAAGATTTGCACTAGCACTCCTCTGAGCTGGGAAAGTAGGGCTCCACTGAGCACCTGCCAGTGCAAAATAAAGCAACCAGACCGCCTCGCATTCTGCCTTCTACTTGGCCAAGAGCTGCTCTGCTTCAGTCAACAACCTCATCCATCAGAACTCTGCATAACCAGGTACAATTAACCAGCACAGCCTCAGGCTTTCATTTTCAGAATGAAAAATGGCTGCAGCACATCAGCTCCTGGGAAAAAATCAAATACAGTCGAGGATACTCAATATTAAGCAACTTCAATCACTATGCTTAGTCCGGTAAGAACAGGGCAGCTCCATGCTGAGGTGACATGACTCCTGGACTCTTCTGTTGAGTGGAAGGCAAATGCTGCCTGAACACCCAAATCACAGCCTCCGGCTGCGGGGCTGGCCCACTGTCACAAAGACACTGGCGTCAGAGGGACATGTCTCTCAGCTGTCACCCACCGCAGATCTTCACAGGAGGGGTGAGCAAACCCCAGAGGAGGAACATCCCTGTCCCTGGGCAGAGGCTGGCACAGGGCAGCAGCACAGCCACCTCCCTACTTCATGTCAAGAGAGGGCTGGTCAACGCAGCACATCTCAGCAGCCCCAAACACTTCTTAGATACTTCAAAGGTATTTAAAGCAAGCAAACAAACAAAAGCAAACAGTCTGGGAAACATAAAAGCAGATTTCTTCTACCCCTGCCTAATTGATCCAAAGGTTCAAAGATTCCCATGAAGGCGGCAAGCTCAGAACTGCACTGAGGATAAAGACCCACATTGAAATCCACCCAGCACTGCCCACTGCTCAGGGAGGAGTGGGATTTCACGCCCACCCAGGCTCAGCTATCTCCTTCACCACTTGACACCACCACCTCGGCACAGCTGCCTCTCACGCAGGGATGAGCGGTACCCAGCTTGGAGGGTCCTGGCACATGGAGCAGCCTGCCCTTACACCTACCCTCTTCCAGCAGGAGACGTGCAGAAGGGAGGCTCACGGCCGAGTCCTTTCCTGCCCTCGCAGCTTACGGAGCACGACTAGATGACCTTTAAAGGTCCCTTCCACATCAAACCATTTGATGATTCTCTGCGCTCCCCTCCCAGCTGGCAGGCTGCCCTGGCCAGTGCCAGCCTCCAGACAGGAGAACCGGGCAAGAAGGAAGCGAAGAGGGGCACGCTGTGGGCAGCACCCTCTTCCTCGTACACCAGAGACCCGAGTCACCCACCCAGGGCCAGCCCAGGTCGGCACTGCCACCAGGCTCGCTCTGCACAGGGCTCAGCTCAGTGCTCCCAATCCAAGGCTGCCCACAGAGCTTCAG
>WUAM01000001.1:8180066-8210649 GCA_024336885.1 Actenoides hombroni
CACCACCACCCAGGGCCGGGCCAGGTAGGCACGCCCTCCAGGCTTGCTCTGCAAAGGGCTCAGCTCAGTGCTCCCGAGCCATGCCTGCCCACAGAGCATGAGGCACAACCAGCACCTTGCTGGGCAGATGCTGGAACCTCAGCCCAAACCAACAGGCCCTCGAAGGGAGCAGGCAGCGCGGGTGGCACCAGCAGCCAGAGCTCCTCTCTGCACCCAGCCACGAGGGCAGAGCCGGCTGCTTGTGCCCGGGGACATCTCCCAGCACCCGGCAGCACAGCTGCTTGCTCCTGGGTTCCAGCACCCTGACAAAACACCCCCCCTTTACAGCCCCAGCATGTTCCCTTACTTCTCTCCAAAGGCAAAAACCTGCCAGCGCTCGGTTCTTAACCTGGGGTGTGTGAAGAGGGCAGGACCAGTTCCGAGGGACACGTCTTTGGTTGTTTGGAGAAAGAGACACAATCTCTCTGTTTATTTACTTCATGTTTAGCTACTCTGTAGCTTCTTCCCGTTTGTTGCTTTAAGCTCCCTGTGTTTGCATTTCTTGACAAGGTCGCTGCTTTCACAAGACTTTCGCAGCGCTGCCCCGCTTCCCTGGCCTCCAGCTTTGTCTTCTGACGTCCCATCGCTCTCAGAATATTAATTAAAATCACAAAGAGCTCAGCAAGAGGAGCCAAAACAGCAGAAGAAAACATCAGGCACTCCTTTGGCCCCCGGTGGAGGACAATGCCCAAGACTTCGAAGCAGAGGTAACCTGTGAAGGACATCACAGCCTGAAGGTCTGGCTTGGGGTTTCTCAGCCAGTGGTACAGATTGTCCCAGAACTCCTGTTTTCAATGGAACTTTATTCTACCAGCTTGCTGAAATTAATGTGGTTTATAACACGCCTGCCTTACCAGATGATTTTAGCATCTTTATGAATATGCAGCCGTTTTATAACCTTGAGCAGGGAAAATAATCTGAAGGGAGGGTGGAGGGGAATGGAAATCTCTCCTCACCACGAGATTTGTTGACATCAAAAGCTGGTTCAGAAGTTAACTTGGATCTCAAACTCTCTCACCTGCTTCCTACCACAGAAACAGGTGTCGCTCTTGCTGTAAATTGCTGCTATTAATAATATAAATAATTATGCTTTTCTAATCATTTAATAGGTGCACAGGAGGGTACCAAGGTTCCTGGCAGCCATTAAATACATCTCCCTCTTCTCAAGTGCTCAGAGACGCGCTGATGGCCTCTCTTATCCTCCACTGAAGTTCACAACAAGAGAGCTGAAGCCAGAATAAAAGCTAAGGAGAAATCAGGGAAGCAGGCTCCTCTCCACAGGCTGTGTCTGCAGACCCATCAACTCTCTGAAGGGACAGCACCTTCCCCACCCCAGATGCACATGAAACAGCAGGCACGTGGCCAAGAGCTGCACTGCTCACACTCCTCCAGCAAGATGCTGCTGCACAGCCCCAGCCCACTAAACAGGGGCAGCTGATTTTTACCTCCCCAGCAGGTTCCCAGGACCCAGTGAAGGGCAGTGTCCATCATGTCCAGCCAACTGGGGAAGCTATCCCAGGCCCCTCTCCCACACTGCAAGCCCCAGTCATTTGCTGGTTTTCCTCCAGAGAACACTTGATCCTTCTGTTGACAACAGCCCCAGCCTTGGGAATGTGAGCAATGGCCCCACAGCTTAATGAGGTCACTGCAACCTCCAGTGAACACTGCTCTGACTACAGCTGCTCAGCCCCCTTCCCACCCTCCAGCGAGAGGCACGCAGAGCAGCATGGCTCTGGCAGATAAAAGAAAACTCACTACTGGCTCCAGATGTTAGCACAGCACAGGCACATCTGGATCACTGGAGGGCAGCGAGCAGCCCACGGGCCACACTCTTGCTCTTCTTGGCCCAAGCCCCTCACGGTACACTGCCCTGCCTGCAGCAGGGTGCCAGACCAGTCCACAGAGGCTGCCTTCAAACCCAGATTCAATGGGGATTACGTGGTGAGAGCAGAGATCCCCTTGTTCTGTTTTGTCAACTATTTCCAGCTAAGAAAAGGCTGTGCCCTCCTCGTTCCGCAACATGGCCTGAGCTGCAGAGCCCCTGTCCCAGATATATCTGGCTTGACCCCTCCTGCTGCAGCTCTTCCCCACAACATCTCACACATCCAGTTGTGTCTCAGGATGCAGCGGCCTTATGCCCACACGGTACTTGGCACTGCCCTCCTCCTGCACCCCTCCATCCCCCAGCCCAAGGGACCTGGTACCCACCAGCTCACGCTCCGCTGTTCCAGGAGCAGAAGCAACATCAAGGCTAATTTCCTGTTCCCCTTTCAGAGCAGAATAATTTGCCAAAAAGGAGCCCCTAACAAAACGCCAGGAATGAACGAAAAGCCCCAGCTAATAAGTTTCCCAGCAGTTACCGAGATGGAACTGACGTGCCAAAGGAGCCGGGGCAGCTGCTGTGACCCAAACAGCCTTGAGGAAACAGCTTGGCCCCAGCGGAGCTGGTGACAGGGCACGGCAGGGCACGCTGGCTCCCTCGCCACGGCTCCAGCGCTCAGGAAAAGCTTTAGCGCTGACGTAGCCAGCTACGCTTGCAAGATCAATACAGAGAGCAAACACGTCCAGGCAGCTTCTCTCCCTCCCAGAACACCACTCCTCATCCCCAGCATCATCTTCCCTACGTCAGTTCTACCAACAGGAAAGAGAACACACCGCCTGAGAAAGCGTGTCTGCGCTAACAAGGTCACATTTAATCAGCCGGCACCTCCCGGGATGCAGGTTTGTCTGTGTGAATTAATGAGTCTGTTCACAGCGACAGAGCAACCAGCTGGAAGTGCCCCATGCCAGGCACCCAGGGCTGTCTGCAGCGAGCAGGTCCAGGACAGGCAGACGGTCCCGGAGCTGGGGACGCACGTCAGGCTGCTGGCACACTGCGGGGAGGACCTGGCTGTGCCCCTGCTCCCTGGGGAACGGGGGCAGAAAACCACCCAGGGCCCAGGAGGTGAGTAAAGCTGCTGTGACCAAGCCTTGCCACATCTCTGTTTCCAAGCTGGGCGTCGCTGCGTGTGTTCCAGGGGTGAGACGGCACCCAGCGTGCTGATGCTCACAACCTGCCCTCAGCCCGTGCTGCAGGCTTGTTCCTTGGGTGCTAATCAGAACAAGAGCAGACAAAAATCCCTGCCAGTCACCTTTTGAAAGCTCGCTCTATCAGTCAAATCAGTTAAAAGGGCCCTGCAGAGCTTTAAAAGAGACAAAAGCTGATTTGCTGCTTGGCAAATTGGAATTTCGTTCCCAATGCAGATTAATTCCATTAACTCATTCTGTGTCCTTTTTGGGGCGGATCTTTCCCTGTCCTTGCAGCTTATGGAAAGCACAAAGCAAACATCCCACAGTCTCCTTTCTGGTAAAGGGACCCGATAGCCTCATCTGGGTCTGGCATTCATGTGTCCTCCCACGCTGCCTGCCTGCAAACATCCCCCTCCCCAGGTCCCACAACTTTCACGAGATCTTTCAATACCAGAAAAAGCCCAGAAACTCACCTTGAGCCTCATAGCCAGAGCAGGGACGAGCTGTACCCATGTCCTCATCCCGGGGGCCCAAGCCAAGGGCCAGCTTGAGCTGGGCCATGTTCTCCTGCGCTGTCACCTCACCATTCCAGTCCCCGATCTACAGGGGGGAAAAGCAGCAGGGCAGCCAGTTAAAAGGCAACACACTCTAAGCAAACAGCCCTTAGTAAAGGGTTTGCCAGTCTCCTATCAAAGCGAGCAGACAGGCAAAAGAGAGCTTAGAGACACCTCGAGAGACCATACAGCCCAGCTTCTAGCACCAAAGCAACTCCCCAGCACTGCTCCTCTGCGCTAACTCGGGAGAGGGTCCACGCGTGCTGTGCTGGGCGATGGCTGCACCTCCAAACGTGTTTCTGCAGAGTTTGGTACAAGGACTGGTAGGGCCACAGCTCACCCCCTGCTACGGAACTCAGCCAGAGAGGTAAATGTGCACATCTGGTCTGTCCTGTAGCCATGTATGGCTTGGCAGAGAGCCCTGAAACTCTCAACCCCCTTCCTCAAGCATCTCCATAGTTACTGCGCACCAGACAGCCACGCTACTACCAGCCACGTGGGCAGCGTCTCACTCAGGGCTGGGATGCTCCAAAGTCCCTTCTCTCCTGGCTCAGATCCATACAGCTTTGAGTTGTTCCTAGTGATCTACCCACACAAGACTCCAAAATCTTTTAGAGTCCAAATTTTTCCAAATTCCCATCTCTCACAGGCCTGAGGCAAAGGAAGCTGATGTTACACACTCAGGAAGAGATCTGTCCAACAGCTGCTCAGTAAAACGGGGAGTCGTAGGACGTGCTGCCTCCAGGCTTAACCAAACCAGAAAATTACTGTGATGCACAACACCAGCAAACAAAGAGGTCACTCAAAACAGCCTCTCATCTTCAGAGGAACAGCAGCCTCTGGGGCAGAGGAAGACCTTGGCTGTTCCTTGGAGAGACCTATGAAATGCCTTGCCACAGCCCTGCTGTGCTCCTTCGAGACTGGCTGCAGCGGGAGCCCGCCTCGAACAGAAATCATAAATCCCCACATATTTATGACAAAGTCCCAAGCACTAGTAAAGGGAGGCAGATCAAACAGCTTATCAAGCATAAATCCCCTGACAATTACAAGAGATTTGCTGTTGACATCATCTCCAGAGAAATTACTATGTCCTGTTTCGGGCTTGTAGTCCTTGATGCTCTCTTAAATGCTTCTGTGACTTCCACTGATTTCTGATCACCTCTGAGGCCCTACCAACATCAGAGGAACACCTTGGCAGGACAATGATCCCAGGCAGGACCTACCACACACACCTGATTCCTGCCCTTGGCATAGATGTCTCAGCTTCCCGGGAGCCCCCCAGCACACACAGAGATAGAAAAGTTACTCTGGAGCAGTGTCTGAGAGCTGGGGCACCTTCCACGCGTTTTTAGGTACACACCCTCTACTCCAGCTGGCTTAGAGGAGATTTTTTTTCAGGAAGCTCTGATCACCCTGCAGCAGCTTCCAGTGGGGTTTAGGCTGAGCAGATTTCATCTGGATTCAAATGTCATCATCAAATTTTTGTCGAGGGAGAAGGGGGAAAAGGGCGATGGGAAGCAAGTTACAAACATCAGCTTGCAAAGGTTTAACTTCACTAGGTTTCTCCTGGGCAAAACGCTGCTGCTTGCCACGACAGCACAAGCAAACTCACTTGGGTCCCAAGGCTAAAATAACCCATCAGCTTTGTAAGAGAATTACCAGCTGCTAGAAGCTCATGCAGGCTCCCCTCCCAAAGGGACAGGCTCCACACTGCTCCATAATTATCAGTGTGGGGGAGTTCATCAGCCACCTGCCATGAGTAACCTCCTCCTGACATGCCCTGCAATCGCAGCCATCACCCCAGAAGGAGAACACTGTGAACCCCATCCCCCTCGGGTCTTCCCTTCACCCCCAGAATCCCCAGGACCACCATCCTGTCCTCTGCCACCCCGCACCGCACACGGACGAGCTGCCGTCTGGCTCTGAGGCATCAGCTCCGCGCTGCACCAGTCCGAGCGCGCTGAAGCTGGAAGGCTTAATTTGTCCTAAAACGTACAGGGCCAAAAGGTATTACTTCATGTCTGATAAGTATAATTAAATACATAATTAGGCTGGTACATCAGCCCTACCCCAAGATTTAGCCAACCTGACAGACAGGCAGCACACACAAAGCACTTACACACGGTGATTTCAATTAGTGCTTCAACAGGGCAATTTCTTCATCGGGGGAAGGCTAAAGAGGCCACGGCCGATTTCCTCACAACACGCTGGAAAGAGCAGACAATGGGATTCTTGCTTTCTGCATTTCTGAGCCACCTCAAGCACCGTGTGCTCCTGCACCAGGAAAGCTGCAGCTAGAGCTGGGCAAGCCCTCCTGTGACAAGCAGAGTACCCCCCATGGCGTGGCAATGGTGCAGGGCTAGCTGCAGGCTGTGCTCGGCCAGCATCAGCCATCCATGGTGGTAGGACAACACTGGAGTTCACCACCCCACAGCTGGGACCCCCTGACATCCAAACACCCTGTTGGAAATACAGCAGGTTTAGAGCACCCAGCCCCTGGGCAGAAGTTTGCCTCATTTTCTCCAGGCACTTAACCCACCGGTAAACTGGGTCAGAACACAGCTAAAATTGCAAGGTCCATCTCAGTCAGGATCTCGCTGCCTTGAGCTCAGGAAAGGAGGATCTTGCTAACAGGGTGGGCACCAAGAGGTATGAGTTACTTCACACCAGCTGGGTGCACAACACCTTGGCCAGCAGACCAGACAACTAGTCCCCAGGTCCTTTCCTGTCCAGTTAAGAGCAACATACAGCAAATGTTTCAGCTGTAATTAAGGGGAAGGCTGCCAGCCTCCCATAAAAAGAATATTTTGCAGTCAAGCTCTGCAGTTCCTAAAGACACCATTGAAACAGCACATAGACAAGGGCTTTCCAGAGCAGTCAGGGCAGGAGAAGAACTGCATTATTATAACTTAATGGCAGAAAGTAGTCTTCCTCTCAAGAGGGAGGACCAATTCCCTCTGACCTGAACCAGCTTCTCTTACCTCTTGGGAGATTTCAAGATGTTTCCTTGCAAAGTGCAAAGCCTGCTCATGGCTCCCCAGGGAGACATAGGCATTTCCCAGACTCCAGCAGGCTCTTCCTTCTCCCACCCTGCAAAACAGGAAACCATCAACCACAGAAATGCTGGACAAAACACAGCAGCCCTTTCAGGGCCTCCTCCTCGGGAGCACCAACAGCCAGGCCTCCTAGCTGTGTTTTCACCTGCAGAAAGGTTCTGCAAAGGAAAATGAAATGCCCTGTGCACCTCAAACTCTCCTTATGCCGAGGTCAGTGAGACCAGGGGATGAGCAGCAGCCTCAGATGCAGGTCTGCACCCGCTGTGGCAAAGAGCTAAGCTGTGTAGCAGGGGCCCAGAATGGTTTGGCTTCATTTGTGAGCATCAGGCTGAGAGCAGAAGCCAGAGCTCCTGTGCAGCTTCCACCTCGCACAGCAGGGACTCCTCTCCCGAGATGTACGATGCATCAAGAGGACTTGTACCAGCCAGCCCTCTTCCTGCTGCTCGGCTCTGCAGATGAGCAGATGTGGGGGGCGATGGGATAAAAAAAGCAGCTGGGGGTGAGAGGGGAGGTTCAGTGTGACTGCAACTCCCTTTGCAGAGCTTTGGGCGGGTGGATCAGCATTTAAACATTTTTCTTGTCACTCTGTTCAATGCCTTCTGCTCACAGGGTGTGTTCCCAGAAATGCAGGAGCCCACAGGCCTGCAACCCCCACAGCATGATTCACCCTTGGGTGGGATTATACCTTCTCCGAGCAGATGCTGCCCAGACAGTGTCACAGAGCTCCCATTCTAATGCCTCTGCTCCATCTAGTGGAGGACACCCAGCTTCCCAAGAGCCACCAGCAGCAATGCTCAACAAGGTGCCTGCACTTGCTTCGGCTGCAAGAAGGCTGCAGGATCACAGAGACAGGATCTGGGAGAAAGGAACCAACCTCTCAAAAATATATATTAAAAAAAATAAAATTCAAAAAAGAGGCCAAGCCTCCTAAAGGAGGAGGAGGAATGAGGGCAAGCAGCAAAATATATCCTCTCCACATGCTCTGTGTAACATCATTTGTTTCTACATGGAAGTTTCCAGCATCCTAAGCAACAGGACAAAGTGACATTTTGTGTACATCCTAATCATGCTGTTCCTAGTGAAGACAATTTCTGGGAACTTGAGGGAGCTTCAGAAGAGCTGTTCTGGGATAAACCAGCAGTAGCCACATGGCAAAGCACCGAATCCAATGCACTGTCTTAAAGTACCTCTTCTTTGAAGCCATGCTCAGCCCACGCAGACACCGTGGTGAGAGCACAATCTCCAGGTTTGAATGACATGACAAAGGTGTGAATCATGGTAGGTTTCTGACAGATGACTGGACTAAAGGCTTGAGTTCCGAGACATTTTCTAGAGACTTTCAAGAATACACATCACTGCTGTTTAGCCCCAGCAGCAGAGAACAGTCAGTCCACAGGGAACAGTCAGTGCTCTGAACCCACCAGAGCACAGACACCATCTCCTGAGGCCAGTCCTTTACCTGTCTCCCAGCTCCTGGGCTATCACCAGGTGTTTCAGGTGGTACTCGATGGCTCTTTCATAGTCTTGAAGCAGTGTGTACGTGTTTCCAAGGCTGTAGCAAGCCTGGGCTTCTACTGCTTGGTCTTTGAGTTGTCTGGAGAGTTGGAGTGTTTTCCTGCATGGAAGAGGTGGGAATAAAGAGACCTGGTCACTGCAAGGCACGGGGAAGGTCACCACCTCGGCATGCACTGCACTGCAGTCGATGCCTGCACGCGCTGCAGGCTGTCGGCCGGCTGCGTTACTCGCCCCTGCTGAACACCCCACGTGCAATTGGCCTCCAGGTCCCTGGTCACATCCCCCTGAGCCTACAAATTCACCACAACAGGGCAGGGCTTCCAGGGGACACGCGATCCCGAGTCTGCCTCAGCCCCTGGCACTTACTTGTAGTACTCGGCGGAGATGTCAAACCTCCCCAGGAAGATGTGCGCGTTGCCCAGGTTGCTGTAGGCTCTCCGCTCGGCCGCCTTGTCCCCAAACTCCTTGGCGATCGCAAGGCGCTGCGGCAGACACAGGTTAGTGAGGACAGGCTGGCCATCGCCGGGGTGATACACAGCACCCCACCTGCGAGTTAAACTCCTCCTGCGACTGCAAAGCTCCCACCCAGCAAGGCAGCGGGTGCACGTGCCTGTCGGGACTGGATGCAGCCCGAAATCTTTTGCAATTCATCATCAGGAAGGGACTTGGAGAAGCGGGAGTAACGTGACGTCCTCCTCTGCTCCAGCTCGGTCACCACACAGCTTTTCAGCTGAAGCACAAGAGGAATTACACACACACTTCAAGAGCTGAATAAAGAGGGGAGTGGAGAGCTGTAGGTCAGGCTGTGGAGGGATGGGGTTGTGCAAGGACAAGGCTGTCACTCTGCGTGGTGCTGGGACACAGAACACACGCATGCACTGCATCTCACTGCTCCCCAGACCCCTGCCTGCACCTCAGTCCCGTCTCCTCTCGCACCCCTCTGCCCCTGCCTGCACCTCAGTCCTGTCTCATGTTCCCCTGCTCCCCAGGCTTCCCCAACTCCCATCCTCCACTTCGCAGCACCTGGTCCCAAATACTGCAGCTTTCCTGCCCCTTTTTGAGCCCCTTTTCCCAAAGCACTGCTGGCTGCTATCTCCCAGCACTTAAAATTAAGAAGAGCTGTGACAGGGCTGACATTCCAAGGTGCTGAGCACCTTTCGCTGCAAGGAAGCCGATTCATACTCTGAAATAGAAGCTGAATTGCATTTGAATTGGGGCAGGGATGGTGTCACCTCACCCCTCTGTAAAGCTCTACAGAAAGTTATTACATTCTCCAAGCAACATTTATTCCTGATCAACAGCTCTTTCAGCAGCTTAATTAAATTCAAGGTTTGCATTTATTAAAATCCAGACTGATATAAATTAAGAGCTGCAATTTGCCCTTAGATATCTCCTTTGGTTTCCAAGCCAACAGCACCCTTCCCTCCAGCTGCTCATTAGGTGCTGATGGGGACTGGAAGGAGACATTGCTCAGCATGAGTTAGTCTAACAGGGCCAAGACTCTGAGGTACACACAGGAGGGAGAAAAACAGCTGGGAAAAACCATCTCACTGTACTTCCCGGGCTGTGGTGAGAAGAAACACAGCTCCCCAACAGCCAGCCTCAGCCCTTGACCCCAGGAAGGCAGCGCAGCAGTTCCCTACCTCCTTGTGGAAAGCTATAGCTTCACTGAAGTTGCCAAGTAAGTACTGGGTGTTGCCGAGGTTGCCATAAGCACGGCCCTGCGCAGCTCTGTCCCCCAGCTCCTTCACCAGGGATAGGTTCCTCCTGAAAGAAACCAGAGCAGTGCATCTGGTGAGACACAGCCAACACTCTCTGCAGGAGACACGGCAAAGACAGGAGAGCTGACCCTGGAGAAGGCATTGCCCCTCCCCGACCGCCTGTCCCATGCACAGTCACCCCATCCAGGGATCTAGGCGAGCTGCAGCTCCTGCAGATCCTGCTGCTTTCTCGACCTCAGGCAACCTGCAGGAACTGCTCCCACACCCAGGGTCTGACAGGCTCCCACATGAAATAAGAAATGGCCACCTCACTGCACGGGAAGAACCAGGAGCACAGGAGAGAGGAGATGACCTACATCAGGACAGGGACAAACCCCGGGGAGGGAGGGCTCTGCTCATGGAGCTTCCCAGCATTTCTTGACAGTTCTCTCCTCCTCCAGCACACACAGGGAGGCACAGAGCTCCCAGCTGGCACGAACGTACCCACTGGCTATGCAACACGCACCGGGCTCTGGAAAAAGGATGGTGAGCTATATATAGGCACTATCACATCCTCAGATATGAGAAGATGAATATAAGATCTTATCACTCTCTCCATTTAAAAAGGCTACTTAAGAACCCCTGCATTATTGAAGCAGAACTCTGAAGTATGAGGAGAAAAACATAAGCCCAGAAGTCTGGTGCCAACCTTGCTGTGTGGGACATCTTTGAAACCATTTAGGAAAGAGAAGGACATTACAAGCACGATGCAGCACAGACCCATGAAAAGCACAACTGGGGCTGCAAGTGCCAGCCTCTTCCCTTGGCTGAGGGAGGGTCTCTGCTCGTGGCCCCAGCTATGCAGACACACAGGGATCCCTTCTCATCCAGGCCAGCAGAGAGCAGCAGGGGCTACAGGAGCTAATAACTCAGCTTCCAAATACAGCTCTGAGAAGGAGCAGACTGTCCAACTTAAGTGCATGATCATACTCCAAACTGTTGTGAGTTTTACCAAGGCAAAGCCAGGATGAATTTCAGCTCTAATTTTATAAGAGCTTGCAGGCCCCCTCTCACCTTCCTTCAGATGAATTTGCCATCAGAACTCGGCATCTCGGGGAATATTCCTAATCCATTACAAGCAAAATCTCATTCTGGTGCCTCATTTTCAACAACACAGACCCCACAGCCTCATTCTTTCCAACAAACACCTCCCAGAGCTCCCACATCCTCAGTGGCACCAAGAAACAAACCCCTCCTATAAGAAAAGCTTCCAACAGCAGCCAGTAAAAACTGATCTTGCACCCCACGCAGCTTTCATTGGCCTCACAGCTATCTGAGCTCAGCCAAGGGGCAGACCCTGAGAGCTGCCAGCAGAACAGGGACACCACAAACACAGGTTATGACCTGAGCAGGACAAACTCAGAGTGCATCCATCTGCATTTCAGCAGTCACTGATGCCCAACCAGCCCTGTTCCCTGCAGGAGGAAGGGCTGGCCAAGCTTCAATACTTACTCATAATATTCTGAAGCTTTCTGTAGCGTTTCCTTGACTTCTTGAGGCAGGTAGCCTGGGTCTTGGGCCATGTTCCAAGATAAATGCTTTCCCTTTGCATGGTAAACATTTCCTATATTATAGAGTGCTCTGGCTTCACCTACCTAAAGGGAGGAAGAACAGGGAGCAGCAAAGTATTACACTTCACATCCCAGTATGGGCCTCTCCATTGCTGGGCAGAGATGGTCAGAGCCAGGAGGCCCACACTTTCTTTTCCCATCTTCACCATCATGGCAGCTGTGACCATCAGCACCACGAGACCTGTGACAGCAGCCAGAAGGGAGAGCTTTACACTCCACCTCCTTCCAAAGCCCACCTTCACCATATCACATTCACTGACTCGCAGACAGATTGTTTGTAAAGCTAGAAAGCTATTTCCTGTTGGATGCCATGAACCAATTACCTTGTCTCCCTGCTCCTGAGAAATGTCCAAGTGTCTCTGGCAACAAACGACAGCTTCATCAAACTGCCCAAGGATTTTCAGTGTATTCCCGAGGTTGCCACTTGCTTTGGCCTCTCCTATGCGGTCCCCAATGGTTCTACAAGGTGACCAGAGAAAGGAAGAGAGGTGTTGAGGATCTCACAGATTGTTATGCACCAGCTGTTGGAGGCAGAACTGAAGCTGCAGCGAGCACTGCATGGTACATACACCACATCCAGCAGTTCCCAGCACTTCGTGCAGAGCTCTTCACACAGGAGCATTCCATTTTGGAAACAGAGCCTCATTCCCTGTTTTGCTGTCTCAGGTGAACTGCTCTAATGACTTTGAGTGTACTTACAATGAGTACCCGGGGGTAGGAAAACAGGACACTGCCTGGCTCTTGCTTCAGGTCCTCCTCACATCCTTATCCCTTTCTTCACCTCCTTCCTCTGAAGGTGGCTGGCCCGTTCTTGTTGCCACCCGAGTTCTCCCCAGGACAGCCACCCCATGCCTCTGGGCTAGCTCTGGACGTTTATTCCTGGGGCAGATTCCCTCAGGCTGCTGGGTTCAGACCCCACAGAATTTGCCTTTGCTCAAGCTCTGACAGTCTGAGTCCTATTTGGATGAAGCACTGCTGCCATGCTTACCTGGCCAGGGTTAGGTCGTGTTTATGGTACTCCAGAGCCTTGGAGTACTCCTTTAGGTAGAAATAGGCATTGCCCAGCTGACTGTAGATGGCACTGAGAGTCTTCAGGTCCTCTGTCCCCACCTGCACCGCTGCTTCAAAGAAGGCTGCACCAGCTTTGAAATCCCCAGCCTTGCACAAGCGTTCTCCTTCCAGGGCCAGCTCCAGGCAGGATGCCTCCATTCTGCCAAGAGCAAGAGCATCATTTCTAGAGGAGTCAGACAGCAGCGCACCCACGCTGCTCTGCAACAGCACAAACTTTCCTTCCTTGTACACCTTTAATCGCTCACTGCTCCAGAAAAAAAACCCCAAAACTACAAACCCCAAACCCTGAAGGGAGCCAGCCTCCAGGCAGCAGGTTCGGCCCCAAGCACCAAGGCACCAGCCCCAGGTCAAACACTGTTTGGGTGATAAGAACTTGAGAACATGTAGCCAGCACACCAGCTTTCAGTCGACATGGTGGGTATTCAGCCCCCCTGAGAAACCAGTCTCCAAGACATGGGTCACAGGAGCATCCAGATTTACAGACCACATCTGCTAGTGGCCAAAGGCAGACCCTGGGTTCCCAGTAGGAATCTGGACAAGAAATTTGGGGTTCCTGGCTCTGAAGACACACGCTCTTCTCACTAGAGTAACACAGCATCTGTTTTTCTTCCACAGCTCAGGAGCCACGTACCCAGGCTATTCACGCCTGCACCACTTTCCCCGGGGTAACTGAGAGGCTAGCCATATTCTAACACATTTTTACTGGATACCAGAGAAAACCCTGGCCTGTGCAGAATTTCTTGGCTGAGCAGCTTCCAGCGCTTGGTGTCTGCTTTTCATTAACTCTCCCACCGTCGCTTTTTCCACAGGCACTCTGCGCGTTACTCCCCAGGCTCGCTTTCCTCCCTTGCCTGTCTCGACACCTTGAGCAATGG
Source organism: Actenoides hombroni (assembly GCA_024336885.1). Taxonomy (NCBI): domain Eukaryota; kingdom Metazoa; phylum Chordata; class Aves; order Coraciiformes; family Alcedinidae; genus Actenoides; species Actenoides hombroni. The sequence continues at coordinate 8,193,517 of WUAM01000001.1, forward strand.
CACACACCATGCTGTCAGCTCAAGCACTTCACCCACCAGCAGAGAAGAGTGAGACCAGCAAGAGAAAGGAAACATGCTGCTCTGAGTGCTCCACCAAGTTCTCTCTAAGTCCCAGCTAGCACAAGTGTACCCCAAGCTCTGGGAAGGGACAGAGCACACATGGAGACATCTGGCCCCTTCATGAGGCAGCTGCACACAGCACATTCCTGCTTCTCTCATCAGACACTTTTCTTTGCTGTTTTTGGCTTTTTCATTTCTGCTCAATGTATGTTTAAAAGTCAAGACTATAAGTCAAAGGTGCCCATCAGCTCAGAAAAAACACAGCTCACTTGTCCGGAGTCAGAAGCCAATAAACGTCCAAAGGCAGCTCCTATTGCCTTGAGGCAAAGAGCACTCACAGGAACCCTGCCTGTGGTACCCAGACCAAGAGAACACCTCGCTCATCATCACTGTGCTAACAGCAGCCCAGTTGACTTCTGTAGCATTTTCCTGCTGACTCTCAGAAGATACTCCCCAAAACCACCCTTACAATGAGCCAAGGCCCAGCCCCTGCAGCCAGGGTCTCTGCAGACCAAGGCTGAGGTTGTGTTGGCCAAGCCAGGGCACTCCATGCTGCTCTGGCTTCTCCCCCCAAGGGCACAACCTGCCACCAGGCACCCGCACGCCTCCTGTGTGCATCGACTTCAGGGCAGAGCTTCTCCTGCCCCAGGGTCTGCACTCCAGTATCTTCTGCCCAAGTCTGCACCCAGCACTCACCTCCTCCTGCCACAAAGGGACCCGGGGAGACGCACGTGCCAAATACCAATCCCTACAAACAAACAGAATGGTGTTTTCTCAGCTGCCAGGAAACTAAGCCAGTTCCTCTATGAGCAGTGCATAAACTATCTAAAATCCAAATCCTGTTTGCCTGGCAATCTCCCTGCTGAGTTGGCACTGAATAGGTCCAAACACCCAACACTTGGCAGCCCAACAGCATCCTCCAAAGCAGGACAACCCACAAGGGCTATCCAATCGAAAAGCCAGGCAAAAGAGCTGGTTGCAAACTCTCCTCCCAAAGACGCCTGTGACCTCTCCTGTCTCACTGGTCATTTGCCTGCAAAACCACCCTGTAACAAGAGTAAGAACAGGAATATTTGATTTCAAGCTCACTGCAGGGCCTGTGTTTGAGGGGCTGTTTCACTTGTGCAAAAAGGCTGCTTGAAGTGCCAGTGCAGCACCAGTCCCTGCCTCACCTTCTGTTTGATAAGCCTTAATATTTTTATTTTCCCCTAATACTACAAATGCCTCATTTCTGTCAACTGATCCTCTTGCTAGACCAGGTGAAAATTAGTACGAATGAGCTTCTGCTACAGCATGGTGAATTAGAGGGACCCTTCTGGGGTCACATCACACCAAACCTCCATCAGTCCCACATTCATAGTGTGTGGATCACTGGAGCAGTTACCCAGGGTCACCAGCAGGTATTGACAGGTCTCTGCTGGTCCATCCCCCACAGCTGAAGGAAGGTTTGGGACTGAAGAAAGCCAAGGAACACCTTATACTCAAATCAGAAAGATTAAGTTCAGGTAGCTTAACAGAGATGAATCCTGAGGGGACTTGAAATGTAGGAATAAACCACTCTCACAGGAACTAATGTTGAGTTCCACTTAGAAGACAGCAGAGAGAGAAGCAAATTTCAGCATAATTTCAGTGTGAATTGCAACTCAAGCAAAACACTTCCCCATATCCAGGCTCTCTTTGAGAGACTCGGCTCAGCTGTAAACAGTCTACAAACTGAGCTGGGGACCAGTTTCCCTAATCCATGACATCGCAGCTTACTACGGATCAAATCTGTTGGGAGTTCTGAAGAACCTGAAGGGAGGGTTCCCATCCACGCACGACAGAAAACCCTACGGCAACCAAACCCAGCTACAGGTGCCCAAGGTGGCATCTCACCCAGGATGGATTTGCCAGCGGACACTCAGCCAGCAGTGGAATCTGTGCCTCGGGGCTGACATTCACTCTGATGCACTCGCAGCACTCTCCAGGTGTTCCCATAGTAACTCTGCAGGCCCTTTGCAGGGACATGACCCTCCAGTGCACACAGCTTTTTATTAAAATCTGTTTGTCCTTGAACAGCCTGCTTTGCAGAGTGTCTGACTTACCTAATCAACATCACTGCCCAGTCTGGGACTCAGGCAAACCAGGGGGAGGCAGAGGAGGCTTTTTCTCCACATCGCGCTGTGCCAAGCCTCTGCTGCCCCAGAAAGGGACAGGAGTCAAGGATAGCAGTTAATAGAAACACAACCCACTTCTCAAAGCCACCTGCCCTTCCCACATCCTCAGGTCCCCTCATCCAGAGCTAGTTCTGGGAAGCGACTTTGCAGTTCAGTCACTGCAGGCTTAAAACCCCTCAGAAGCACAATGCCAAGGGCAGAGGGACCACCTAAAGGTCAATGAACAAACTCGAGCACACTAAAACACTCTTACGTACACCAGTTTCCAAAGGCCACAGCTCAACTGGCTCTAAGACCAGACCAGAAGGGTGATTTAGGCAGAAGACAAGAATCCACTGTTCAACTGAGCCAACCTGAGCCACCTTGACAGACCTGCAAAGGAAACTCGGTCAGTAACTTGAGTTACAGCCCCAGCTCCTCCCACAGCACACGCCTGAGCCCTCTCCTACCTCTTCTTCTGCAGGTTGTGCACACAGGTCTCTCAAATTCCCAGGTAGGATCTGGGGTTTTGAAGATGCTGATGGCACCGTCACGTCCGTACAATACCCACTGCTCTCCAGTTTCCACCTGCTCTCTGGTTTTCACTCCCTCTGCTTGAGCAACATTACCAGTAAGCTGCTGGAATCTTAAACTTTATCCGGGACACTTCTTTCTGTACGCTGCCCTTGAAAGGGGAGGAGAAAGGAGGGTTGGTTTTGCTTCCAGAGACCTAGAGAATGTAATATCCGCTTTCCTCCAAGAAATACAATATTCCTCACCCACTGTTGGTTCCAGGTACCAGGTAGGTGAGTTCACACCTGAAATCCAGGTCTCGGTTCATCTGCATATTTTCAGTGTTGCTCAAGGAAGAAAAAGGGCCCTAGAGGAGTTCATGAGATGGCCAGAGTCAAAGGTAAGCAGCTCCCTCCTTTCTGAATCGGTCTCTTCCCAAAGCACTTTGCTTCTGTGGTCACAGCAGATATTCCTGTTGGTGCCTCTCTGCTCCAAGAGCAGAAGGACTTCTGCTGCTATGAACCTTTCTTTGTCAGGTGAGGAGTTCAGGCTTCCTCCAAAAGATGGTCATCTTTGGGCAGAAGCACATGTTAATTTGACAGGCTCTGAAGAAGCCTCATCCGTCTGCCAGCAAGGAAGCTTTGCAAGTTCCAGAAGTTATCTGAGCAGTTCTCAGACTGGGGAAGAGCAGGACAAGGTGGAACCCGCAGAGCACATCCCTGCCCATTTAAAAAGGCACAGACTTCTACCCCCCAGCCCCCAGATATTAAGTTTCTCCTCTGTTGACATACAGGCAACATGCCTGGGTGTGTATCACCACAGCAAGCACCCACTATTCGTGTCTTAATAACAGAAAAGAAGATTCAGTCCCTCCTGAGCCAGCAAATTACTGCTGACAAGCTGAAGGTGCTGGGCTTGGCCATATGGCGTGGTTCAGATGAGACACTGCAGAACACAAGCTGCTTTTCCACAGCTAAGACACTGCAGCTTGCTAATGCAATTCTCCCACCGCACTCCCAGCCGACAGAGCAGCAGGTCCCTCCCTGACAGGGGGTCTGAACAAAGGCATGGCGAGGGGGGGAAGCTCACCTGAAGCAGCCCCTGTTCATGAGTCTTGCCATAAATCAGTGCAAGCCACTGACAGACTTGCATGTTCCTACAGACAGGCAGGATTTCCAAGTGTGCACAGAAGTCACATCCAGGCCCACCACAAGCAGCCAGGAAGGTCCAACAGCCTTCCTGGATCAAGTCCCAGGCCCAAACAAGACTACACCATGTACAGAAAAATGTTTTCTCCTGAATACGTGGCCGTGACAGACCATGTCAAGTCTGGCCAGATAAGAACAAAGTCTGGAAGCCATCAGCTGTAATCTAGGAATCAGAACAGTGCTGGTTTGTACAGCAATGAGTCCCAGCAGCAGTTCCCAACGGGAGCACTAAGCAAGACCTGCAGCTCCTCCAGACCTTGGGGCACACACACACCCCTGTAAAACAACTGTGGAGGTGGCTCCCAGAGCATTTAGAGATCCTTCTGCAAAAACTGCTTCCAAAAGGGCAACGTACGTCTTTAAGAAACAGCAACAAAAAGAACAAATGTTTCAAAAGCAGTAAGAGGCCAAATATAAACCCAGTGTTTGGCCACAAACGAGCTGGGCGACCTGCAGAGCATCGTGCCAAAGGGACGAGCGAGTGAGGAACACCCGAGTGCCAGGAAGCTGGCAGACCACTCAGCCCCCATCCATCTGACAGCAACTCACCAACCCAGGAATGGTTGTTGCTTCTGAGACCTACAGAAGGCAGACAAGGGTGACCTTCCACTGTGCAGTGACAACGATGAGGAAGCCTCTTCCCAGTGCAGCACAGGGCAGGGCCACCCTCCCCCCTCCTCAAGGTCTTCTTTAAAGGATAACTGATGTAAAGGCAGAAAGAGATGAGCAGATACTGCCTTTAACAACAAGATTTCCTGGGGTCATTCCTCGATGCCAGAGAGCAGCTAATGATGATCTGTATCACAGGTTGCCTTTTGGCTGCCTTGCAAACCAACTGAAAGAATGAGAGCAAAAACGTTCCTTTACAAAAGGGGCACAGGCAAAACTGAAGGGCTCTCACACAGTAAATGTTTTCAAGCATGGCAGCAATACAGAGAAGGCAGCGCGGGTCCCAGGAGCACCGGGGATGCTGAGAACACTGCCAAGGAAGAAATAAAGAGAATAGAACTGCAGAAGGTGTTATCAGTGCCATTAACAATAATCACCATGACTGCTGTCAAAAGAGCACTATAATTAAGGCCTGGGGTGATGATCCAGGTCCCCAGAGAGGGAACGCTACTGGCAGTGTGTGTTCAGAAGCTCGGAACTACAGCCAGACCTCCCACCACCCTGCTCCCTCCCAGATCTTGTGTCTCCCTCGCCAAACATTCCAAGAAAACAACACTGCAAGGACCACACCCCTACACGAGGGAAGCGATCCCAGATCCTCCTGATGCACAGCTCGAATTTATCCGCGGTGAATTTATATTTGTTTCGCCTCGGGCCAGCACTGCAAGCAGGATTAGACCGCTCTTCTCTGCCTGGGGCATTCTCACCACGTGCTTCAGGCAATTTCTCTCTGGCTACTCTGCCCCAGGCAAGGTCTTTGTCCCCCATCAAGCAACTCTGTCCTCACAGCAGGCTGGGGGCTGGTGTCATTGTGCCCCCAGCACATACACAGTTGCCTGACTCTTCCTTGCTCCAAGTGCTGAGCTCCCACCTCAGAGAAGAAAATCTCATTACCAGCTCCCAAGTACGTGTGCTTGCAGCTTCATACCATGAACATCACCACACCACAGTGACACCAGACCTATCCCATCACTCAGCTCCTGCTGTTCAACGCCCATCCTCCCCTGCATGGCTGGTACCTCCACACCACCAACACACCCATTAGCAGCAACCAGCTCCGTTTGGCAGGGAGAGCACTAATGAAAATTCCCAATTAGCTCACTCCCAAGACCGGTTCTTGTGCAAGGCAGCCAGCGATGCCTCTGCACCCTGCCGACAGCTCTCCTTGCAGCACGGCCCCTCGCTTCCCACCCACATCACAACCCAAGTGCTAATCTCCCTCCTGACAAACACTTTCCCCACGAGGCACCGTATCAAACACAGGCTGGCAGGGAAAGGTGACAAACAAATCAAGATATGTGCGAAATTAGCCCAAGAAACCCATTTTGGTCGTTTGAAACCAGCACACGGGAGCTGTTTTCCTTCCAGTGAATGTACCTTCGGGGCACTTTGACCTACATCTCAGTAGTGAGGGGAAGAAAACAAAACCTCTTCTTCTGTTTGGAGAGGAAAGGCCAAAGATGAAACCATGAATGCTGCAGTCCTTCCCAGCTTCTGAATTAGTTTCAAGTGTCTGGGCCAGTTTCTTTTACATCTCCTGAAGCACATGAGGTGCTGCAGAGGCCACCAGCACATTTGGAGGGGAGAAGGTTTCCACTCCACACGCTTTCACTGGTAGTAGTGTTGCAGTGAGTCCTTTCAGGAACTCCCCATCTAAAAACACCACCACACACACACACACACACTCTGCTGCTTGAGAAGTGTTTGCTCAAGCTGGAGCTCCAGGGAGTACCAAGACAAAACAGTTTGCACTGCAGTCTTTTGCTAAGGCCATGAAAGAGAGAATCCAGAGGGGAAAACTACAGGGAGTTCTGGAAGCTGCTGGGTCTGTGCGCTGGCTCCAGATTCCCTCTTCCACTCACTGACAGGAGCATCAGTGCTCAACAGTAGTCATTTCAGTTAATTGCTATCTAGCATTAGCTGCAGAGTACTTAGGAGGGATTCAATTCCACGGCATATTTGCTAATAAATACCAAATGACAGCAAGGAAGACAGCTGTATTTAGTTGCATTTACCCTCTTAATAGCAGAGCTGAATAAGACCCCGTTTCAATCCATAATGGCTCCGACAAGCTGCGTCATTCTCGGAGATTCAAATCTAAACTCCCTGTTGCCTGCTGGAAAGCAAAAGTCATCCAGTCCCACCCCCCCACTTACCCAAGTCCCTGGTGGCTGCACACAACTCTCCCTTCGACCACGGGCCACGCAGAACAGCCACCTCTGTGGCTTTGATCCATGGGGATGGTGAGAACTGAAGGCAGATGGGAGTTCTTTGCTGTTTTAGTAGCATTTTTGTGAAGCAGCTTGTGATGCTGAACTGGTACGTGCAGACACTTTTCAACCCAAGGACCACAAAAGATTCTGCCAAGGCGTGAGGGGAACTATTGCTCCATTTTACAAGAAGAGAACTAAGATGCAGCAAGATGGAACCTGCCCACAGTGAGCCAGCTGCAGAGAATGGAAAGGAGCCCAGGCTCCCAGAACCTCAGCCACGTACTCCCTTGCAAGCACCAAGTGAACCACTCAAACTGGAGCAGCTCTGCAGGGGATGAGAGGCAGCATTTTCCACCCAGATAAGGATGCCCACACAGCTCACGCCATCAGCTCAGTACGATGCCAAACAAGCACCGAAGATCAAAAAGATGCCTTTAACTCCAGGAGATTAAGATACTCATGACCTCTGGAAACCTGCTCTACACCTGGAAGGACTGGGCTCTCAATAAGTTATACGCTGGTGAGAATTATCTTGAATCCATGTATATCAAATCCTTCCCACAAATACAACTTAACCCACAGCAAGAACAGAGAACAAAATGAAATTTTTCTGTGTCATCTGAGGTACGAAACCTCTAAAAGGCAATGAGCTCCAAAATTACTCGCATATCAAAAGATCATGATGAGATGTAATTAACTCGCAGCATTTGAGAAAGCTCAGATGGGATTAAGGTGCAAATGTGAATTTCATCTCATCCTGGTTAGCAGTTTTGCTTGATGCCCAGTTTCAAAGCACTGAAATAATAATTTGATGCAAATATTTCCCAGGGTCGAAGAAAATGATGATTAAGGAGCTACCAATTTGAAAATTAATTCATTAAAACATGCTCTGACTTCCAAATAATAAAATAAATAAATAACAAATTCACCAAACATATGAACTGAACAAGAGGAGAGCTCACTTTCAAGAAGAGCGAGATTGAAACCCCCCCAAAGAGCCTGGAACTTAATCCCTTTGCCCAGCTCATCAGCAAGGGATAAACCCAACCACCACCATCTGCCATTTGAGCTGGAGGAAGAGAAGTGGAGAGGCCAGCAGCACTAGCTGGAGTTGTTAGGGGACTAACGACGCTCAGCTCTGAGGATGCTCCTTCCTTCCTTCCCAGTAGGAAGCAGGAGGAGGCTCCATCTCTGCTCTCAGCAGTTTGTCTCACCCCCTACCTGCAGCTCAGCCAAAAGGCAACAGCTCTGCCCTCTGCCACCTGCCATGCAGAGCACCCAGCAAACCAGCACCGCAAGGGTGGATTTTCAGGTGTTTGCATTTTGTCACCGAGGACGCTCGAAATGAACTCGGTACAAGGAGGGAAACTTCCCGACTTTTCCAAGAGCAATTTGCTTTCTTTTACAACGCCGGTGCCTTCAGTGAAATGAATCCATCACGCTGCAATGGAACAGCACTCCTGGGATGATTTCACCAGAGCTGAAGTGTTATTTCCTTTGGTCACTTCCAGAAACCAGAGGGCAGGAGAGGACGTGCAGTCTGAGTGGCTTTTCATTAGGACATTACTGTCACAATTAGGTCAACACATCCTCTCACTAAAATACATGCTGTGATGTAAATCAGAGTATTGGTTCTGCTACAAAGGACACAGAGTTACAACTACAATATACTTTAGAAAAACAAACAGTCGGCTTATCCACAGCTGTACAACAAAAGCAGATGCTTTAATTCTTTATGCTATTCAACTTCTATTACCCACCCATACACAGGGATTCATTCATGCAAAGTTGTTACTGAAAAGGGCTGAATTCTGTTTTGGGGGACTATCTAGCCAAATTCAGAAGGGTTGTAAATGAGACCAGAGACATCCAGACTCAGACACCTCTCCTCTACAATCACCCCACGCAGACACACAGCAGAGGCTCAGCACCAGCCCCCCCAGGGCCAGTCTGGACCCCAGCCCATCTGCTCTCCCAGGATGGGAGAGGGGACTGTTCTTCCCCTTCCACACTCTTCATCAGAGCCAGGGATGAGTCCTCACGGACCACAGGGGAGCCACAGCACAGCAGTGCCAGCTCAGCTGAGACAAAGCAAGCACCTGCAGCTTGGGGTGACGGCTTTGACTTCGAGGCACAGCAGCCTCCCCCTAAATCCTTCCCCAGATTCCTGCCATCCCCTCAGCTGCTGGCAGAGTCAAATCCAGCCCCACAAACACCACCCAGCACAACTGCTCCAGTTATGCTGTGCAATTGCACAGGCTGAGGGGCCTCCTGAGAATTCCTTTCCTGCACACCCAGAATAGTTTTCCAAAAGCCAGTCTTGTCTTCCCAGAAACAGAGGCCACAGGCCCAAGTCTTTTCTCAGTTCAAGCTGCCTGGAAACCCCTCCAACTGCAGCCCCCCCTCCCCCTTCTCCTTCCTCTCACAACCTGCCAATTGCTCCTGCCTTGAAGCATGGACTTGCAGCAGGAAAACAACTGCACATTGAAAAGATGCTGCCAAGTCCCAGCAACACAGGGACTATCACGGTGAAACCCAGCTGGGCAAAGGAAGCCACCTCTGCCTGTCCCAGTCACCTCGCCCCTTGCCATGGCCCCCCATTCCACAGCTCACCTGCATCTGCCCACTGCCAGCAACCACACACTCCCTGCACACAGCCTCTTTTCTACCCACACCCCCCCAGAATCCACTGTCCCAGGCTCAGGGCTCGGCCAGCAGACTGCTGTTGTGATGCAGGGTAAAGGCAACAACGACAAAGTTCACACCATGGTTTTTCCACTGACTCTGCAGCAACCAACAGCCAGTTTGGGTCTGTTCCCTTTCCGTCTCATCTGCTTCCCTTCAGCCCCAGGCCAAGTATTTAAAGCTAAGAGAGAGAAAGAGAGGCCATTGGGATCTATGTGAAAACACAACCCCAGCCTCACGCTCCTGGGCCATCCAGGCGTTGAGCCAGGGAGATGCTGAGCGATCGCAGCTCATCAAGAGACAGCTCAGGATGTTGTGCACCAACCCTCACGCTGGAAAGGGATCTGGATGTGATCTTCGTGACAGAAACAGCATGAACCTGGCCCTCCCTTGCCTCCAGCGAATCCAAACAAGCAGCAGATCCTTTATCGTGTTCCATTCAGTAAAGCCAGCAAAGAGGGTGACACCAAGCCAGAGCCTGACAGCGAGAGCCTGTGATAGTTCCTCCCTTGGCAGTTGCAGTCCTCTGTGCCCAAACCAGAGAAAGCCACAAAGGCAAGCAGACACTCTGGTTCTCCAAGGTCTCAAAGAGCAGGTGGCCAGAGCTCGTGTCCAGGCTGGAAGCGATTCCAGACACTAGGACAGATTTTTCATTGGCAAAGCTGTAGCAGAGCAGATTGCACCAATTCTGTGTTGGTTTCCTGCAGTTGCCCATTCTCTGAGGGCTGTTAAAAGCACTCTTGTGTTCTCCCTGAAAATTTCAGGGGTGCTAGAAATCTGGAAACCAGCCCAGACACACTCATGCGTTTAAGAGGCTGCCTTGGCAAGCACCACACGAGCTCGGGTGCCTGATGCTGCTGTCCTCCCTTGCTGCTGCACAGCCACGGGGCACCCCTCCGGATTTTGTAAAGATAATATTCCACATCTGCCTGAAAACACAGGAAACAGAGGCTCCCCAAGAGCTCAGATACCAGCCAGGGGTCCTCTGCAGCCCCTGCCAGCACCTCTAGTCACAGTTTCTGCAGCTCCTCTGTACAAACCCAGACTCGGCAGAACAGCAGAAATGCTTTTTGGGTTCTTTGTAGCATTATGGAAAAAAAAAAAATAAATCTGTGTGCCATAAGATTAATCGGCAAGCCCGTGAATTCGAGCGTGGCAAGATTCCCAGAAGGCCAGGTCTCCACCTCGCAGCAACACCGCTGGCGTGCGGGGCGCGAGTTCAGCTCCGCTTTGCTGAGCCCAGGAGAGCAGCCCCAGACCCACCGTCTAGCACCACGCGGCACGGTCTGTGGCAGGCACCTGCCGCCTCTGCAGGCAACCCTGGAGCTCCAGCATCCCGCAAGCTGGTTTTGCTTCTTCCAGAGGATTGTGGGGCTTAGTCCTCCACCGCACATTCCCCAGATTTTTTAGCACTTCTGTCCTAATCTGGCTCTGTGGATGACACCTCCCCTGGCAACGCCTGGCACCTCTGCACGGAGCGTCTGTTCGAGGCACAGAGGAGAGTCCCCACGAGTCCCCGACACAGCAACACAGCAGGTTTTGCTCCCACACCGTGGTGTTAGAGTCACTGAACCGTGTGTGGAAATAGCAGGTACTGCTGGGTGAGTTCGCTGCATAGATCAGAGCACGGGACATCTCTGCATCTGTGGAATGGACTCTGGTTCTGTGCTTCCAGAGGAGGAATCTACATAAACATCATGTTTCTTGGAAAGTCTTCCTGGATACAGCAAGAACACTAATACTGTTTCGACTAATCTTCTCACTGCTATCACAAAATCATGAGTTAGTCCATATAATCATTTTCTTTTTAAGTGAATTACAAAACTTATTATGAAAAAAATCCAAACAGAATTACGTTCTTCTATAAGTTTCTTGGAATTAAGCCTTTGCTAAGGGGAATAAAAGGATGAAGCATCAGTTTTTTAAGCTTTCCTACACCAAAAAGCCTCCTCTGTTTTTCTCACAAAGCTGAGTAAAGGCCTGAAGCACATCAAACTCCAGCAAAATATCCCAGACTCCTTCCAAACCTCAGCACTCCTCTCCCCAGGAGCTGACACAACAGCTACCGTCACACCACAGCAGACACTCTCCCATCCCTAGGACACCAGGTGAGGATTCAAGTGCCACTGGGAACAGGAGCAGATCCTCAGCTGCCCAGGATGTTCTGCCTTCCCCATGCAGAGCAGCACCCAGCCTCACCTGCCAGCTCAGAGGCAGAACCCAAAAGCCTTTGGAAATGAACCACCCATTCCAAATCAAGCTTCCTGAGGCCACGTCCTTCATGCCTTTAACTGCCAACTCCTTATTTATTTTTTTCTATCCTCCATATTTCTTTCTCTTCCTTATCTTCCCTCCTACTGCACAGTCCCCTTGGCATGGTAAGTATTTGTTACTGTGTACACAGAAAGGATGAAGCCAAAAGTGTAGTGTTCCACCATATATTACCTGCCCGATGGAAATGTGCAGTTAAGGAGACAGAAGGAGCAGGAACAGATAGTGAGGACCTCTCCACAGCCCTGGTTTAGGTTTAGATCAGCCCCTTGGTGCGACCCCAGGGGTATTGCAATGGCTTCATGCAGAACACAGGATGCTCTGCAGCACTGAGAATTCACCTCATTCCTACGCCGGTGAAAGAAGGGAGGGTACAGCACCAGGGTTACACACATGCCCAAACCAAGGGAGTTCATTTATCCTGGCTACTGAATAATGCATGTCTACAGAAGAAAAAAAAACCCCTCTCTGCTCCTGCATAGAGACATCATTATGTAGCAGTGAAAGACAGACATGGCACAACAGGCTGCAGGGAGAAACACGCAGCAGGAGCACAGGCAGCAGCGACAGGGAGGACAAGACAGGTGACAAGAGAGCTCTTTACCTTCACCCGTAAGGACGGGGGGCTGTGGAAGCTGCTGACACACAGGAACGACAGGACAAATCCGGGGTGCTGGAGACGCCTGCCTGTTTTAACCCAGGGCCTCGTGCAGCGGCTGCATTTGTGCTGCACCAACAGCCTCCAGGAGCCCTTCAGGAGCAGTTGCATCCTCCAACACACGCCGCTTTAATTGGGAATTCTTTTTTTAATTTTAATTCCAGTCATACATTTTGAGCTGTTACTTTTCCCTCCTCTCTGTGTGGATAGAGAGAGATATTTTTACGTCTCCTGCCTGTGTGCCATGTTAGCCTCAGGCAACCAGCTCAGAGAGAGCCGCCAGCCTTAACAAGTGACTCAGTTCTCATGTGGAGCCAGATCCGTGGAGCATCTTCCTTCCCTTCCCAAGGCTGCTGTCAGCACAGCCACCCCGGGCAGGTGAGCTCTGCCTGGGGCTTCCCCAAGCACAGCTGGAGCTTGACCCTGCCTCAGCAAACCTGAAAGGACTCCCTGAAGTCACACAGCTCAGGCTCTCACCCAGGGTCCTTCAGAGGAGAGGTTTCCACCACAGGAGAAAGTCACTTTATCCAGTGCAGGAGAGCCAGGGGAGCAAGGCACACAACAGCTTTCTCTGCTCGCTCCTCATCCTCGTGTCACCTCGTGTCTGGCTTTAAAACAGGGACAGGGAGAGTCCTGGATGCTGGGGCCAGGACCCATCTGGTCTCAGAGCTCACAGACCACAGCACAGAGGACACTTGCTCACTGGTGAGCCAACCTACTCACCAGTCACCCAGCAGGATGGAGCCCCAGCACACAGTGCCCAGCAGCCCAGGCAGCTTTCACAGGCTTTCTTATTTCACTGCTGACCTCTCACACAACTCTGCAAAACGCTCGCTCAGTGGCACAACTGACAACAAGGTTCTGCCCAAACCACTGAAGCCAAAGCATGGCTTTGTTGAGGGAAACGTACGTTTTGCAGAGCAGGTTTTCATTTTCTTCCAGAACAAAGTGGGTATTTCCATTGTTAACTCCGTAAGCACCTGAACACGTTGCCAAAGCTCCCTGCAGAGCCCATGGTATTTGCTGGCACACTTCTGCCATTTGCACTCCCAGCAGTGCCCGGGAGAAGAATGAACACAGATAACAGCACAGCCTCCCTTCCTCCAGAGACTTTACCTAGGAAAGCACCAAACCACAGACTCCAACCAACCAACTAATCCGTGTTGGCAGTTCCCTGGATTACAGCCCTGATGGGAGCAACAGATACAAGCCTTAAAATTCTGGGTGTGTTGCAGTGATCTCATCTGTTTCATTACTTAGCCCTGTGCAGGAGCTCAGATGCTCAGCTGAAGTCAGAGGGCAGGAAATGCCTCGAGGCACACGTGGAGTCCCACCACTCCAGGACATTCATCTGCGGTCTTGTATCGAAGTCCCTGTTCTCTCACCAGGAGATGCTGGCCCATGGGCTTCCCAAGCAAGCTGCTCCTCACTGAAATCAGAAGGGCTTATTTGCCAGAGAGGGAAGAGAAACACAACTGCTTATGATGCTAGATATTCTCATTTGTTTGGTCACTGGTGGTTGACATCCCTGCCTTTGTGCTGCAGAATGCTTGGCCAGTAAACAAGTCCGATCTGATGGCCTCTGTGTTTTGCAGCAAGATAGACCCCCCAATGCCATCTTCTCAGCACAGATCTCTGCACACAGTTGCTAATAGGCTGTTTTCTGACGCAGTATCAGCTGGTATGATAACTGTACAAGAGAGCAACAACAGGACCCTCCTCAAAGCACTGGCAGCCACTGCCCATCCCAAAAGCTTCCTGCCTGACTGCAAGAATTGAGATGTGTGGTTCCTCTCTCCATCTTTCTCCATACCCCAAAGACAACCATCCCTCAAGACAGGGCACTCAAACTCCACTCAGTTCTTACGTGATTTAACTGCAGGTGATTTTCTGACAGGAAACATTTTTCTCTATATTCCTCTGTCCCTTTTTAAATTAACTGCTCTCAAGCCTGACAGATAACTACACAGAGTCACAGGAGCTCTTAACTTAGGGCTGTTCTCCTTACCTCTTCATGCCAATACCTGGATTTGGGCTCTTCACAGTGACCAGCCCCCAGGGCCACCCAGGCTGCCCCTTTTCCTCTCCCGGGGGCTGTGGTTTGCAGTGTTCCCACCACACTCCTGAGGCACACCTTGCAGATGGGCAGAGCCTGGGATTTAACTCGTCCGCTGCTGTCTTCCTTCTAAACAACCTTCTGCCCCCTCCCATGTTCAGCAGAAGAGCAGGACCATTGTGACAGTGTGCAGTGCAAGTGCTGCCCTGCACGGTTCACTAACAGACAAAGCCAAGGGCTCCTCTTCAATTCACAATTAACTTCGCTGTGATGTGGGTGAGGAAGCGACGAAGGGAAGGAGTGGGAGTTGGGACATTCAGCTCCCAGCTCTGCCACCTATATTCTCTTTCCCTCTGAAGATTATACAATTTCTCACCCTTGAAAACAGCAACAATATTTCCCAGAAAGGCTGCAATAAAATAGTGATGTTTACCAAGCACTCCAAGACCCTGGAACGGATATAACCCTTCCGGGATCCACTCAGGCTGGCACAGCAGAGCAGGACGCCAGGCCGTACCCTAACACAAACCATTAATAGTGGTAATTAACAAACAGCCCCGGAGAGATTAATATTCATCAGTACTTTCCAGTTCTCCTCAGGCACGAACGGATACTCCACAGATAGAGCGTGCAAAGAAGAACCTCAGCTCTGCAGCGTGAAGCACAGGAGAAACTTGCCCCACAGCTAATTTGCTCTCAAGCTGCTCCAGAGCAGAGCACAGGAAATCATGGCAATTTTCAGCGAGGTGCCCAGGGAGGTACCACCAGCCAAGCCCCTGCGGGCTGTACAGGGCCAATGCTCAGAAAATACACCTGCTGGGATACCCAGCAACGAGGAAATGCAGCCCGACAGCCTGTGAAATCACAGGAACATCAAGGAAGTCACGGAAACATGTAACCTGGCAAAGCCATTTGGGCCAGCAAACCCCTTCATTCTACTCGTAAATATGCACAGGGTTTTGGGTTTTTTTAATCAAGACATGAAGAAATTCCACCGCACACACACGGACCACTTGCCTGTCCCAGCAGCATGCTGGAGCTTCCCCTTGGGAACTCAACACAACTATTCATTACTCGTGTTGCCACAACGCTTGCAACTCCCACGGCAAAGCTGGTCTCACCAGGCTGAGTTTTCTCAGGCTGCAAACCAAATAACTCGCCCCAGGTCTCACCATGGACCAGCAGCCTGAGTGATGCCCACAAGCAGCTCTGCACAGTGTCCAGGAAAGGACGAAGCTTGGCTTTCACACGAGCCACCTCAGCCAGCTCCCCGGCAGCCAGAGCGTGGGAGGGGAATGGAGCTGGATCCCCAGGGCAGGAAAGGAGCCTTGTCACACGGCACGTGTTCAAAGCTGCCTCCCAAGAGCATCACGCAGACGTCATGTTCTGCAGCTCAGAGAGCAAACTGCACATATCAACTGACGACACCAAGTTCTAGCCATCCATTTTTAAAAGCAGCTTCAAAGACAAAACATCTGCTCTCAGGTGGAGCCAAGGCTCGATACGAAATGGCTTTTACACCGAGTTATCTTATACTAATAACATACAATAACCGCCCCATTTTAAATCCACCTTCTTAACCTTTCTCCTGCAGCGTTAACCCCAAACTTTCAGAGAAGAGCCTCTCTGGCTGCTCCAGAGAGTAACAGAAAAGCATAGGGAGAGACAAGACAACCCAATATTCTTCATTCAGAATTCCTTCAGGTTTAGCAGCTGCACAGAGCTACTGACTCACAGAAGTGAAGCTTCTTTAGATCTGTCATTCCTGATCTCAGAGTCAGAAAGGAAAGGCCTGTGGTCCCAGTGCCCATCATCCTCAGGCAAAATCCTCTTGCTGAAAGAGGGCTGGGAATAGCAGAAGATTTTAAAGCTATTTACTTGTACCCTGAAGGTTGTGCTCAGATAGTAACGCTGCCTTCCAAGTAATTCATTCAGAGTTTGTGTTGCTACTTCAATGTCTAGGGCCTCACAGGGGGGTCTTTTTATAGCTTCCATTGAAATAAGGAAGAGCAGCTACCCACAAGATGCTTTAGCACACGCCTGCTCCCCCTTTCCCAGGCTTCAGCAGGACAAGGACCGGTCAGGCACCTGCAGGATCAGGCCACGGCACTGGTTTGGCTGCCCACTTTGAAGGCTTTCAGTCCAATGCCTCAGATTCAGTTCTAAAAAGAGCCTGTATTTGCTCCACTCCTGGCAGGAATGGGGGCCCTGGCTCCTGCCCCCAACAGCCCTCTCATTTTATCCCCAGAGATGTTAAGTCAGTTAAGTACAGGGTTGTGCTGCAAATTGCTCATTTAATATTGCCCTTGAAACTGCACTGTAATGATAAATTTTCACTTCCTTCCCTAAGCAGTTGCATAACATTGCTGGGCATTGTTTAGAGAGCTGCTGCCGCGCTCCAAGCCAGAGGCAGCTGGTGCCCCTTTCCCCTTCTCTTCCCCAAGCACTGCCAGGACTGTTACCTTTTGGGTTGTGGGTTTGAGGTTTGTTTTTTTTTTTTACATTCTATCAGCTTAATACATTAAACAACAGATGCGACTCTGAATGCACGTAGTCTTCCAACAAGATGATTCCTACTTTCTTCAGCTTTCAATGGGGGGGGGGGGGGGGGGGGGGGGGGAAATTTCCTTTTTACCCGTTAAAAACAAGCAGTGTAGAGAGTTAC
>WUAM01000001.1:8223415-8257680 GCA_024336885.1 Actenoides hombroni
TACCCGGACCGTTGGTATGCTGGAGGCAAACCCCCAGCAGACTTGGGAGGCTGTCTTCCGCCCCGCTGCAGCTCTGGGAGGAACAGCCCCCCCCCCTGGGTCAGCTGCTCATACCACCTCTCTCTTCTGGTACAGCATGCAAACACACAGCGAGACCTTAACAGTTTTCACAGGTGACATTCTTTCATGTCTGGGTGCACACAGCAGCTGAGGATTTGGCCTTTCCAGCCTTGTGCATATTTATACATCCTGTGTCTCTGATGTCCCTGAATTTCCTTTTCATTAACACTCCCCTCAACCTCGGAAGAAGCAAACAAAGAGGCAGAACTCATCCACTTCCTGTAGCTTCCAAGCTGGACTGAAAAATGCTTCATTACGTAAATGGCAAGAGACCCTTCAAATTCCCTTGCCCTCAACCATGTAGGTTGTTTGCTGCAGTGAAACCCCATGGCCTGGTATTGACCTGCTTGGTAGATGGGGGGGGTTTGGGCAAGGCCAGAGAGGACTACCTTAACTTTGTGCTGTCATCTATGTCCAAAAGCCAGCAACTCCTCTTTACCTCAGAGCAGAACAACTCTTTGTACAGTGTCTGGGAAGGCTTTTGGACTCAGCAGGTTTCAAGCACAGGCAACTGATGCGTGTTGTAACAGCCTTCTCCCTCCTGCCAACCTCCTCCTCTGCCCTGGCATCGCTCTCTCTGGCTGCAGCTTGCTGCAGGGAGACTGGCACAACCTGCCCTGGCACTGCAGCCCCAGTGCTGCTCTGTACAGGGTGCTCAGGCTCTCTGCACACACACTCATCTTCCTCCTTGCCTGGAATCTAAACTGGCTGCTGGTGCGATCTGTGTTTCAGCTTGGCTTTGTCTTGGCCATGAATTCCCTTTGACCAAGTCTGACTGCTGGGGCTAGAGGGAAAGCTGGCACTGTCCACAACAGCCAGGATGGATGATATCTGATAACCATCTGGCGGGGGATGGGAGCAGCCTTGGCACCATTCATGGCCTCTCACACGTACCCCCAGGCATCTCAGTGCTGTCTGCAGCAAGCTGGACGTGTTCAAGCAACACATAGCTATTTGCTTCCTTTTCATCTCTAGGTAAATCCCCCTTGCTTCTCACTGTTTGGGGCACGTGCTCCTGCTGGTCCTCTTTGAGAGGTCTCCTTAGGACTTCAACCAAAACCCCAAGAGGCTGATGGGAGCCTCTCTTGTGGTTCACCAGAAGTAGGCTGGCTTTTCATGGGCTTGGAAGGCTTGGATGGCACTAACAGGGAGCTTGTCTTGGAGGCACTTTATCAAAGCTGTACTGATCAGGCAAATACCCCAGAGCTCCTCGTCATAACCAGCCCGTTTGTTTAACCAGCTTCAATTTCCAACAGTCAACAGACAAAACCCCAATTTCTCCTCCTGGAAGTCTGGAAAAACCCCCTCTTAGCATTAACTGAAATAAGAAGTAATCTTTGGTTACACTTGAAAGCCGAGGGGAACCAGACACATTTCCACCTTCGAACGGGGCTTTATTTCCTCTTCAAACTGTTGGTAATGACTGGATTACAAGCGAGGGTCGGTTTGTTGGTTTGTTTGTCAGGTTTGTTTTTCAAACAGATTGCCAATATTTACACTTCAATCGCATTGTTTAATCAAACTTCTGCCAGTGCTTCCCAAACCCTCCCGGTGTAACTGGCAGGGTTTATTAAATTCTGTTCGACTAACCAACACCCCAGGGAGTCAGAGCAGAAGGAGCAGAAGGAGCTGGCGAAGAGCCCCTGTCTCCAGCCAGGCTGAGAGGCTGTGGAGGCTCCTGCAGCAGCCCCAGGCTGCGTTGCCCCTCGCTGTCCCCAGCCCAGCTCTCTGGGACAGGAAGCACATTCTGGTTAGAACCAACACTGCAGTCTAACCACGCAGGCTCAGGTCGAAACCCAGCTATTTCTTAATCAGCAAGGAAACCCAAGGCACAAATATCACCTTTTACAGCTAAACGCTGCGAAGTGTTTATGGCAGGATATACGTTTCTTTTTTTTCCTACATTTCTTCCCCTTGAAGTCAAGTCTGTTCTTAGCATTCTAAGAGAATATTAGGAGAATATTAAGGCAACATTAACCAGCAGTTTCTAAAAGCACTAATTCTCACCTTAGGACTGATAACCGGCACACAGCGCACTCCCTGCACCATTAATGCTGATACTTGAGCAAATAACAGAACACAAGGAAAGTTTCAAAGGCCTGAAAAGAAACTAAAAGTGAAATTAAATGTCTTAGAAAAGTAACTGGGGTGACCCAAGTAACTTTAACCTCGTTTAGTCCAATACTGATGTCGTGTGAATATGGGACACAGTCAAAAGGGCCATGGAATGTCGATCCATTGCTGCAGGAAACTGCTCATCAAACGAGCAATCTTTCTTTCGGGGAGATTATAAATTCAGTTAATAAAGGTAATTCTGCTGACATAATAGACTTGGACTTCTGCAAAGCAGTAGACTTAATCTTAATCTTGCATGGTGTTCTGTTCGAAAACTGCTCAACAAAATCAATGTAGCTTTTATTAAATGGATGGAAAATTTGGTAACATGCATCTAAAAGTAATTATCTGATGGAGGAATTTCTAGTGTGTCCAAAAGCGTTTACTCTTGGTACAGTGTTACCCAAGGTTTTATCAATGACCTAGAGAATAAGTATAAAGACGTTACCGGTAAAGTTTGTGTTAAAGGATGAAGTTTTGAAGAATGGTAACAATTAATGGGAGAGGTGGGGTTAGTTTGTTTGGCAGGATGGGACACTCCGCAGCAGACATTCCAGCACAGCCCGGCATCCCTGCACTTACAGTTCTGAGGGCAAGAACAAGATTAAATGCGTGATACAAAATTAGCAGGTCACTTGATTAAGCGTGCTTAAGTGAATCTTCAGGTGTGACAATCTTAGGTGACAGTGAACTTTATAGGCAAGAAAATGTCTGGGAATAGAGAGCTTTTTAATCTAGTAGAAAGTGGTACACTCAGAAGGTGAAAATTCAGACTGGAAAGAAGATATAATGCTTAAATATAGGTAATTAAACAGTGGACCAGCCAACTTCTTAGGCACAAAGGGCACCCTGCATTAGCTGGCATCTGGAAGAATGGTGTTTAAATATTCTGCAGTTCAAATACAAATTCTGGGTCTGATGCAGCATTCGCTGAGTTGGAGTGTTTACTCTGCCTTATGTCAGAACTCTAATTAGACAATCTGCTCAGTTATCTGGAAACCCGCTCTTCTTGTTTTACCTATTGATCCGTTTTATCTACTGATATTTGGTATTTTTCCTGCCTTGGCAAATCCCAGCATTATGGCTGACATGACAGTCGTGGGTTTAGTGTACCACGCGCTGCAGTATCGATCCCACTCTGTGATTAACAGCCTGAATTGCCTGAGGGATGAAATGAATATTAACGTTCGATCAAGTTGTCTTTTGAGATCAACTCTTTGTGTCCTTTGTTGATTGCAGCCTGAAGGCTGCATTGGCCTCTCAGAACAGAATAGAGTCCTGTTTCTGAATGGAAGGCTTGGGAGTGGTAGAGCACAGTGCTGGTCTACATCTGCAATGCCATCCCCTCGCTTCTCGGAGCAGCAAAGGTAGTGCAGGTAGTGGCTTTGCTCCTCAGAACAGTGGAACAGTGTGTCTACCTCCCGGCTGCTGCCTTTGACTTTCACTGAGAGCTGCTAAATGATGTTGTCATAGAAACATAAAAGGGGCAGCTGTGAACCCTTCCAATCCAGGCTACACACAGGGTGGGACATTTCGCTCTCATGTAGCTAGGTGTCTACAATTTACTACCTTTCTACCAGACAGCACAATTAATTGAGTCCACATTTTTGTGTGGTGGTGGAATTCTTGCTCACAGTGGCTCAGCCCCTAAATAACCATCATTTCCAGGTGCCCAGGATCTGTTCTTTCATTCAGGGAAGCAACACACCCAGCAACTTTGCTGCAAGCAAACAGGAATTCCTCAGGGTCAGTTTCTCTACTTAAATAAACTGGGAAAGCTGTATTTACTGGCACGGGGCTGCACCACTTTACATCAGCAGAGAATTCAACCTTTGAACATACACTGTGTTTAATTTCCATTGGAGATGGGTATGCAGCTATTATCTATTTTCCTTTGCACTTAGCTCCATATAGATTAATTTTGTCAATAATAAGGCAATATTTTTTTCTGGTTTACGTTATTATCTGAAGAACCAGAAAAGGAAAAAAAGAAAAAAGCCTAGACAAACAAATTCCAGTCACAGTCATAAATGATCTTGGGTTAAATGAGTGTGCTGTCCAGCATCCCGGGGGACGGCAGCAATGAAAGTCTGGCAAATCTGAGGGCAACCTGACTCGACAGAGCATAACAAGGCAAAAGACAGTCTGTTGTGTTAGCTTATCCTGCTGCTTCTCCATCAACAATATTGTGAATTGGCATTTAGTGGTAAAACAAATATAATCAAGGGGAAATCGGGTGAATCTACAAACAGAGGGTCAATGCCCCAGAGACTGTTCATAGTAAGTGGGATATATAAAGCTCTTCTGCTCTCATAACCTCTTGTAGTTGCCTGCACTGGTGTCCCAACTGGGACTGAGCAGATCAGCTCTGATGCAAGACAGATGTTGTGTGTCACGATACATCTGTACACACCACAATGTACTGGCCTGCCCAAGAGTTCCTGCCTAGGTCACTGGATAAGCTTCTCACTCCATCACTTGCAAATGATGCAGGTCTGAGATTAATGCTCTGCAAAGCGCTGAGTGGAGATAAAGAACTGCAAGGTGGCGGGAGGGGTTTTGAAAGCCACTGAAGATCCAAGGAAAGCCGGGTGAGGAAGAAAACCTCCAAAAGGGAAGTGGAACTCTGGCTGGCAGCATCTGCTGTGTGGGCAGGAGCTGATGGCAGAGAAGCAGGCAGCTGCAGAGGAAGGACAGGAGGACCCGATTCCTAGATCTTGATTGGACTGTTTGGATTTTGAACATACAGCTCTTCTTGAAGGAAGATGCTGAAATCTTGCCATTCTTGATAGCTGGTTTTGTGTTCTACTGTGTTCCACAGCTTTTTCTTCAAATGTAACTTGGTTCAGCTTCAACCTTTCCACAAAGCACCAGGGTGTACAGAGCTTTGAGTCTTTGCTGGCAAGGACACTGTATTCTCCAGCTCAAAAGCATTTTTCCTTCTTATCTTTAACATGAGGTGTGTACTAAACTGCATATTTAAATCCAGCCACACTAAGCCCAGGACACGTGGTAAGTCAGGGATTTCAAGCTTTGTTACTAGATGCGGCGACAAGGCGAGTAACTGAAGTGCAGGAGCTACTGACCACACTGGCCCCATGGTGGTCCCATGTAACTTAGATTTAACCACTGCCCTTAGCTGGGAGCAGGATCAAAGAGGTGTGCAGAGTCTGAGCCAGGAGGAGATCATGTGGCACTGTCACTTGGGTCCTGGTAATGTATGGTGATGAAGGCAGTGCTGCAGAAATGATATTGTTGCTGTCTCATACCACTCCATATATCACTGGGCTTGGATGTCAATAAATGGGAGAGTCTGAGAACAGTAACTCATTCCCCACTCATCTGATCCCTTGTTACAGAAGCACTCTTTGTAGCTCATAGCACACTTCGTCTCACTTAAAGGTGTAAAAAGCTGTTTTAGGGACCTCTGCCTTTACCTCTTCCCCAACTCTAAACCCAAAACACAAGCTGAGGACATTCCTGAGCTGAGGGTTCTGCTTTCTGCAGGGTGCTGGAAGCAGGCAATAGACCCTGCTCCTCCTCTCTCTGTTTGCTGGGCACAGGTATGGTGCACCCTCATGCCTCCTGCTCTGTTTCAGTGAACAGGGAACATAGGCCTGGTCCTTGCGTGCCTGGTCCAGCCTCCACCAAAAGCCACAACAATCTTTGCATCTGCCTCTGCAGGTTTTAGGTCAGGCTTTAAGACACCTCATAACTTGGTACTCCTGTAATCCTCCCCATCCACCCATCCACCCTTCCTTTTCCACCTGACAGTGCATGGAGACAATGTGGAAAGAAATGTGCCATTTTACCTGTAGACTGTCGATTTAAATTGCCTAGTCCCAGCCCCGTGCAATAAATCCTCTCCTGCAGCTTGAAAGCCCGGTTTACTACAGTGGGTTTCCATGGCAATCCTGCTCTCTCCCACATTCAGCTGCTCAGTAGGGGCAGCTTGCACCCCCCCCACTTCAGATTCCATTCACATAGTCACCTATGGATAGGAAAAACCCCCAAATGGGCGATGGATAGCTATTTCCTATCTTACCACACTTTCCCCCAATAACAGGATGATATATATGTATTTTAGCACTTAAAGAGAACACTTGCCCTTTTCCAGACGTCGTTTGGCATGCGGCATAACACCCAGGTATTCTGAAGGTCTAGTTCTTCCCTGACACACGCTACTCTTGTTATGTCAGGACAGCAACAGGAAACTACAAGCTTAACATTTCCTTGTGTTTCCACCTGTAATCCCTGCAAATGAAAGGAGGTACCTATGGCAGCAAATCCCTCCGAGGCTTGGGGCAGCCTGGTGGTACCCCCTGGTCTCTGCGTGGCACTTGGTACAACTCCAGAACTGAGAGTATGGCACAGAGCACGGGAAAAGTGCCCGTTTATTCCTAACAGCCTGGGAAACAGCACGAGCTGCTAGGATTAAATAAAGAAAAAAGCAATAAGATCAGTGGTAACAGCAAAAAATTCTGCAGCCAGGGTCAGAGGCCTCCCTCTGTATCTCTGAGTGTTTCACATGCACGCTGGTATTTTACAACATTACCTGGGGAGGAAGAAATTTGTGTCTTATCTCAGGAACTGTAACATGGAGTTGGTGTTCCTGGGGCAGCCCATTTACCTCAGTCTTATTTTGCTGCTGATTTGAGAGATAAGTACGCCCAGGAATGACTTCAATATGTAGTGGTCAACCCTATGCTCTTTTCAGGTTCAACTCAAGTCCCGGTTTATTAAGTGCCTTTATCTTTGTCCCCTTCAGTGTCAGCTCATTTTTTGTCACAGATTTCAGCGGGTGCAGGATTGGGCCCTTGGCTGGCAGATTTCAGAGCAGTACACTTTTTTCTTTGTTAATCAACTGCCTCTTCCCACCATGTGGTTACTATAAAATTCATGTCACATCCAGCTTGCAATGGAAATCTAGATTTGTGCTTTGCTTGTTTGCTAACTGAGAATTGCTGTGAAAGGTGGTTTGCAATGCAGCAGTTTAGTCAGGCACTGTAAAACCCCAATAACCAAGTACCATTTCCTTTCCTGTTAGCTGGACATGTCTCCCAAGAGCACAGGAACTCCTCTCACAAAGATGGGCACGCAGAGGAAACTGGCAGGAGAAAGAAAGGAGAGTGTCTGCCAGAGCTGGGGATTACTGCTTCAGAGATCCGTGGGGTACATCTGGTGGGCACAGGAGTGTAGCTGCAGCATCCGCGGCCGCTTCGAAACACGGCGACTTAGGAGGAATTTCTGGGTTGGGTTCGCACAGATCTGCACTTCCTGCACTTTGCTAGGCCTTGTGGGTTCTTGGTTTCAATATTTCCTAAACGGTGACAGTGCACAACAGCGGAAACTGCAGCCTCTGGGAGGTGAGCCTGCAGCCTGGGCGAGGGCAGACAGACCTCCAGGCTCCAAACAGCCTCGCAGGGGGTTCAGCCCTTACCGAGCATTTGCCTTGCAAAACCACCTCTAATCCAGGCTGAAGCTCAACGTGCTGCAGCGTAGCCGAGCTGGGCAATTCTTCATCGTTGTGCACGCAAGGAAGGGGGAGCTGCTGGTTGGGAAAAAGCGGCGACTGGTACCTGGGCACCACGCTCTTGGCGGGATGAGCCCACGCGGTGGGTTCAGCAGCGTCTCTCTTGGCAGATTCTTAGATGCAAGAAGCTTTGCAATATCCTTTCCAGAAAAAAAAAAAAAAAAAGCCCCAAATGGCTTTTGTAAAACCTCTGCTGGGTACACAATAGCCTGTAGTCTAATTTGCTAAAACGAGGAGGCGTCAGCCTGAGCACCGCTGCAGGGGAAATTCAGTGTCTGGGGGCTGAGGCGTCATAAACGCCGTGAGAGTAAAACCACAGGGCCTAACTCTGTCTTAGTTCCATGTGACAGGAGCTGTGGAGTCAGCAGACTGGAACCGTAGAGGACTGGCTCATTTCGGTCCCACAGATCTAAACTACAAATTCAAATGGATTTGCTGCTATCTGCCTTGGCTCACGCTTGGCTCCCTGACTTGGGAGTTTCACACGCTGCAGAAGTGGGATTTGGCCCAGTGATAGGTTTCACTTCAGCTCTCGGCAGATTTGTGGTCTAACACTCCAAGATGTGCAGCATAACAAGCTGGCAATCTGTCACTCTCCTGGCTCTCATCAGCTCCAACAGCTTGCTGAGAAAAAACGCTGCCAAAGTAGATGCCAGTCCGACCTGAGGGACTCGAGAAGCATCACTTGCAGGCAGCAGAAAGCTCTGCCTGTCACAGCATGGTCGTTCCCACTCCACTTGGCTCCCTCATCAACCCAGCAGGCTGGGACCAACCCTGGGCTTTCCTGCTTACTGTCACAATTCCCCATCATACCAAATCTTCACTGAAAGTTGCCCTCCCATTGCTGAGTTTCACATTACTGTTTTCTCTTCCACGGGCCAGTTCACTTGGCACGGGGCTGCCTGTGAACCCCAAAGCTGCAATTAGGGCTCTTATCACTTGCACACCCTGAATAGCTGTGGTTCCCCTCCTGGACAATCTCTGCATTCCTAGCACTGAAACCTCTAATCAGGCCAAAACATTGGCTTGGAATTGCTTGAAATGGGAACTCTGTGACTCCAGTCTGCAGCTCAGGAATTCCTAGTTTGGTTAGACTTGAGAAGCTGAAATTCTGTGGATATCTGAGCACAGGCTGCAGTGACATTTATTAGATTAGCAGTCTGAGCCTGTTTCTTCAAGAGTGCTTCTCTAGAGACCACAGGGATCCATGCACATGAAAGGATGTGGTGTCGGTATCTGGCCTCACCATCAGACTGCTTTCCAGTAGTGCCGAACACTGACACTGCTGACATTGCTGCCCAAAGCAAATGTGTGGAATTAGAAAGCAGGAACAATAATTGAGGACACAGAGCAGAAAAAAAAGAGACAGATTCAGTATAAACCAAAGTGCTGGTGAAATAGTACCTCAGTCTCTTCTCTGCAGTGAGGTTGGACCTAGAAGAGGATACAGAGGCTCTTTTTGGGGTACTTATTGAACTTCAACCCCTGACAGCAGCAAGTGATGGCCACTGCTGTAGGGTAACAGGAAATGTGTCATTATTTGTCTTTCTGGTGCTCAGATGCCTGCCATCGACAGCTGAGCCAACAGCAAGTACAGCCTTGGGACCTGCAGAACTTGCACATATATGAGAGGATATTTGTGGGAAGCAAATTTACAAGTCAGAAATGGAAAATTTTCACAGCAAACCAATGTCTAAGGGCCATCCAATGAGTGAAGAGAAGCAGCATTGAAGGAGCAGCCTAATCTTGGCCATTATAGCTTGGCTGCAGTAGTTTCAGAGGTAACAACATTTGCAGGAATTGGCTGCAAGTAATTCTGGGGAAAAGAGCTGCAGAAACCAAGTCTCCCAAAGCGATGCATGTGCAGCATATGAAGAGAAAGCAGCTTTGCCAGCTGAGCTATACCTTAAGTGTTGCTTAAACATCTGCAGCCATAATCTCAGGAGGGTTTAAGAACTGCACCAGCAAGCTTCAGCCCAGCATGTCACTACCCATTGAACCCAAAGAGAAGGATGTTCTGAGAACAATATAAAAACGAAGAGGAGCATGAATAACTGCTATAGGAAGAGTTCTTCTGTTGCTACCCGTCCCATGTTGTGTTTAACCAAGGTGGCAACTGCAGTTCTCCAGGATTGTCCTGTGAGAAACTGGGGCCTGGAGCCTCCCACCCTGTGAGCTCCTCATCTTCTGTCTGCGAGCCGAGTTTGCCCTCTACTGTTTGCTGAAAAAACTGCTTTTTCTGGTTAATCCAAAATGGGAGGGTGAGAGCAGCAAGGCCTGAAGAACCAGAATCGTCACCCCAAGATTTCAAATACTTAAAAACTGTGACGCTTAAAAGAAGTGACAGCTACAAAGGGGAACAAGCCTCATCTGAGACTTTAGCCCACACTTATTTATAGCCTCAGGCTTTTCTTTATAATCACAAAGAGCAAAGATCCTTTTGTTTTTCATTTCCCCCTAAATAAAAGCCAATATTCAGAGTTAAGCCCCCCTGGTCTCCCGAGACCAGGGATTCAAGTGAGCCAGAGAGTGCTGCTGAGAACAGGATCAAAGGCTGGATGAGCCCACAGAGGAAGGTGTGAGGAGAGGTGCCCTAGGGTGACAAGAGGATCTCTGCAAGGAGGAAAGGTGCCCTGTGATGAGGACTCAGACAGGCCTGGTTTCCCTCCCTGCTCTGGCACCATGTTCTCTCTCCATCCCAGAACTGCAGAGCCGCCTCCCCCCAGGCCCCGGGTCGGTCACCCTGCTCCTCCACTGCCCTACCCTCTCCTTTGCGCCAGCCAGCCCTGGGAGCGGTCATCTCCAGGATGCCAGATGCCCTGGAAAGGACTGGAGGACTTGTTAAGAAAGCTGCTGGCACCTTGCCACATGTTTGCAAGCTGAGATCAGCCTTCGGGCTCCTCTGGTTGCTGTTTGTATTCTCCTCCGTTCCTAACAGAACTCTCCCTGTGCTGTTGCTACCGTCGCCCCGAGCAGAAGGGCTCAAGCAAAGGTGTGGTGACAGTTTGATGGCTGACTGGGCTGGTGGGACGGCTCTGGATGTCCTCTTGCACCTCCCAGTGCTCACAAGCAGGGCAGGGACTGACCTGCAGCTTGTCTCAGGGGACCGTCTGTGTTCCCAGCTGGTGCCAGGGAGCTGGTGTCTGCAAAGGGCCCAGCCCAAGGAAGGAGCAGCAAACGGGCAGTCCAGTGCTGAGACCTTTCTCACTTCTGCCTTTGGAGGTGGCTTCTGGGATTAGCCACCCTAGAAAGGCTGCAGCCCTCCAGCAGATCACCTCTGAAGTGCTTCCCGAGGTGTTTTTTGCATAGCTCCTAAGTGGAAACTTTGTTCCGTGCGTGGATGAGCCTTCAAAAGGTAAGTGTTAACCAGGCAGTAACAGGGGCACATGGGAGGGAGCTGGCTTTCTTGACTCTCTGATCACAGTCATTGCCTCAAGCAAACACACCGGCCTCCTGAGCTCCCAGGGCAGCTCTTCAGGGTATATTGACCCAGAGCAAGACATTCCCCAACTGTGTCACATCCCCGTGTCTCCCCAGAGTCCCTCAGGAGACTGAAAAAACTGAATGGCAACGGGTAGCATTTGCAAACACCACAGAAATGCAAATGATGAGGGTCTTTATGGGCAGCCAGCAATTAGAGATGAGAAAAAACAGGCATAAAGATGACCTAAGCTTTTCCCAAAGGGCTGCAATGACTCCTCCCTTTGCGCGGTTCTTTCAGACACGGATATCCAGTAAGCAGAGCTCTAGCCCAGCTGGAAGATGGATAACACTTTGGCATCTGGAGAATCCGATCCTCTAGCTGGTATGTGGGTAATGAGCTTCCATCTTCCTCTGTCCAGTTACAGCAGAGACTTGGGCAACTTTATTTTAAACCAAGGATTTATCACTTACTGAAGGACTTTAGTGCTTAGTTTAATCTGGATTGCATGACTTCAAACACAATGGAGCCAATAGTTTGAAGTTGGGAGAATGCTGGACAGTTTTGTAACCGTGCTTGTAGCTTTTGCAGCAACATCAACACCCCCCATTTCATGCTGCTTTTTTAACAGAAACCTGCTCCATGAATCTTCTTCAGCCTGAAGTCATCAAGACTTAATTACTGTTGAATGTCTGCAATAAGTGCACTCCAGGAGCTATTCTGTGCCCGATGTGTTGCTTTGTTTCTTCTGTAAAAAGCCAGGAGCCATTCTTAACCTCTTCTTACTCTCACTAGTAATTGCATATGTTGGGTGGGGGTTTTTTGTGAGTAGCTACTACCAGATGGGACTGAATTGGAAAATTCAGCTCAGTCTTTCTTAAATACATGCAAAACTACCAGCTAATATGGGGATTTTGCTGAATAAGCACTAACACAGCTCAAAGAGCATTAGCTCTGGCAGAACGAAGCACACATTGAGAACAAGCTGTACATAAAAACAGCCCAGACACAGTTTTTCAGGAGCAGTTCTGTGTTTCAGCCACCAGCTCTGTAATCTATTCTGGCTCGGGCACAGGGAGAGACTGTAGTGAAGACACGTGTGAAGAGATTCTAAACCATGTCTTTCATCTCTTGCTTCCACAGATATAGCCTTGGCTTGGAAGAGTCTTTGGAAAGCCAAAGCAGTGGTATGTGGGGTTCAGGGAACACTTGCTGTCACGTACCTCTATTGCTTCCTGTCTGCTACCTGGGCATCACCTCCTTCATGGAAATCCTGTACCTGAATGTGCTGTAAACATGCCATTTTGTTTGTTCTTTTGCAATGAACATACAACCCCTTTAATCTTTTGCTAAATGACAAAAAGAGGATAAGGAGAAAAGCAAGGAATCTCACTGAATTGTACAACACTCTTCAAAATTAGTGACAAGAACAAGTGACAAGGTTTGCCTGGCTTGTGGCTGGAGCCCTGAGCAGAATAGTAGCTGACACTCACTGAGACAGGACATCCTCTGAACTCTGCCTGTCTTACTGTCCTCTTAGTAGGAAACACAATAAGGTTTCTATCAGGCAGAGCAGCTGCAATCACAGCAGGGAAATTGCTGGGATGAGCACCTATTACCCACAGTCAGGCAGTGCTGCGGGTGCCGTCGAGGCCTGACGCTGCTGTCCCCCTCCTGGAGTCACTGGTGGCTGGGGTTCCTTCCAGCTTATCCTGGTTTTAAACACATCAGAGCAGCTCTGGTAAAAATCTGATGTGAAGTGTCAATAATGGAGAGAGGTGATTTCATCTCTTATCTTCCCAGTCAATTGCATTCTTTCCAACTGTAGGAAATACCACAGGGGACGTGCTCAGACATGCCAGTATTTACAGAGTAACTAGGAGCTGCAGAACAAATCAGAGAAGCAGTGTATGCCAGCAAGAGGCTACCACGGAAAAAAAAAACATATGTCTTCCTTCAAAAGACAAATCTGTCTTTTCACAGCTACAAAGGATTGAAAACAAATTTTATCATCAAACATGGAGCTGTGCCAAATCACAGGCAGCCAGAAGAAAGCTTTGGCACGAAAGAAGCTTTGGTGAGTTCTGAGTTACTTGGAAACTGCTGAGGCAGCGGGATTGCTTTGGTGCTGGAGGGAAGGGGACAGGAGATAGTGAAATATCCTCTTTATGGAGGAAAGTGTGTAGTTTCATCAGCTTTCTGCTGATGCTCCCAGAAGAATATCACGATGCACGAGGAATCACACCTTGCTGGGGGGAGCTCAGGCAAAAGATGCAACATTATCACTCACCAGCTACGGCAAATTAAAAGCTACTTGTGTTTGTCCTCTGAGGGTTCTTTCCCAGAAGTAACTGAAGTGATGTAAATACAGCATATTGGTTGTTTGCTTTTGCAGGAAATACATAACGTGTTTAAAATCATCTCTAAAATACCAAGTGTGGTAAGAAAAAAGCAGGAAATTTAACTGAATTCCAGAAGACTCTTAAAAAATAATGACAAAACCAGACTTTACTTGTTATTATTTTCACATCTGCTGGGTATTTGTTTTTGAAATGGCTTATTGGCTGGGAATGGTTTAAGCTGCCAGCCTTTAATATTGATGGATGCTATTTCCTCCCCGAGCAGCAGGGCTGTAGTGTGCTCATGGAGATGGTTTCCTGCCTGGAGCCTGGTCTCAGTAACAAGGATAGCAAGAGAGGCATGTTGAGCTGAGCTCATGGGTTTGCATGGGAATCTTTTTTCCTGCTCCTAAGCCATTTGAACAAGGGAAGGAAAGATGAGATGAATGTTGGCCACTGGGTTGAAATGACAGGGGCACGGTGTGACCTGGTGGAGCAGACTTCCAAGCAGACTTCCACGCTGTATCCGCTGGCACTCGAGTCGCTGGGATTCAGGGTACCAAGGGCAGCATGGGTTTGTGTGCAAGCTGGTTGCCAAATCCTCAGCCTGCCCTGCAGACCTGGGTGTCCACAGAGATTTTTACACCAGAGAACACACTCCCATTTTCCCATCCTGGAGCTGCAATGCTGGCAGGCTCTTTACTAAGTATGAACAAAACCACACCCAGGCATCCAAAGGGCCAGGTTTGGTTGGGAAATAGTCCCCAGTAAAAGGAACTGGTTTAATTTAAAAGTTAAGGAACCTTTTTGACCTTATGACATTGACATATTTTTGCTACACTGTAGATGGCGAGAGGAAGAGAGATGAAACACCTCTGAAAGAGAAAAAGAGCCACGAGATTCCTCCAGCCTGCAGGTAAAGAATAACCTTCATGTAGAGCACTTGGTGGATGAAGAGGCAAAGGCACATTTAACATTCTGGCATGCAGGACTACAGAAAAAGTTTAGCAGCTTACTATTTGTTATAAAACAAAGTCACCAAAGAGTTTCACCCTTGGAAACGCTGACTAAAAAGCCAGTGGAACAGCCACTGCCATGACATCAGTTCCCTATGTTAGTCCTTCTGCCCATGCTTGTAAAAACTCTTACCAGGCCATGGTTTGCTTTGCACTTTCTCAATATTATCTCCATTTGCCAAACTGCTGGTAAGTGGCAAAATGCTGATCCTGTGGAGAAACCGATGCCTGTTGTAGAAACTCAGCTGCAATTCACGTCAGCAGTCTGTTCAACTATTTACTAATACACCCACGTATTCAGTCTTGGTTTTCTTTTTCTTAAGCAAAGGAAATGGTGCTGCTCTCTGCCCTGCTTGGCCACAGACCTGTTCCCTCAAGAGCCCTGCCGTGAGCTCTGGCCCATCCAGAATGGCCTCACTGTCCCCAAGGGGAGACTCACGCTCAGCACCTTGCAGCCCTGCCAGGAGGGAGGCTGCAGATGAAGGCACTGCTGGGACATGGTCTCCTGCAAAGAGCCTGCACAGCCCAAGAAGGGATGATTTCAGGGAGCAAGCAGATTCAAGAGGTCACACAGTACAAAAGGAAAAATCTCCGTGCTCTCTGCATCACACACCTCACAGACCATTCTCAGCTATCCCACACGGCAGCCAGAGCAACGTTTCTGTGCCCACAGCTCTCCTGCTCCCTACATACCACCTTTCATCAACCAACAAGCCCAGCCATCATAAGCTGGAAGAGTTGTGGAAAAGATCACCCCAAAATAAGTTGGAGCAACTCAAGAAGAGAATTCAGGAGCAGAAGCAGAAGCAACGAGCAGCATCTCAGGAGCAGCAGCACCTAACTTCTGCCTGCGCTAAAGAGCCACTGCAAAAAAGAGCCCTGAAGAGAAAGGTGTGCAGAGTGGGGTCTGCTCCTCCTGCTCCAGCTCACAGAGGTCAGTAGTAGTCTGGCACCTCTAGAGAAAGGCTGAGACCCCGTGTTACCGATCAGCGCTTTGGCAGAGCTGAACAGCTCACCACACCACTTCCAGCCCACTCTTTGGTCTATGTTGAGCAGCAGCCATGTTCATCTGATAAATTCACTTACTGCTGCTGCCCTTGGGAGAGCTACAAACCTCCCTGTGCTATACGGATCAACCTGCTTACTGAGTTCATTTCTCCACTGGATTTACTCCCCAGTGTGCACAAATTTATAAATTTCTTTCCAAGAAATAGCAAAAATATTTCCCAGAAATAGCAAAGAAGTTGCTGCAAATACATTCTTCACTCCTCTTTCCTCCCACATTCTTCCTCCTGCCACATATAACACATGAAGTGGGCCAGCAGTACAGTAGTGTGGAGGGGCATCACAGGTATTTAAAGCAGGAATTGTGCAGTTCAGAAGCATTACAGGGGATTTAACAGTTCATTGAGTGGAACTAGTGTGGATCTGAAAGCAAATATTATTAGACTTCCTTATCCTGCTTTGTTGCTAAATTTGGGCCCGAAGAACCATTCATCTACAGCTGTCACCTTAGTTTAAGATCTCAGACTGCTGTGAGTAAGGCATGGACTGGAGGGCAGGGACTGCCCAGGGCTAGCCCATCTAGCCCGAGTGCTCTGCAGCCTTTTCGGCCAGCAGGGGATTACCGAGGGTGTATTGGACTAGAGAAGACGAGCTGAAAAGCTGTACATAACAAATCTTATTGCTGTAATAGCATTAGTGTTAATTCATCGGGCACTGTGATCCCTGTCACACACCACCAGCTTCCACAGGCGTTTCCTTTAGATTTGCTCCAAAGCACCTTTTCCAAGGATGGATGGGAGGATTTTGTGGTGCTCACCTGGGGGCCGTGGGAGTGCCCGTGGTGCTGCCATCTCCCCTCTCCGCGCTTCCAGGCACCGCTGCCCAGCGTTTCCCCTCCTAATACCCAGAAGCCAAAGCCACAATCCCTGCTGAGCCTCTTTTGAACATTCCCAGGGGGAAGGCTAGTTTAGTTTGGTTTTAACCCAGATCATTTTACATAACTGAGTTAGGGAACTACCAGACAAACAGTTCAACTTGGAAAACAGAGGCAGCCTCTGGGGCGGCAGATTAACAGCTCCAGCCGCTCAGTACAGCTACAGCTTGTTCACTTTGTCTGACTGTACTCTGCTGCTGAACAAGAGGATGTCACAGCTGCATTGCCAGATATTCCCTCTGTTAGTCTAATATTCCCTCCCAGGCTGCAGCCTGACCTAAGAAACCTGCTTCTGCTTTTCCCACATACAGGAGCTCAGAGCTATTGGACAGCAGCAGTTGCACGGCTCCTCGTAGTCTAACAGCATTCAGCTGTCTGTTTGTCCAGGTTTTAGTGATTCAGACCAGGGGTCTGCTCTCCCCCTGCCTGCTGAATGGCACAAAATACCAGGCAGAAAAGAATTTCCCATCCCTGGGCAAAGGAGGGATTACAAAAAGCCCCCAAGATCCCAGGTTAGCGATGCTGTACCCTAACAGTTTGTTCCAAGTGGGCAGTGTTTGTGTGCCCTGCACAGAAAGGTCAGTCTGGTTCTCCAGAGAGACCCCGAGAGGAAAGGTGTCCCAGGACATCAGGGCTGTTTGCTCAGTATGCTGCTGTACAGGCAGATGGGGTCATGGATGTCACATCAGGGATCCAGGCCAGTGCTTGCTTTACTGAGACATCTCCAGTACCACAAAAAAGGACCCCTGCTTGTTTGGTGACCAGTGTCATTAGAGAGCCTCCCACTTTTGTGTTCCAAGTGAATGGGACCAGTTTGGGTTTCTTGTTGACAACAGTCACGTCTGAAATTTTATTTTAGCTGCATGCTAATTCTTTTCTGTTTTTTTTTCCCCACCCCCCTCTTGATTAAAGACCGAAGAGAGAGAAGCTCAGCACAGAGAATTCAAACACAAAGCCAGAGGCAGCCTTCACCCAAGTCCTCTGTTCTGGAGAGAGCAGCAACAGGTAAAGGTAAGTATGAAAATCATGAGGAATTACACAGGCTGATGGACAAAACTACTGGAGGTCATTGGCATCTGGGCACTCACCTGCCCAAATCTTTAGCTGGTTATTAAAATAATATCAGTCAAGGACCAAGGAGGAGACAAAGCAAACCGCTGAGGGAACAGCCATTTGTTCAGGGAGGCAGGTGACCATTGGCAGCACAAGGACACAAGGCTTAATTTCTGGGTTAGCTTCTGGTGAATTGTGCTGAGGCCCCCAGGACAGGGCAGCAGACTGGCCACAGGATAACTTTTCCTGGCACTGGAGTTTTGGGTACAGTTTGACAGCTCAGGCTCTCCACGTGCTGCATGCTTCATGGCTGTGCCAGCAGGCATTGCCCGGGAACCAGCTTTGTTACCTCTGACAATTTGTCACTGACTATTGCATTGCCTGCAGCACTTGAATTCCAGACCTGCCAGGATTAAAAACCATCAGCAGTGAAACATAAGCCACAGGTCCTAGGTGTGAGGGACTGTCTGTCACCTATTCACTTCTGTGTTCCCTAAGGAATGAAGAGTGCCAGCACAAGGCAGGGATTTCCTGGCCTGCAAAATAGGGAGTGAATCAAAGCAGGGAAAAGTTGAGTGAATTCTCCACAGCATTACTACAAAATCAGCAGCAGGAAGAGGAGTCCCAATCACTAGTTCTCAGTTTTCTTTGACCAATATGTCTAAGCGCAGGTTTGACTTACTGGAGTAATTCTGTCCATTTAATGCTGTTACTTCACCTTCAGACTTGTGGGGAACAAGGCAGAAGTGCTATGGGTGCTGCTCACTCAGAGCAGTTGTATTTTACACTGCCCAAGGTATTGGGTGTGTAACTTGTGTGAAAAGGGAAGAAAAAAAAAATCCAAGCTATCTACTAGCGCGCAGATGAAATGATGAGCATAGTGGCATTATGTGCTCTGCTAACCTAAGTACTATTTAAAATGCATGAAATACATAATAATCTCCTTCTCCCTCTTTTTTTTCTTTTTTTTTCTTTTTTTTTTTTTTTGTTTTAATGGATTGTTTGAAAAATGGCTTGATCTTCCTCTGAGAGTGGGTCATAATAAGACCATGCCACACGAAGCATTCATCATTGTAACTGCCAGTGTCATGGTGTCTTTATTGGCTATTAGTTTCTGTCAGTGAAAGAGCCAAGGCAGGGCTACAAAGAGATGAATGAGGGGCAGGGGTCAGAGCCAGAGTACTCAGGAATTTGATGAATTATAAATTTGCTGTAGTTAACAAAAAATTAAGTCGCAACAGCTATAAAATATTCATCTGTTCAGAGGTAGAAAAAAACCCAGGAGAATATTTACATCAAAAGATTTCCTCTTAGCAAGTGTTTTCATCAGAAATATAGGCTGATCTTTAACTTCAGCAGAATAGTTTCTGTAGTTAATAAACACCGTGTAGATCAAAAAAGAAAGAGATTTAACTGAAGTTGGACAACATGGTGAAGCAAAGATTGTTAGATCTATATAATAATTTGTCACTTGCATTCAGAGAAACTCAGACAGCATAAAAATAAATGCATCCTGGATTTTTAACACTGCTAAACTTAAAGTAATAAAGCAAGGTGTTTCATTAAAAACACTGGTGGATCTCAGCCGCCTCAAAACCAATAGATTTTGGCAATTCCATCCACGGTTCATGCTGTCAGAGATCAAACTAGATCTAGATCACATGGATCTAGTCAATAGTTCCACTGATGGCTTTCTGAGCAAGTCCATGTGATCACAGGAGGTGATTCAGGCCCGCGGGCAGTTAAGCTCTTCACTGTCTGAAAAAAACATTTCTCTTGTGATATGACCTAAACTGCAGGATTATGATGAGCCTCTGGAGGATCTCAGTCTGATGGAAATTCAGCTGATGTAGGTGGCTGTGACTCCATCAGTGTCCATCGTAGAGGCCCCAGGGCTGGTAGCTGAGAAGATCTTGCCTTACGTCTGTCCACAAAGCAAAGGGGAATCTTGGGACCATCCCATTAACCAGCCAGTCTCTGAAAGTGCATCATGTCCAACAGATGATTCTCAGAGGTGCATCGTAGTCAGCTCAGCCCATAGACAAGGTTACTGAAGCTAAAAAAGGCTGACTCTGTCAGTTGACTGAGTCCTGAACTGCATCTTTGAACTGGGGCTGACACCTGGTTGAGAGTAAAATCAAAAGATTGAATCGAAACATTGAATATTTTCATTGGAGGAGAATTTGTCGGGGAGGATTTCTGTGCAAACCCAAAGAAGTACCTGTTTAGTCATCTTCTGCTGGAGAAGTGGTTGCAATAAATACGTAATTGTGCCAGTGCCAGTATTGGCACACTGTGAACGCAATCAGAAATTACCAAGTAAAACAGTGATAAATGTTGTCTATTACCTGACACCACCTATTAGGCCAGAGTAATTTGTTTGTGCTGCATACTGCGTCGTTTATTTTTGCATTATACATTGTCCCTTGTACTGTATCATTCATTGATTCTTCCACACCGCTTCCTGCTGATTCTCACCATTTTAAAAATGAATTAGTTTACTCTAGTGAGTTTGAAGTAATCACAAGGAAAATCATGTTTTCATTATCCCCCCCCACCCCTCTAGTTCTCAAATCTGCTGGTACCCAGTCAGTACCAGCTGTCTACAGCTGTCATCATAGAAAGATGCTCCCAGATGCTCTCAGGGCAGTGTCCTGCCCTCCTCTTAGTGTTCTGGAGGGCTCTGGGAGCCAATGGTTTCTCAGTAAAACTTGTAAGAACTGTGTGAACATGCTACAAGTGTTAAATTATAGAAATGCTAATGGTAAAGCACTGGGAAATCACTGAACCTTTGCCTCTCACCCTCATCTAGTTCATGAACCATCTTTCTGTCGATGAATAGACCCCAGCAGAGTGACAGCCTCCAACGTTTGAGTGCTTTAAAAACTTTCTGTTATCAGAGTTGCATCAGTCTTTTTTTTTTTTAAACCTGTCCCCACATCTTCAGTGTGATTCCTGGAAATCACTGTGAAAAATTTTTTTACTAAAGTTACAATTTTCTTTCAAAGAACATGTGAGGGTTTAATAATCAAATACAAATGCTGTGTTTCAGGTGCAAAGCTACCCGGGGCTTCTGCGTGGAGAGAAGGTCAGAAGTTAGCTAGGAAGTTGCTCGGTCCACCCCCTACGTTTTCAAATCTGAGGAGCATGGCTGAAGAGCAGACCACAGCAAATGCCTTTGGTAGAGTTGCCTCTCACCAAGACTACTTGTTTTGGCACACAAACGAAATGAGTGGTTTATTAAAACTAGTTGAGACAAAAGGTTTCAAGGCCCTTCGGAGCACTAAGTTTACCGACTCGTGCAATAACTCCCTTGTCAGGTTAACAACCACCCAGAGCAACGACTAAAGCTGCTGTCCATGGTCAGCTGGCACACTGAATCCACTGTCAGTTTGAAGAGACAATGTGTACTCACTGTGTCCTTCAAATACGGCTCCTCTGGAGCAGGACACAGGTTCTGTCTCGCCAGCAGAGATGCAGCATCAGCACCATGTCCTGCACTTCCTAGCACACCCTGCTTTTTAGCTGGGCTGGTTTTCCAGGCACAGCCTTAGAGCTTCCCTGGGTCCCCCCATAGCTGAGGCTGGTGCCGAGTCCTCACTCTGGTATGTGGACAAGCATGAAGAGGTTTATCAGACAAAGGGTTTCACTGCTCCTTTATATTAAATTCTATTGATATTGAAAGGCAACAAACCACACACATAATTTGTACAGCTGACCGCTGCAACTTCAAATGTCACCCTTCCAGATTTATCTTCCTAGAACACTGCAGATTTTACAACAGACATACCAGCCTGAGCTACACATGCAAATAGTCCTCAGACCTCTAGTGGGAAGCAGGTTGGAGATGCCCACGATAGATACAGGAATTGAGGCATCTCTGAAGTAGTAACACCACTGTTGTTTCCACATGATTTCCACAGAACCTGGTAAAGGATTCACAGCAATGACAGGGATGGAAAACAGCTCCAGAGAAAAGGAAAATGAACCTGTGGGGAAGAGCCCTGAATTCAAAAGCTGCATGGTTCCCCCCAGCAAGCCTGTTGAAAGGGGCCACAGTGCACCAGCCAAGGGTATAAAACAAATACTCAGGAGCCTGCATTTGCAAAGCCAGTGTCACGATGAACACAGACATACCAGGCTCTCAAAAGATACTGCAAAAGTAGAAGTTCTGCAGCAAAACCTAGGGATCCAGTCTCCTTCACCTGGACCTTGGGTCGTAACTCCCTCCGCCTTCACTGGGGGAAAGATACGATCTTCAGTAATGAAAGATGGAGCCAAGCCCAGCAGCTCAGGAAACTGCAGCAGAGGAAAAAACACATCTCCTCAGAGACAGAAAGGCTCAAGCAGCCCTGCACAGAAAGAGCCTGAGAAAGAAAACCTTAAGCACCCTTCAAAGAGGAAGGTAAACATTAGAAAACCTCACTCCTACAGCCCCGAAATTGTTCAGGAATTTATGCAGAGAAAGAATGAAGAAAGAAAGAAAAAAAGCCTAGAAGAGAAAAAGTCTTTGGTGCGGGCTATGGAGATGAGAAATAAGAGACTGCAAGAAGTGTACAGGAAACAGAAAGAAGCTGTTGGAAAGAAAACTTTTTCTGAGCAGATGTGCAAGCTCCTCGGGGAAACAGCTCCCGTAAAAGAAAGTCCTCAGTGTAAACTTGAGCAGGTAAGGAGTGGCAGATTGAAAACCCTCCAATCTTGATCAGTACGGCACCATGTAGCAGAGGAAACACTTCATACAAAAGCTTTGAAATGTCAGGGTGAAAAAGTTTTATCTGGAAAAACAAAGCAATTAACTTCTAATTATGGCAAGAACTGCTGAGCTCATTAGTAAGGCTGACACCCTTGACTTCAGGGCCAAAAGCCTGGAAATCTCTGGTGCCTGAGCTAAAAGAACAGGTTTGTTTTCTGGTGCATGCAGGTTTCCAGTTACATGAAGCAATTATTAAGCAGAACAAAAGCCAAATATTGCCCTCATGTTGCTGAGCTCTTTAGTGCTTACAGTAATGGTCACTTCTGTTTCAGGAGCAAACCGACGGTGGAACCCTGGAGAGGAGTTTCATGGCCTGGGTGGATAAAACATCCTGTTCTCTATTAAGTAAAGATCACAGAGTCAGGTACTCAGACATAAAATCATCCTAGAAAGCCTCTTGCTCAGCACATACTGCAGATTTTTCATAGTATTCTGTCATAAACTATAAAAAATAGAGCAATGGACTGACGTGCTCTCATATCTCACCTTAACATCAGCCTCACCGTGCCCTAGTCCAGAGCAGTTACAGAACCTGGGAGCAGCTGGGAGTGCTTTTGTGCACAGGACACAGATGCTCTGGCTCTCCAGGTTGAGGAAAACTTAGCAGCCTACTTCTATGCTTTGTATTTTTAAAGAATAAGTATTCCTTGCCAGCCCCAGGCTGATTCTTCTTCTCATTTCTTAGCAGTTTACACTCCATCCTGAGTCTATCATTTGAGAAATGTATTTGTAGCCAGGGAAATCTGTTTCTGTTTCTTTTGTGAAGCACTTTAGTGAGGACACTGGTCTGTGCTGAAAGCTACCGTTACTTTGTCTTTATAACATGACATTTCTCCTTTATGTTTAAACAGGAATCAACTTCTAGAAACCCTTCAATCACCTGAAAAGAGAGAGCCATTACCTTCACCAGCAGCACTGGAATCCAGCTGCTGGTTTCTCAGTCCTTTGAGATGTGAAGACTTGAGGAGGGACTGCTCTCCCCCACCTCTGCAAGCACCTTTCCTGAGCTTTTTCCTTCCTCAGAAAGATGAAAAACCTTACTCCAAGGACTCAAGTTCTGGTCTTTCTCCATGCAGAAGTAAACAGGATCGAGTGAAAGCCATACAGAGTCTATCTGAGGAACTTGCAGAGAAGATTGAGATGGCAACTAAGAGACTGAATGCAGCGAGCTGGGTTAAGGGCTCTGCTGACAAAACATCGACAGAGGCAACTCTGGATCTTTACAATGAGTCTTCTTCTGTCCCAGAGCCTGAAACATCCAAGGATGAGCAAGACAGGACAATGACTATGCAAATGCTTCTGCATGACCCAGATCCTGATGAGTTACCTGTGTCATCAGATAAGGGCTTTCATGGACTGGAGAGTAGCCTTGTAGGTGGCACAGAGGGAGAAACAACCCTGGGCAGACAGAAGGAGATACCCACTGCTTTGCCTGGTGGGACTGCTGCAAGCAAAGAATTACTGTGGATCATTCACAGCTCAGGACAGAGGCATCTCAACCCTGGGGGAGACCCAAGCAACATATTGCAAGGTAGATCCTGTTGACACGATGCAACGGTGGGGCTTTCCCAGAAGTAAGGAAAGAATTATAAGCCTAAGTCTCTGTACTTAGAAACCTGTGGTTAAGAAGAGCTATATGGAAGTTAAGTGCTCAGAGTAGGCAGAGAATAGATGCCAAAGCTTGAGCCATGTTATTTCTACAAAGAACATATTTATTAAATGCCTTCATTTGTCTTTTTTAAAAGGTTTTCCCCTGAATAAGGGCTTCGAGGTGGACATGAGGCCGTTGCATGAAAAGCCAATCACCAGCCCAGCCTCTCCATCTCACCGATTCCTTGCTAGCAGGTAAACAAACCCAGATACATTATTCTCTGTTAAACGCACCCCCCACTCACACGTAGTTAAAATAATTAGCACCAATTCAGCCTGGAGCCAGCCCACTCTTTACTCCTTACCCAGTGAATTGCCAAGTAGGCAGATTTGGACACAAAATGTACGAAAAGAGGGAATCACCTATTTGTGGAGAGCTGGGAGATCAACAGTGAAGGTTCAGCTGGGGTTTTTTGGAGAGGTGTTTCTGATAGACATGGTTTAGTGGTGACCTGGCAGTGCTGGGGGAACGCTTGGGCTTGATAACCTGAAAGATCTTTGCCCACCCAAACGATTCTATGATTCTAGAGGAGGTTTTTTTTTCCAAACGCAACCTCCCAGCAGCCTGCGGAGACAGGGAGCCGAGGGGGGGGAAGGCCCTTCCTCGCTAGGCCGTGGGGGCTTTGCCTTCCCGGCCTTCCACGGGTTCCCTGAGCTGGGCCCGGGGAGCTGCGGGCGCGGCCTTGCCGGGTCTGACCGCCAGGGGCCGCCGCCAGCCGCGTTCCCCGCTCCGCGCCTGCGGAACCTCCGCGGCCGCGGGGCCCGCGGGCTGGGCCGTGGGGCTGCAGCTTCCCCACCGCGACAGCTCCGAGTCTGGAAAGCCTCCCTCCTCACCCCGGTAGAATGAAGCCCTCCGTGCCCTTCCGTGTTTCAACATATGGCACTGGCAGGAGAATAAATCGATGATCTGTATGAGCACCTAGTTAAACCGCCACTGATCCCCTTTCTGCGGGGGATTAAAGAGTGATTTCATCAACTGGATACTATGAATTCATCTTTAGTAATTGTTTTCACCCACTTTGCCCCAAAAGCACGTGAAAAAGTCAGCTCTACAGGTCGTGTGTGTGTGTGTAGCAACACCTACCCACAAACATTTCAGTTTCCTCAAACAAAACACGTGTAGGAGTGAGGGGATGAGTATGGAAAACAGGTTCTGAAGCAGGAAGTTTAGCAGAAAGGATTAGATTAACACGGGTTGTTTTCAGTCAGCCTCTGTTAATTAAATCTTCAATGTAGATGGCAGTCAATAGAGAACCCTCTGCCCGAATCTTAAAGAGCACAGACGTATTCATGTGACCGCCCCAGGCAGGTCATCTCTGGTGACAAGGAGGACCGTGGAGTTGGCTCAGCCACAGTCGCCAACTGCAAACCAGAGCGTGCCCCTGCACAGCCGAGAGAAGCACAAAGCCCGAGTCCCCGCAGGGGCCGCACGGCTCTGCAGAGACATCTTCCCTTAGAGAATAAATCCCCTGAGCCCCGGAAGATTAAACATGACCTGGACAGGCATTTCCAAAGAAAGGACGTATGTGCAGCAAACTGACCACTGTGTCCCCAACTTCCCGTCCAGAGTGAGGGGTGGAGGTGTCAGTGCTGCAGGATCCCTGCCCTGCTCTGCTTAACGGGCACTTCCTTAGTGCCCGGCACCGAGCTGGCCACACCAACCCACTTGAAGTTAAACTGCAGGAAGCTCTGATGGGAAGAAGAGCATTTTCAGTAACTGAAGGTGGGATATGAGGCACAGCATTCTTTCTAATGCTGTTTGCAGCTTTACAGTGCAAAGTAAATGAGAGGAAAATGAAAACTGTAGCGCTAAGTCCAGCCAGCTCAGTTCACCAAAGTTATGAACAGTAATTACTGCGAGTTAAAACCCTGTGCTTTGTGTGCATCTACCAAATTCACAAAGGTTGGGCTGATTTCTGCTCCAAGAGATTAGTTGCAAGGATTATGGAGCTGTTCTGTCACAGGAGATGGCAAATGTTTAACACATGAGCAGTTGGCACTCAGAGCTGCGTGTGCTCTGCACCCTGGAGAGCACAGCCCACCAGACAGAGGGAATCGGTGGGGCCCGGTACTCTGGACTCGCTGTGTGCCTGTTTACATGCAGCTCTAATTCACAGTAATGGAAGGTAGGTGCAGAACCCCCATGGGCCCTGAGGGGAAATAGTCCTTCAGCTGTAAAGGACAAGCGTCAGCCAAAGTAGCAACAAGACAGATTGCACTGTCTCCTGGGCAGCACAGTTACTGAGAAAGCAAAGCTCCCATGTGTTGGAGCAGCAGAGTCCAACAAAGTCCTCAGAGCGTCACAGAAGAAAAAACCACACCACCAATAAAACCTTCTCAAACAATAAATCACAGCCCGGTTGCAAGTGCTGTTTCAGAAGATGAGGTGAGCTACTTGCAGATAAAATATCACTGTATTTAGACATTAGAAGTGGGAAAGTGTTTCTGCACTGTGAACGACTCCAGACTCAGCAGTGGGCAGCACATGCCAGTAAGGACAGCGTGAGGGTCCCGTGATTCA
Organism: Actenoides hombroni; assembly: GCA_024336885.1. Classification (NCBI taxonomy): domain Eukaryota; kingdom Metazoa; phylum Chordata; class Aves; order Coraciiformes; family Alcedinidae; genus Actenoides; species Actenoides hombroni. The sequence goes on from WUAM01000001.1 coordinate 8,249,876, forward strand.
GCTATTCCTGAAGTTCCTCCGGTATCAACCAATTCACACATCTGCTGAGGGCACACAGCTATGATCTGATCAGAGAGAAAGGCCCATGGTAAAGCCCCATGGAGATGCAGTGTCTTAGAGTAGAGAGGTGACTGAGGAACACACTTCCCAGGGTCCTAATTTCTCCTGCCCCAGACACATTTGTGCGGTGAGTGCATGATCCTCACACAGGGGAACGTGAGCAGGGAGTGGAGGATGCCAGTCTCTTGACTAGCATGCAAAACTTCACAGGACTCTGCTCACAGGGGGGGATAGCACTGTGTTCTTAGTCCTTGGTGAAGCCGTGCCTGTGGAGCCCCTCACTGGTTAGCTGGAGCTAGATTAGAAAACGTGACAGTAAAAGCAGCTGAACTGGGTCTACGCTCTGGCTTCTGCAGTCGCTCCCAGTGATAATGTGTTTATGAGCCTGCACTTGCCTACAAGGGATCTTCTCTTTAAGAGTTTAAACAAAGCCACCTGTTAGAAACTCTTTGCTGGCCTCATTCACAAACACAAAACACCCAGTGTTCCAAACTCAGCACCCTTGAACATGATCTTACCCCCAGTCAGTTTCGACAGCACAGCTCGGTGTTTACGTGTTTAATTAGAGCTGTGGAAACAGTGACTCACGTGCATGCAAGAAATGCTGCAGGTGCCTCTTTCCATAAGAAATGTTCCCATTTCATGCCCGGCTGCTCTGCTGCCCGCAGGGGAGGCCGATGGAGGTTTGGTGCTGATGCAAATGGCTCACTGATGGGAATTCTCCAAGCTGCCGGGAAATGTGCATGCAATCGCATCTTTGTTTTGAGCCAATTACCTGTAGAAGTGGCTTTGTGTCACACTCCTAAGAGTCAAAAAGATCATAACCCTTTTGCCCTAAATTCAGTTTTGAAGGTGCACTGGTGGGCGGATCCATGCCAATCCAAAGAGCCTCATCTGGAAACCGTGCTGGCTTGTGCCCGCCGCAGAGCTGGCTGTGTCAGGAGAGGGGTTGTTGGCCAGTCCTGTGTCAACCCAGCATTTGCTGTAGAACCCACACTGACTTCCCCTGACATTGGCTGTAGCCTTCCCAGGAAACAGGCACAGTTGGGTTTGGACCTTGGCATCAATCCCTCCAAACAGATGTAGCCAAAGGAAACTGCATCACTGGCTAAAAACCTACCCCAGCACAAATGCAGAGACAATACTCGGTGCATTTGCCCAACAAATACTGGAACTGCTTTTTAAGAAATCTCTCAGTTTTTAAAGAAATGTCTTTCTCTCTCACCCACCTTTGCTCCCACTTCCTGAAGACAACATCCAAGACGTGTTAGTGGAAGCTGTTCTAATCGTTTTAGTGGTTTCTGGGTCATGAAAAACAAAGAAAAGCTTATTAACAAGAAAAAAAAAATGAAATAAGATTTTCCTAAGCTGATTGATGATAAAAAAAAGAAATCCACATGCATTTTTTTTGTCTAAAAAAGAAAACATCTGTCACCAGTTCAGTGTCTCAGTGTCTCCACGTGTGTTTCAGCTGGGGTGTGATCAATAAATGCCCATTTTCACACCTCCCTTCCTAATCTTTTTAGTTAAGCTCAGATAGTTACAGATCAAGACCAAGTAAAACCAGTTAGCTGAGATCGTCTTCAGGACTGCGGGACTTGGTGCTGGCACTGTTTTGGAATATTAAAGTGTATATATCCAAAACAAATCTGAGTTGGGCCACAGCCATGCTCAGCACGGGTCCCAGAAACACTGGACTAGGCATCGGTACTTTGTGTTTCTAAAAAAGATTTCAGATAACTTTGGCAAGGTCTGCCAGAGCTAGATTGTGCAACCACGTCCTGACAATGGCACGGATTGTACAGTGCAGCCCTCATAAATTACACTTGGAAACTGCAAGGTTGTTGTTTCTGTTTGCCACCAGGTTGAGAAATATCCAGCTCCTCCAGAGTAGTAATTAGAGTAGGTAATGAGAAGTGGTGGTGGCTTTTCGGACAGCATCAAGGTATGAGAAAGGGGATTTTATACCTTGGCAGGTATGACTTTTCAGTGGGTCTTTTCTTTCCGTTTAACACAATTTAATAAATGATAGCTTTGTTAAAAAGAAATAACTGTTTTTGTAGTTCAAAGATTGCTTATACGCATGCAGGAGCTGAAAAACCCTTAAGTAATTGTTGTTTCCTTGACACAGTCTGCAGAGAGAACTCACAGCTCAGAGGAATCGCTGCTGGTGTGGAACTATTTTGAAAGCTCAAAATCAAGAGGAAATTGCCACCCAGACTCCCAGAGCGAGCCTGAGGACCCCAGACAGCCTCCGGTCACAGCTCTCTGGAGCTGAGCCTCACTACGATGGCTTTGAGCAGGACGTTGGTAAGGTGGCATTTCCCCCAGTGTCAGTGTGCAGCGGTTACTCAGTGCCCACCCAAGGTACTCCTTGTGCTATTGCAAAAGAATGAACAGCCTTTCACTGCAAGAGAATTCTGCTAGTGGTTCTGGCAAGGGCTGGAAAAATTTCTAGGGTGAGGGGGGAATTTCAGATAGCTGGTTTGCACTCCAGCAAAACAAACCCCATTCCTTCAGCTCAGAGACATTTCCAGCACCTTGCAGCTTCATCTGAAGGTCTCAAGGAGCCTTGTCATTAATTCTTCATAATTACCACATCAGATAAGTGAGGGATAATTATCCTACTCGTACAGCAGAAGACATCAAGGCACAGAACGTTTGCAGGGGTTAACAAAGGCTGAAGGAAGAAATGTGCTCAAGCATCCTGAAGGGCTGGCCAAGGCGGGGTGGGGTGCAGGGCATCACCAGCTCTGCTCAGAACAAATGTTTGCATAGAAACAAGGGGAAGTTTGTGGCCGAAAGGGTTAAATGGCAAACAGTCACATGCAGGCTGCTCTGTCTGAAGAGGTCTCTGCTTCCACCAAACAGTAGCAGATGGTGCATTGTTTTAAGGGCTTTTCTGAGACAAAAGGACAAGATCAGATAACCTTTCCTCAAAGAGGGTACTTACAAAAAGCCCTTCCTCTTATTAAGGATTCTTCATTGTTTTTCCCACAAAATTTTATACATAATATTGGATTTTGAGGTGGTGGAGAAGCCAGCATTGTTTACTATGCTTCTCCTCACCCCCCAGAGACTAGGAGGGCATCTTACATGGTTGGACAGAATGTCTGTCGTCTGGAGTGTTTACCATAAGCAGAAGACATAGTATTTATTTAATAGTAACAACTAAGGGCACCAATTCTGGAAGCTATCTGGCAAAAAGACCCTGCCATCCACTATTTACCAGATGAACACTGGGAACTGCTGCCTGGTGTCTCTGCCAGGAGAACACTTTACCTTCTCTGACCGTTTGCAGCTACTGACCTCATTCGAGCGAGCTCAAGCCCTTGGTTTGACTTTAGGCCAGCAGTTCCACTCCGGGCCATGTTGCTGCAGATGAGGCACAGAACTGTCATTCTGAAGACAATGTGGGTTTGAAATATGGGTCACAAGTGGATCTGTTCCCCACTCTTGTCAGGAAAAGGGCATTCAGACGCGAGGCTGTATTGTCTGCTGTAAGGCTCACACCAGCAGTCGATTCTGTTCTCTTTCACAGAACACACAACTCCCCGTGCCCATGCAGCATAATGATGTGCAATTAAACAACTGCTGCAGAACATAAATATTTACCTTTAAAAGATGCAGGCATCACCTAGCCACTAATTGCTATGCCAAAGACGTAAACAAAAAATTCTGTAGTAAGCATATTTGGCAAAAGAATACATTTCATTTTTGAACATAATAAAGCACAGCAGAAGCAGAAGATATTCACAAAATACTTGTAACTCTTTGCTGCCTGGAGGAAGGCAGTGAACTTGTCCTGAATTGTTGATTTTTCTTTTTAAACACAGCCGGTATAAAATCCAGAATTACAAATGCTATGAGCACACACTGGGATGAACACAAACCGTCGCCACAGGCATCACTGGGAAGTATTTCCCACAACTCTTACATGCATCGCTCACCACTTTGGGCACAAAACTTGGCACAGCCAAGTGAGCTGATGAGGAAGTGGTTTGCACATTCTGTTTGTCTCAGAGACACTGCTACAGACAATCTTTCCATCATTCCTCCCAGACCACCAGGTCTTTTCCACAGGGAGCTGAGAAGATGAGCTGTATTTTCCCTGATACTGCAGCACACCCTCTGAATACAGCCCAGAGCACCCAATTTTCTGTATTGCTATTAAATAAGGGAAGTAGGTGATTTTAAAAATCACATTGCTTGTGCCCTTTGCTACAGCCTCGTGATTGGACTGTGAGCCAGGCTGGACTAAATGAGCCAGAAAGCTCATTTCATTGGGCCAGACTTTTGTTACCTTATTTGTTTTTGAGAGTTAACAGGGTTTAAGACGAAATAAATTGCTAAAAAAGTATTTCCTAAATGCTGAAGCTTAAGCACGTCTGCTGGTTTCAATCAATCTGCATTAGGAAAGCGAATAGAATGCTCTCCATCATTCTTAAAAATGCAAAATTTTAACCTGGATTACGAAGAAAATATTTTTACATGTAACATCTTTCCCCTGATTGACATATTCTCTCGCATCGCTAGAGGGAGCTGCCTTCTTGCTTCTAGCAGAGGGAGAAATGATTACATTAGTGGAGTCGGCACAGAGTGTAACAGCATGGTTTCAGCTAATTGCCCTCCGACTGATAGTTTTGAGATAAGACAGCTCTTCGTGTTTCGCTTCAAAATCCTACACTGCCTTTTGTATGTTACAAAGCTTCTGCCTGGTGAAGCTTCAGTCAGCTCCATCGCCAGCCTTCCAACCCCTCTGAAGCAGTCTGCTGAAGCACAGCCTGCTTCTTGACTCTGGGACAGGCAACATGGGAATCACTCTTCAGAATTGCTCTCGCTTCCTTCAATACCAGTTTTCTCCCTCGGAACTGCTTTCCTTCCATATGCACAGAGACTGCGTTTGCATTGCTTGTTAGCTGGCTGATAAATCATCCTATAGCCTGTGTGGGCACAAGAGTTCAGGACTTTGTTCCTCTCAGTGCTCTTATCTCACAGTGTGCTGTTACTTGTAAAAAGTCCTCGCAGAGCGTGCGGACACACGTGTGCATTTCTCACTCCTTTGCCAACAGGCTGCAGCTTTGGTATCCACACTGCAAGTGTCGTGGGTTGGGGGAATTTAGTGTAATTGATAAGCAGTAGAAGGAACATCCCATGGAAATCCGGGGGTTTGGTTAGGTCCAGATCCTGGCCCAGCTCTGGACGTAATGTGCTACACGTGGAAGGGGCAGCAGCAGGCTGAGGTATTGCCATGTGCTGCAACATCTGGCTGGAAACTGAACTCTGGCCAACCCTCTGCACTAGAGGATTTAGATATAAACACAAAATATGCGGAGGAGAGGAGCAGCACAGGCCACGTTAATCCCCTTGTTTAGCAAGCAGCTACTCTTCAAGGACAAGTGGGATACCAGACGTATTTATAGAGAAGAAACTGATTCAGCAGGCATGGAAATATAGATTCTCCAAGGTACTCAAGAATTTAGATCAGCTCATTGATATTCCTGGGTAAACAAGTGCAGTCTTCAAGTTTAGTCTGTCTTGGTTCAGGATTGCTCTTGGCTCACAGGTCTTGCTGAAGAAGGGCCAAACAGCCATCCTGTTTGTCTGGGCTGTGATCAGGAGTTAGCCAACCTCTTTTCTGTATCTCCATTTACCTGCCATCACTACAGCTCAGTTCCTGCGTGTGAACAAAGTCCTGAAATGCCTGGGTGGTATTTCAGCGATCCCTTCCTTTACCTGAGGAACAGCCTAATATAATAAAGCAATTAAGCTAGCACAGTAATTTTGAAGAGGGGAAGGATTGCCCTGACTTGGGTATCAAATGGGTCAGTTCCTTCTGGATCTGTTGCTCCATTCCACAGCAGCAGCATTTCAAGACTCTTTACCCCCCATCTTCATAAAACTCCAGGCAATAATGCAAAGTTGTGCTTACATCTAATGTTGCAAGTACGTATTTTTGGAATAACTGGTTTGGACTGATTGCTGACATGGGCAGAAAGAGAAAAAGCTGTCCTTGAGTAAAGCAGCAGTAAGTGCTTCTGCCTAGCTTCAAGTGATTAGAAAAATGAGACTTTTAGCCCAGCTTTTTTAATTACATGTCACAGAGATTCTACAGGGCTGTACTGAGATTCTGCAGGTGCAGCGGAAAGTGATTTAATAAATAGCATTTTTTTTTAAAAAGACAGAGTGTGTGCACATTGAAGCTATCTGGCTATGCACTCAAATGCCATTCATCACAACATAAGAGGACATGAAGTTTAGCCAGATGGTATTTTCTTGAACGCAGGATTTTACAACACAATAAATGCATCTGGAAATAGCCACAATTAGGAATATTATTTTCAAAGGGAGTGAAGACAGATCAGGAGAAACTTCTTATTCACTTTGGCATCAATAGCACTGGTCAGTCTTTGAGCAGTACAACAATAACATTGTTCAGTTTGAGGCACAAATTGAAAATACTTGCCAGTCTTAAGTGATATCCTAATATATGACCATACTTCAGAATGGCCCAGATTTTAGTATTAAAAGCTACTCAGACAACTTAGCATCAATAAGTCTAGATTGTAAATTTTTATTTTATATTTTTTTTAGAAAATGACCTTATTTGTTAGCATTGAAGGGAGCATCCTCTTCTGGCTTCTGAAAGTGATGAGCTGCCTGTATACCCACTGAAGAATGCTTCACTTGTCTTTTTCCTATTACATTGCCTAAAACCAATAATAAAACTTCCCCATAGAAACAACAGGTCTTTTACCACAGGATTTTCCAAAATATACAATTTCGCAAAATCATCTTTGGTAACCATAAGCATTAAAGAGTCTGAATCAGTCCTCAAAATTACAAAGATTAGGGTAGGATTTTTTTGGAAGGATCAACTCTTTATTGGGCATGTGATTTCTAGGTAGTTCACTATAATTTTGCCAGTGCAAACAAGCCTTCAGAACCAGGAGATACGCATTACCAAAGTAAAAGATGAGATTTTCATCCAGTCTCTTGACTCTGAAAAGTAGGGGGTTAAGAAAAGCCTCCTGTAGTAACACTGCAAGAGGTAAATTAAATTTGCAGTCAAGCTGTTGATGAAAACACAGCAGCATTCTAATAGAAGATCTGCATCAGGCTTGAAGCATTAACATTTTATTTTGCTCACATCCACGTAAACACAAAAAGCATCCTGGCATGCAAAGAAGCCACCTCCCTGCTCCTTCCATGTTAAAGATCTTTCAGCATTTAAAGCAAAACCAAACCTTTCGTGTCATGGGCTTATCCTGAGGCATGAGGTAATTTGGATTCAGATGAGCAGGGTAGGGACATAGCTTTTGTCTCAAGTTTCCACGCCAAACCTATTTCTATTTATGACCCACACTTCAATTCATTTATGACTCTGGTTGCTGTGACAGTGGCACAGCACAGAGTAAACACACAACCTGTTTGCATAAGCTCAGCAATTCATCTGAGAAGCTCGAAGCAGCCAAGAGGTAAACATTACAACACCTATACTGTGCAAGACAGACAGGGGTGTTACAGTAAGGAAGTAGCAGTGAAATAGGTGCACCTGGAACAAGAGTTGTTTTCTCTACTTAAAAGCAAAAGCTTTTTTTCCGTGGGTTTGTCCCCCATGTGACAAAAGAGAGAAATCAAGCCTGCACCCCGTACAGAGAGAAGCTGCAAGGTGGAGGAGGGGGCACACACGATACTGCTAGAGAGGGGACCCACTCGGGAAGCTTTCCTTCTCTCATAAATCG